>RCWM02000051.1:1800000-2232500 GCA_003667255.2 Euschistus heros | reverse complement strand
GCTTTTTTTTATTAGCAACTGAATTGAAAATAAGTACTTTTTATTATAAATTTCTAGCTCTATATAAAACCGTACCTTTGTAACCTTTCTCGAATGGTGCTCGCCACCTATCGGTTGATTACTAAACTTCACTGTGGACCACATTTTTTTATGGCACTATAATTGAAAATCTTTAAATTTTATTGTTTTTAAACCTTCCTTGAACTATGAAGACGGTGTGGTCAAAATTAGATTCAGATTGGTTCAGTTGTTCTCGCAGTTAGTGATAACAAACAAAAATATAATAGTATAGATTTTGTTTTTACTTGACCTTAAACCATCTAATCTGTGCAATGGTACCAGATCAAAAATTACAGCAGTGCGTGGAAATATCGTTGTGGCTATGATTCTCACAGGAGCAGTGACTAGAGAAATCTCATTTATTCCTTCACTCCAAATTGTTTCTACTAATCTACATTTTGAATTCAAATACTTGAAATTTTTAATTGAAGTTTCTTTTGGAACATGGGAAGAAAATGAGAACACTGTTGAAAGTGAAATTTTTTCAATTGAAAACAAAAATAAATAGAGAAAATTAAAGAAAAGGCTATTATAGCTATTCAGCAGATTCCCCAAGTACATCATAAATACATATATTATTGCCAGTGTAGTTTTTGAACATCCACTCAAGAATTCGATGAACTTTATCGATAGAGACCTATGAACTAGGTAGGCCGGGGAGCTAAGGAAGCAATTCTTCAGAAGCAGAAGGTGGTGGGCATTGATTGCGGTTGGGATGCACAGTGGCAAGATAATTTACAACCATCTCCTGGATCCTCTCGGCAAGCCTATCATTAAAACAACTAGATGCGGTCAATGCAACTTGTAACCAAACAGAGGTTTTCTCATCTGTCAAGTAAGGTCAGTGGAGTTTCTGAATCACCGTATTAATATTTTTATATATTTAGATTATATCCTCACATATTATATCCTTTAAACAAGATTTATTTATACTATTATATAAAAGGACAAGCCATTTTTCAATATGTGGTGTGCAGTAAATCGAGCGCAATTCAAGAGAGTTTACAATGATCCGGTGTTAAATATAGCTAGAAATTGATAATAAAATTACTAAATAAAATTAATTTGTTATCCAAAAAGCTATAAATATGTGGTGTGACGTGTGGATTCCAGTGAAATTTAAAAATCGAATATGTGGCAAGCGACAATAGCGTTTTAGTAAAACTAATGAACCTATCTGAACCAAATTTTAACTACATCATCTTCATAATTCTTGAAGGATTTACAATTAGCAAATTTACTATAATAATAATTTATACTATTCTATAAAAGGACAAGCCATTTTTCGTTTTGAATCACTAACCGTGAAAACTAATGAACTAATCCATACCATATCTTAACTAAACCATCTTCATAGTTCAAGGAAGGTTTAGCAAAAATAATATGTAGGTGATTCTCAGATTACGGGCAATTTCGTGTATCAAATTTTTACAAATTTAGACTTCATTAAATTAAAAAATTATAACTACCGACGGCTTCTATTGCCTCTCATCTTTTTAAAAATACAATTAGTCAAAATAAAAACAGATTTTTTCACGAGAAATTTAGAATTTTAAAATTAATAAAGTGCGGTAACGACAAACTGGATCTTGGTAATGACAATCCGCAGCATTATTATTATTTCTTTTTTTCCGGTAGCAGTCAATTTCGACTTGGGACGAGTCATTTTGTTGTTGGGTGCCTAGATTAAAGAAAAAATAACTAAAAATTAATAAACATGTTCATTACGGAAAGGTTTATGCCATTACCGCGCTAATAATTCGGGCGTGAGAATGACATGGGTTTTTAACTTGGTAATGATATTTGCATGCATTTTGTTCGGTACAAACCGCTACGATTAAAACAAAAAAAATATTATAATATGGCAACTGTTTAGGAACAAATTACAGTCAAAATTAAAATAAAGCTAATGAAATAATTTGAAAAGCAAGAGTGATAATTCTAGTCGTGGTAATGACAACAATAAAGGTACGTGGCTTACCTCTCAAGTTGTAAACACGTGTGAGGGAACTACCAAACTGACTATCGCTTCGCCGCTATGGCTGGTCTTCAGCAAAAGGTGTACCACTACATTTTGAAATAAATTTCCCAACTGTTCCATTTCTTAAAGTTGATTTCCCTACAAATTCATTTCTTGCTTGGTAATGACATCATAGTGATGGGACCAAGTTTGGAGTAAAATAAACATACTATATATATTATTACCAAAAACACAAAAATGAAAACATAGGATCTTTAGGTTGTCCTTAATGCGAGGAAATAAATTTCACTACCATTCGCCATACAAATGAAACCAAAGTGGTGAATGTTTAGTAAAAAACTATAAGTGGGACACTCCGTGGTAATGACATTTTCGTTGTTTATAAGCGATTTTCAAATGAAATTACTCGTTTTTATTTCATGTTTAATATTTTATTATGAAAAAATGTTTCAACACCCTAATATCATTGGTCAAAAATTAAGGTTTGTTTATTTCGTTTAACGTCACTTTATGCTGCTATGGCTAATCGGACGATGCTACGGTGAAAGTCCTAAATTTTGCCTATCCAGGTATAATTAGGATAGGGATCTTTAACGAGTACCTGACATCGCACAGGCTCGGGACCCCCATTTTACGTCCCTTCCGAAGGACGGCATAGCTAAGGATTTTTTACTCCCTTAAAGGTCATCTGCCAGGCTGCGAACCCGCGATCTTGGGTTTAGTAGGTTGCTATGCTAACCTCTACACCACAGGTGACCCTAAAAAAATTAAGGTAGGACCTAGTTTATTGATTAATAATCTTATGGGACTAAAAATTGCCCGCAATCCAAGAATCGCCCATGTACATATTTTCCATTAAATTGCTGTGGAAAAAAAAAAAAAAAAAAAAAAAAAAAAAAAAAAAAAAAAAAAAAAAAAAAAAAAAAAAAAAAAAAGCTATAAATATGTGGTGTGATGTGTGGATTCCAGTGTAGTTTAAAAATGTGGTTAGCGCCATTCTGCGACAGAGTTTTCTTAAAGCTATTACAACTATCTGAACCCATATTTCAACTACATCATCTTCATAGTTCTAGAAAGAGTTATAATAATAAAGTTTACTATAATAATAATTTAAATGTACTGTGTTAAGTGACAGAGGTTTGTCACGTTGACATAAGCTTTTAAGGTTAGAAACTAAAATTGTTTCTGCCATATCACCAAATCACAATATTGATGTTTTGCATTTGATATTGTGTATAAAAATATGATTCCATTATCCATGGGTCTATTATCCACCTGTGTCTTAATAGTCTCAGTCCATCTGGAATTCCAACCCATGTATTAAAATTAAAAATTGGATGTCCAATTATGCTTTATCGTAATCTTTATCCACCAAATCAGTTTAATAGCACCATGTTAAAAATTAAAGCTATGCGTGAAAATATCGTTAAAGAAATGATTCTCAATTGCAAGCTACAATACAAGATTTTTATCAATAAAACATAAAATCTTAATCAGTTAATTTTTTTAAGTTCTTTCCTTATGAGCGCGGGCGATGGGGATGCTAGTAATTAAATAAAGTGGAAAATACATTAAAAAAATATTTTTAAATTATACTGAAAAATCCTTAATGCTCCTTACTGAACCATTTAGTAAAGATCTACTAATTGTTCGATATGTTACTGATGAAGCTCAAACCGGGTACCTATCCTTTCATCATTCAAATCAACTTGTCTTTCAACTTTCCTCCTATTTTATGTTTTACGCTCACTCCTACAAAGCTTAAACATATTTTGGATTATGATTTGCACAAGGTCAAAAATTTGGAAATAATAATTTATAAGAAATTTAATGTTCTTAATCCAATCCTTGCAATCCAAAATCCTTAGTGCTCATTACTTGCCATGAATAAATGCTAAAAAGAACGAATTATAACCAGGATAGTTAAATTTAACGAAAAGATCGGATAATTTTTGTTGTTTTTAAGTTATAATAAGTAGATAGTGTAAAAACAGCTTGTATTCCAGTACTTACATAATAAACGCATTGATGTATAATGTACAATACTTCCTCATTACTGCAAACAAAATAACTATATTGTTTCTGGTTTTTTAAGGTTAACATTTTTATAACCACTTCCTTCTTTAGTTACCACAAAAATAAAGTCTGTAACAGCAAAATCATATAGATAAATACGTAATAATCTGTATCGCGTTCACAGTTTTGTAGTTCCACGAAGTTAAAACACACCTTATCATTCTTAGCGTCATTTTGCTCCGCCCACTTGATGCATCGATTAAAACCAGCAACTGCTTCTTGATTTTTAGTGCAATGATGATCTTCAAATATTTTATTCCTTGTTTTCAATTTTGTTTAAAGCATATTTAAGAATTTTACGACATACAAGGGAAGATATCTTCATCACTTGACTCCAGACTTACTGACTTACACAAAATCACTCAGGGACTGACATCTACACTACATAAGAAATCAAAGGTACAGCGGCAGTGAACAGTAATTTTCATAGATTTCACATAAGAGATTCATTCTTATTCCCATGTGATTTCACACAAGAACAAAATATGCACCACCTCATATATGAGAGCAGACTACTTACTGACTGCAGTACTATACTACATACAGAAACTATGACATTGGCCGGTGGATGTACAATATTTGATGATGGTGTTTGAAGACCTGAAAATATTTTTCAATTCATCGAAAAATTTAAAGCAATACCAAATATCAAAATCAAATACCGTTGATATCTCCCTAACTTATACATATATTTTATTCTAGTGTTTATGTAGTGATAACTTCGTTGCTTAGTTTTGAGTAATTCTGTATATCTTCTCATACTTTATTTATGTTATTTCTTTTATTCTTTATACCTGGCAATACAAAATTATTATCAGAACAAATAATATAAAATGTACATAATCGATGAAGTATGGTGTGTTGAGGGATGAATAAAATCCCTTCCGACTGGTATCTGCTGCAAGGAAAACTGAAATTTCCTTAGGATTTCTGGTGTTTCTTCACTAAGGGTTCGATTTACCGAGTAGTTTGGGTTTGCGAGAGCCCACTGTGATTACATCTAGTTAGAATCATGAACTATTTTTTTCTTATTTAATCTTTTTAGAGCATAAGAGTTTATACGTTAGAAAAAAGTTTATTAGTTAGAAAAACTATTTGTATTGAATTAATAGTATCTATACACTTAAGGGTATCACATCATATATTGAACCGACCTTTAATTAAAGTTGATTCCTTATTTACTAAGCAATTTCTCGAATACATTAACTGAACCGTTGTATAAATAAAGTTCTAATAGCCATCTTTGCTGATTAAGATAGCTACTTCAATCAGGCTCGTTCGTAGCCTTATCAGATACTGGTAGCTCCAGACAGCTGATTTCAATAGAAGAGCTGGTATTAGCTGCGTTCTTCCTAGAGCCTCCACAAATTGCAGGGGTATCTTCTAAATGTTATCTACACCACGATGAGCAGGCCACGAGCGGGTGCCGATGGAAGCTGAACTTTGGGATGTTCGGTAGCGGGAGTGAAGGGCGGAGGGATATATGAGGACCTATCTCCTTATTGATCTTGGAAACAAATAGTCCGGAACCGAACCATCCATGGACCGTTAGACCGATGTGGTGAAGAGGAGGAGGATGCGAGGGACTGACCTGAATAGGATTTGGAACAGAGGAGGTTCTCGGTCATTGGAAACTGTTTATTGTTTAAGAGCGCTCTAGAAAATTAAAATAATGATTTTTTTTTTTTTTTTATAGAGTACCTCAGGTACAAATGCAGAACGTAATTGGAGGAATAAGCAAGTTAATATACTAATTTTAAGTTCCCTAGAACACTCAAAAGAAATGATAGGGCAGTTGTAAACTAACAAAGTAAGACCCCTAGTTCGAGCCTTACTGGCGTAGGGTTGAACCAATTGTTAACATGTGTTTACACATTCATACACTACAGAATATTAATAAGAAAATACCTGATGTTAACTTCTGTTACATTTTCGTACATTTGAGAAGACATTCATTATAAAGTACTAAACAATATAACCCCATTTAAAACGATAGAGATGGAGGTTTAAGCTGTATACTGCAAAATAGAGTGAGATGGTACCGAATTTGGAGGTTTTCTTTTCAATGATTTCAATATCGTAATAAGAAAGGGTAAAGATATTTTTAAATCTCAATACCAACCGGGATCTACTGATTGCAGAAGACTTACTCATGGTTCAGCATTTTTCCTAACATATAAAACGTTATACAGAACACTAGGAAATTCCTGGGCCTATTTTATCGACACGTCACTGGTATTTATTTACATCCTGTGTATAACCAAAATTTGATACCATTTCTTTGATTTTCCAGCATTGACAACAAAACCAAATCGTTTTTTATTTATTCCATAGAAAAGTTAAAACCTAATTTCCGAAACAGCGAGTAGTGGTACATTCGGTGAATAGGACACTTCATTTTTGAATAGTGTCCATATTAATTTTATTTTGTTTATTTTATTTTATTTTTTTTTTTTAATGAGCTTATGAATACCTATCTTTAGGTTTTTTGCTATCCTAAGCGATAGCAAAAAACTTTGAATGTGAGATATATCGTAATTGGTATCCTTATCGTAGTTGAATATTTAAAAAGTTGAAATGATTTGGTGTAGTGATGTAAACAAAATATTTTTTTCGAAACCCTATGGTTCTATTTTCACCATCACTCATCATTCCGACAAGCGCTAAGCGGACATTTTTATTGCGTGAAAAAAAAAATACCAGTACTACTTATGATGGGTTTCAGTTTAAGTTCTTGTAAGGAAGTATTGTTTTGTTATCAACGGTTATAGAAGAAAATGATGTGATTTTTATTTTTTTGTTGCTTTCATCCTGGCTAGAAATGTAAACATATTTTAAATCAGAATTTTTTTTAACAAATTCTTCTTAAAAAAAAAATATTTTTCTGAACAAATATAACTAATGTATCAGTGCATTTCATAATTTATCATTTCAAATACTTAATTCCTCATTTAAAATATAGAACTTTGTATTTAGAATTTAGAATGTTCCAGTTCAGATCTAGAATTTTTCAAAATAGTTAATGTTTACTGATTTATTTTACTACAATGTATGTTTTGTGCTGGGATTATTTAAATGATATTAATTGTTTTGTTTATTTTTTCATTTTTAAGGAGAATTTTTTCGAATTTTTTTAAAAAATTAGTTTTCTCATACACTTAACTGTTTCCTGTTTTATGATAACTAAAATTAAAAATAAAAACAACAGGAATGGTGTATTAAAGCTATCCTTCTTATATTATATGTTTTAAAATAAGTAGCTGTGAAGTTAAAAGTATTGTCATTTTTTTTTTGTCTCTATTAAACAATAAGAGTTCAAGAAATAGAACACAAATATTATGGATTGGAGCTCATTGTTTTTTCCGAATGAAATATTACATTACTATAGATGAAAAAAAAAAAAAAAAAAAAATCAAAATATTCTAGATTCGTTTATATCTAGCAATAACAAAGTATTAAATTCCATTAAGTTCTGAATATGAAATGGAAAATTCGGATATTGGTTTGATTGATTCCAAAATCGTTTGAAAAATTCCGGATAAGTTTTAAACTTTCTGAAATTGGTTTTGAATATCCTGAACTAACTGAATTTGATTTGTAAAACCATAGATACATTATTCGGTATTTTACCTTTCATAGGGGAAAAAAAAAAAAAAAAAAAAAAAAAAAAAAAAACCTAACTAATGTCCTTAATATCGCTAATTCAAATTTCGATTGTATACCTACTAATTTATTATAGTAAGTTTACTAAATATTCTAAGATTGCTCATTATTACGATTCTTTGAATGTATAAATATCTGAAGGGATTTATCAAATTATCGGAATCCACGTAAACAATAATGAAAAGTACATCACATTACATTGCGTCCCCAAGTTTAAATATTATAGTATGACCTTTAAATAATACTGAGTTAAAAGACAGTAAAAAGTTTATTTCATATATTACATAAAATATAGTTTCCTCACTGTATATTAAGTGAAATTGCATTGTACGTTTTAAAATTGAAATAAGATTTCTGGAGCAATGAAATGCTTAATATATGGACTGCTTCAATGTTATCCAACAATTAACAGCACATAAAACGTTTATGAGCTTAGCTTTGAATTGGTTTGATACTTTTATTACGCAATAATAGGCCATAATTATATGGTTGTGTAAGAAAGGGTTTTTGAATTCAGATAAGATTTTCCAATGTTTTTATGTTTTTATAATTATAGTGCAGCAAGACTCCAACCATCTGCGGTTAGACAAGTTAGATCGTTTGAAAGATAAAAAAATAAATAAATAAATAAAAAAGCAGACAACTGTGAATGAAAATTTTCTTTAAATAATAAACTTAATAACATTTTTTTTTTTAATATTTCATATCCTAGCTTTTTATGGGGGTCCGATTTGCTCAGTATCGTCTATTCTGAATTCTAAATTTTATTTTATTTTTTAATGGCATTAATAACAAGAATTACATAGGTATGGGTGATTTCAAAATTTCGGTACAATTTCGGTCACAAAGGTATTTTGAAAATTGTACTAAACATAAAATTTAGATTTTAGTTTACATGGCCAAGTATCTGCTGTACCATTATGGACTCCCAACAATAATGATATATATACATATATAACCGGAGTAATTGACGTTTATGTATAGCATTTACTCACTCCCTAAGTTGCCACAACTTAAAAATACTTGCATTTCGAAAATATTTAAGGCCTTCTCTTACGCCTATTTTCTAGTTTGAAAAACAACAAAACGCTTCTATGAGAGCGTAGAATGAGTCGTTTAGTGGGCTCTCATTTGGTAAAAGTCGACACAAGAACCTGCCAGAAGGAAATCACCACAGAAAACAATTGTGTACCAATTTCACCCCACCGTACTAATGTGACCCCATTTTACGGTATTGTTTTCTATTTTTTATCCAAAAGTCAAAAATAATTTTGTGATTGATATTTAGCCTTCTTAGCACGACATACACCATCTTAAAGAAGTGTAACAACCCTAGGTTCACTCCCTAAATTATTTTTGAAAATACCTCCATCGCTCTCTAAAAGGAAAATTTGAGAGGTGTTTTTATATAGGGCAACTTCTATTCGTGGTAGACCTGTCTACTGCCATCTGTTTCAAGACGCTGAGTTCATTGGTAGACAAGTGGAGGTGCATTGACACCGCTCTGTAAGTACCGTATTTTAATTCATCTTCACTCCCTAAGGTGTATCATCCCATTGAAAACATGATATTTTTTTGAGATTCAAGATAAATTCAAAGCTCTACTGAAAAACCAATAGATACCATGTTTTACTTTTCAAATAGGCCACGTGTATAACCTGATACCTACGTTTTTTTGGTTAGAACTCACTCCCTACATACTCACTGTCTACATTTCACCCCCTACACTTGAGTGAGAATATCGTGTTACATTTGAACTTAAATTGCTTTGGTGTTAATAAGAAAAAATAAATTTCTTGATTTCTCCTTCTCATACCATAAACTGTGGAAAATTTCTAGGCATTCAGCACAGCCGGATCATCAACATCAGCCCAAGAGGAACCAACCAATTCAATTATTACTCCTCGTTAATTTTTTTATTATTAAACGTACAGCCTACATAATTTTATTTAATGTTTAAACGTTATACCCATCTACTTAGTTATAATGAAAGTTCAAGGGAGATTATTTTTATCAAAACAATGTTTTTAATATACTCGTATTTTATTTAATAATTATTGTGATAGTCTTTATTTCGTAGCTTATTTATTATTTATAATCTATTTAGGTTTTATTGTTTTAAAGTTAATAGAAATGTTATTAAATGCAATTTAATATTATTTTAGTATTTTTAAATTTTAGTTTAAAGTATCTAAAGTAGATGTGATAGTACGTACCTAAAAGGCTGATAATGTAATTCATGTATACAACCCAAGTTTATAATATACATACTTTTCTTTTCTTAAATGTAATAAATATGATATTTTCCCCACTCCCTAGATAATAAACTCACTTCCTAGTCGTGGTTTTTCACTCCCTAGATCCAAACTCACTCCCTAGATTTTAATAGTTATTATTTATTTATTATATTTATAAATATTGCAGATTATGTATGTTCACTTCACAGACTTACTTCACAAACCTTAGAGAAACAATTTGTGAAAAAAAAAAATCCAATTTATATGTTTTAAGTAATGAACATTTCTTTTTAATTGGGATTGTCCCGAAATATTGAAATCACTCATACTATAAATCAATACATTTTGAAAAAAGCTTTTTTTATTTATATTTACAACTAAATAGTACATATACATCCATAACCCAGTAAAATAAGGGTTTGGTGAAGAAAACATTATTTTAATATTAGATTAGTTTAATAATTAATTAATGTTAATCTGATTTTTTTTTTAGAAATAGTTTTGTTATATTTGATATCTTTATATCAATGAATCATCATCATCATCTTATGGCACTTTTGGTCCTTGCAGAACCCTGGCCTATCCTACAATTCTCTTCCATTCAGGCCTATTCTCAGCAGCCATTCTCCATCCTCTCACCTCCTCTAGCCCGAAGATCGTCCTCTATATATTCAAGCCAACGAAGTCAAGGCCTTCCTCTCCTTCTCTGCTCTTCCAACATCATGTTAGGGAGGCTGCTAGTTTCCATTCTTTGCAAATGCCCTAGCCGTCTTATTCTGCCTCTTTTTATATTGGTTACAATAACTGGGGCTGCATATAGAGTTTTCAGTTCTTCATTTGTTCTCATTCGTAAATGTTTCAGTCCATACTTGGTTGAACCATATATTTTTCGAAGAATTTATAATAAATAAATGATTATAATTATAACTATCAATAAATAGTTAGTTAATTTTTTTTTCTTTTATTGAAAGAATCTGTCAAATACACGAATGCAATGAAGAAAGATTACAAAAAACATAAAGATTATTTGAGATGTACCTTACATAAAATCTGTTTGATGAAACAGCTTCAGGTATTGAGTTACACTCCCTCAGGGATGGTCAGTAAGTAACTGGTTACTGCCTTAAGGTGAGGCCGAATGTGGGTCGTCTGTTGGCCTGAGGGTACGTCCCCGATTATGTGGGTGGTGGCTGCTAAGTCTAAGCAATGTAAGGTTCGGCATTGAAGAAACGTAATGTTGGATGAACTTGTAGGACACAACCACAAAGAATAAATTCGTTTTGACAGCAAGTGTACTTGTCAATGGTTATTTATACATCATGCTCTTGAAAAGTTAATTTCAATAAATTAAATGTCAGGATATATCATTTCCAAATGTCGCTTTTAATTCTACCGAGTAACTTCAAAAATCAGCTATTTCTAAGCTTGTCATCCAGAGAAACATCAGTGCATCCTCCCATCTGTAGATGCATTCCAAATTGTTTTAGTAACATTTAGGACTTCTTAAGTAATTAATAAAACCAAGAAAATTTTGAAAATTAATATTTTCTAAAATAAATTAATTATAATTAGCTTAAATATTATATCGGTAGTAGTCGTGAAGAAGAGGATAATACAAATTACTCTTAAAATAAATTCACTACTAAGCTCCAAATCAGGATTTTAAATATCTGAGTTTTGAATAATCGGCTAAGTTGTATTTCTTAACCCTTCGTTGGGAGCCCCTCAAATCCCTCTTCCGTCGGGTGCGTTGTCCCTGAGAGGCTCATTTTATAAAACTGTCCAGAAAATCTTTCCTAAGTTATTTTATCTCACAATCTACAATGTATCACCTTTTAAGAGATGTGTCCATCAGAAAATATTTGTTGAAACTTCTCATATTCAATCCTTACTCATAACAAATCTAAAACCAAATGTAATAACATTTCAAAATAAACGCAGAATAGCCTTACATTTTTGTACATCCTATTCTGATTAAGTACATTTAAAAGTTGAAAATGCCGTATTTAGAAATAAGATCCGCGTGCCACCCAACATCAGAAAATTCAACGTGTCATGAAAAGTGGACAAATTTATTTGTGTCAAATTAAGAATCATTGCAGGTTTTTGGCTGTAAGGATTGGATGAATTCGATGGTTTAGTGGATCCCCAAAGCTCAACCCTCTATGTCCAAATTGATTGGATTAGTATCACTGTATCTAGAATCCAATTGTCCTTTTTTTTTTTGTCAAGTAAATGTTGACGTAGTCGAAAACGTTCTTGTCGGTTTAGTCTTGTGAGTGGATTAAAAGTAAGACGTTTATCCGGATGAAGTCATTGCTAGTGGATCTACTTAACAAGAATCAAAGGGATTTCTCTGAAGGACAAGACGTCGTGCAGTGTTGCCAAAAGACTAAAAAGCCGGCAAGAATACATATCTTGGGAACGGATTATCGAAGCGACCTGTGATTGGTCTAAATCGATTTGGAGTAAAAAAATTACATGAAGTTTAACTGTTTTTTATTTATTTCAAAATATCAGAAAATTTGGGTATTGGCAGAAAAAGTCTAAGAATTGTTATATTCTTTAAAAATTGCAATTAAATATATATGACAGCAAATGATTCATCAGAATTTTGTCAATAGAGAAAACCATTTGGTAGGAAATGATAAATGAGAATTATTTTTAAGATGAACGTTAAAAAAAAACATGAAAATATAAATTAGAAAATATTTATGAAAACTTTAATTTCGGATCATTGGGTGTACTTCCAATAACCAATTCCTAGCTAAGCCGTTTCTGGCTACTGAAGAGAAAAGTGGACGGAGGTCTTCAATAACCAGGAGAGTTGGAACTGATTTTTCTGGTATTTTTTGCCATAGAAACCTAACTAGGTCTGCTGAGCTCCCCCTCACCTCAAGTTTAGGTTTTTTCCTCAGTGCTAGTTTAGCTTGTACACCGTTCTGGAGCAACTCTTGCCATCCAATGACTTTAGTTGCATGGGATTCGTCTTCTAACCGAACTAAAATGGAGCCCGCCTTGGTCGCTCTAACGATAGACGCGTTAACACCTAAATTTGAGGGCGGTGGAAGCCCATTTATGATATCCACAGGACTTTTCCCCATGTCGCTGATTGTTAAGTATGGTGGTCTTGACGTCTTGGACGGCTTCAATGGCAGCGATTTAACAATATCTGCCAATGTCTTAGGTTTATTCTTTGGCAGAGATTTATCAGGTGGAGAAATCTCGACTCTATTATCCTCAATTTCTCTTCGGTCTTCCTCAATTTTCTTCTCTTGCAATTTTGCCTTTCTCCTATTTCTTTTGGTCTTGTAAATCTCAAAATTTTCAGTTTCCTTTGGATTATTATCTTCATTAGTCGGCAGTTGCTTCTGTTTTGAAGATTCGACCTTGGCAAGTAGGGGGCAGGATGTTTCCATGTTTACCTCTGAACTGCTTTGAATGACCCTTGGATGTGACCTTTCCATAATTTTATTTATTATTGTATTAACTACAATAGGAGACCCCAATGTTTCCTTCACCACTCTTTGAAAAAGTGCCGAGACTGAATCTCCTTTGTTCTTATCTTCACACTGTTTGACCTTGAAGTTTGAGATTTCCAAAATACCCATTAATCGGTCAATGTTTTCATTGATATGTTTCCTGGGTACGTTATTCATCTTTTTATCAAAATTTTGAATGAATGTACGTAAGTTTTCTAGTATTACCTTTGCTTCATGAAGGCAGCTATCACTAAATATTTCTCTGTTTTCTTCTTCAATATCTGACCCGTTCCTAGGTCTTTTATCAGATGGGCCTGGGTCCTTAACGATAGCTCTTTCAGGAGGATCCTCCTCCATTTTTTGAAAGATTAATCTCTGCTAAACTCTGATGTTGTGTAACCTAACCTTAACGGTTTCACCTAATTTCACCAAAAGCTGCTTTAAACGACAAAATTATGTCTTATTGTTATTGAAACCTTTAAAAAATAACAATAAACAATGAATTAACATAAAAGAAAAGAAAAGAAACAAACAAAACATAAAAAACTGGATTCAATAACACAGAAGACAACAGCACGAAAATCCGCAGCCTTCTCCCAATACATTGTTACAATCACAAGTGAAAATAGACGCAGATAATTTTTATTGTAATCGCGACTTAAGCATGTGTAGTTTGAGAAAAGAATTTATCGTATCCCGGAGAAAACCGTGGCTGACCGTTCAAAAAATTTATGTTAGTTCGTAACTTGGACCTCGGAACGCAATGAATAACATATTTTAGTCTAGTTTGTTTTATGTGTGGCATATTCGAAAATCCTAGAACAGGAATAAATCATTATGATTATTTCACTATTTTTCCCAGTTCTAAAACAAACTCTGAAAGTTAGGTGTAATTTTACAAAAAATTTTAATATCTTAACTTTAAGCTTTAATAAATGGGCCTAAACATAATTTAGGATGAAATTTTTGCTACGCAGGAGCTAACGTACAACAGATGATTAAAACTAGTTCCAATGTGCGTTGTAGGTTTACGAAAAAGGGTAAACTTTATTTGATGGGATTCATTTTAATTCACCATTTTGACAACATTCTTGCAGGTTTTTGATATGGGGTTTGAGTGTTTGGGAGGCAATGAAGGGATCATAGTTAACTAATAATACACAAGTGCCATCAACATAGATGGTGAGGATGGTGCTAGAAAGAGTCAGGATGTCAGCTGTTTTGATACAAAAATTTAAATATACATAAATGATCGTAAAATATTAATAAATTATTATACAGGGTGGAACCGGATAAGTGACGAAAATTTTTTTCTGTTAAACTACATTCAAAATGTAGTACAACGATGCCTGAACGAGTGTCCTATCTCTATCTGTTAAAAAGTAATGATCTTTTCAGGGTTTTTTCGACTAAACCCGACCTTACGTCATAAAAACACAATTTCTCAACTTTTGCCTCACTTATTTACATTTTTCACCCCATTTTCGGATTCAGCATTACATTTCCTATAAGAGCAGAGTTCGTGTAACCTTAAGTCTTAGAAATTTGTGACCTAAAGAACTGCTTGATCTTCACCTTATTTAGGGAAATTACAATATCTTATATTACTTCAACGCTCACCGTTTTTAAAAAATACTATCCACAAAACTTCAAATCTCACAAAACCTTACAAATTTAATCAGCTTCCGAATGATATGTTAAACGTAATGATTTTGTTTCAATTTTATGGAAAAATTCACTTTTGAAACCGAAAAAACATAGTGTTCTCATTTGGCACACAAATCAGTTACTTGTGTAAATAAAACATTATGACAATCCCTTAATGAAAATGTGCATTTTAAACATAACAAACTCTTCATTGGAATAAAAAGCAAAGAAAAAAAATTATTGTTTAATATAAAATGAAGGAAAACTGTCAATAAAGCGACACCAGATCAGAGGATTTTATGTTATTACATTTATTTATTTTGATTTTCAATATACTAGTAAAAATACTAGCAACATTTGCTACTTGAAGAGAATTTCATCAAATGATTGATCCGCAAAATTTATTCTCCCGGACATCGCTAATGATTATGAAATTGAAATAAGAGATATCAAAAGAAAATTATCACAGCCAATTTTTATAACTTCCTCTGGGAGATTATGTAACCAATAACATTTTCCTTCCCCTTTTTATGGATACGATCTCTAATGATTCGATTTTTTCCATAAAAAGAGTATGTGGTACTAGTTAATAATAACTATAATTAAAAAAAAAAAAAACCTGTAACACTAACAAACCATGAAGGGTCTCGGGTTCAGTACTTAGGTAAGATTTTACTGTTTCTGAGCCAACAGTTGTGAAAGGAGGTGATTTTGGCCAGAATTCACGCTCAACCGCCAGGTTTTTTCCCTATTTAAGGGTACCCAATTTTTTTAGGAGGCTGGGTATGCCCCTCCCGACCTCGAATTCGATCCACGACCGAAATGACAGAATATAAATTTTCTGCCTTTAGTCGGACTCGAACTCGGTCCCAGGAGCATGGTAGTCAAGGGCCTTACCCACTGAGCTACCGCGCCTTCTTTAATAATAATTATAGGTACATAAAAGATTTATTTTTGTTAAAAGGTTTAAAAACAAGTTAAGTTTTTATTTACTTTCATAAGCTAAATTTATCGTTGTCACTTTTCTAGTCGGCCTTCTAGTTCAATAATCGAGTAGACTTTTCTTGTTTAAATATTCTATTTTGTTTAGTAAATTTTATAAAAAATTATTGCTGATGTGTTTCTCTAAATATCATTTCAATTATCCCTATAAACCTTTGAAGAAATGAATGTCCATTGGTACTACCACTAGTGTCCTGAGGTACAAAGGTGGAAGGTACCTATGGACGCTAATAAGTAAGTTACAAAACATTATTTTCTCTAAAAATAAAATTACTTTTCAAAATAAAGACACCCGGGTTCGATAGCCCCTTAAATTTCTTATCTAATGGTACAATAACCACTCAGATAAATAAAGCGACAAAAATTAGAAAAATTTATAAGTGAACATTGTCCACACAATTCCCCTATCTTTTACTTCTTATTAATTGATAATTCAAAATCGATAATGACCCTATCCAATACCTTAAGAAATATTCAATAAATATAGTTAAATTATAAATATATGTTATTTTTTTTATATTTCTATCATTGCTTATGGTAATAAACCAGGTGAAGGTAACATTAAGCGCTACCTTCCTTTATGAGAAATAATATATATAACATTTAAATATATCTATTTCCAGAAACTCATTTTTATCCAAGGTGATGCTTCCTGATAACCTACCTTCTAAAATATACTCTCACATTGAATATAACATCTAGATCTTTCTATTGTATATAATTGATATAACTAAGTATTGTATCAACGGAAATTATTTCATTTATAGAATGTTTTCTTATTTCTCTTTTTATATATTTACTTACAAGGGGAGGAAACACTCTGTCTCTTACGGATCTTGTTGGCAATTGTTTTGGAGGTTCCTGGTCAAAAAATATTAGACCCGTATTTTGCCGTTCCGAACAATGGGCCCTAGAAGCTGAGAAAAAAAATAGCATTAAACTAATTTATTTTATATCTCGAGTTTAAAAAATATCGGTATGATTCTTATTTTTATGCACCAAGATTTTTATTTTTGATTGTGAATTCAAGAAAAAGTACAGCCGCTCCATAGATTTTGGTTTAGATTAATTAAATTCTAAAAGAAATGATTAGATTTTCAAGCAAACTACCTCTATAGATTTTTTCACACAAAAATTAACGTCAGATTCTAATTCAGCACCCTCCAAAACATTGAAAAACGTTTATTTTTCTTCGACTATAATTTAATCTTTGAAGGGAATGAAATTTTATTTGTATGTTTTATTTAAACCACCATTATTTTGTTACGCATTTCATTGATTTGTATCGCTGGAAAGAGGAGAGCCTCAGCTTTCTTTTAATGTATACAAATGCGAAATTTGATGAAAAAAAACCTAATAAAAAAATTGGAAAATCCTAAAAACCTTATGATTTTTAACTTGAGTTTCAAACCAGATAGGAAGATGAAACCAAAATCATTTCAAGCGTACTTCCACCCTATATTTTAACTAAAAATGTGAAATTGATACGTTTAACCGTCTAAGCGTGATTCATGGTTTTGCTAATTTAAACGAAAATTGCCTGCCATTTTGGTCTAGCAAATTTTGAAGCTTACGAAATTTTATTTTTCTATTTGGATGAAATTTCGTATTTAAGGGTTCTTTTGATTGCTGAATTCGAATCCCATGCCAACTTGTGAAAAAATATATTGAACGCACTTCACTAGTAAAACTTTAGCTTTAACACCCTAAAATATGATAGAAAATAATTTTAGCCCAAGACCTAGTAAACGTATGTATATATATATATATAAACAATAGGAGAAAAAATAATTGATTACAAATTAATATTTACATAATATGCAAAAATATTAAATTTTATTGTTATGTATTTACAGTTTTTGTTTAGGAAGCGATACCAATCGATGAATTGCGTAACAAAGTAATGGCGATTTAAAGAAAAGTTACCAATAATCGGTTTAAAAATTTCATTCCCCTTGAAGAGTGTGAAAATATTATATTTTTTGTTTTTATTGAATAAACGTTTTTCGATGTTTTTTCAGGGTGCTAAATTAGAATTTGACGTCAATTTTTGTGTGAAGAAATCTATTGAGGTAGTTTGCTTGAAAATCTAATCATTTTTTTAGAATTTAACTAACCTAAACAAAAATCTATGAAGAGGGTGTATTTTTCCTTGATTTCGCATTCAAAAATGAAAATCGTGATGCAAGAATCATGCCGATATCATTTTTTAAACTCGAAATGTAAAATTCATAAGCGACTTGGTCCCAGAATAAAATTATTTTTCCATTCTATCCTATTCTTATAATAGGTGTGAAAAAAAAAATAATTATAGCCGTCAATAGATGAATAGTTTTCCTCTCATTACATAATATTTTCTTTAATACTTAAACTATACCATAAAAGGAAAAATTATCTGAGTGAGAGAGTATGAGAGATGAAGTAGTATCTACTATATATTTGTCAAATACCACTCACTCATTTAACACGAAATCTCAAAAACCACAGAACGGATTGGAATGAAATTTAGTATATAGCTTCCTCTAGGGCCGTAGGTGCTCGCTAAGAAAGGAATCAAAAAATATTGATTTTTTACCCCTTTCGAGGTGTTAAAATTTTGAAGTTGAGATTTTATCAAGAATTTCTAATGGCCATAACAATTGCTGTGTTCAACCGAACACAAATTTTATTGTCATTTAGAAGCCGTAAAACTGCATAGTTCAGCCCGAATCCGGAGGTCGCAGAATATCCCCTTAATGAAATATCTCGTTTTAGCTGACCTCGGATTTTTTTCATTCACATCAGTTTTTGTTCACTAAAATCTGGAGTAAATCCAATGTTATATGCATGGATAGAAAGCAGAATGTATGCTGATTCTTGTGATTTTGTTACTATTGTAATCGGTTCATATTACAACTCTCCTCAACCAATTATTCTTTATATGTAAGCAAAAATGGAAACAGAAAGACTAAACTTTATTCGAAAAAATGAAAAAAGTTGAGAAGTTGAGACTTTATTCACTTTAAGTATGCTATGAGAAAAGCTGATGGTCTGGTATCAGAGCTGGGTAAGATGTAGTGCTGCCTCGAAGCTTCACTGGAGGACTATCAAAATAATATAAAATTAACTTTTGCAAATTGTCAAATTTACTTATTGAAATTATTCTAAGAATGGAATTCTTTAGGTTTATTTAAGTAATAATAATTATCAACGTTAAGCTTAACTTTTACTAATTTAAGTTGTCCTTAATCCTAATGATATTAAACCGTAGCGGAGCAGGGTACTTTCAGCTAGTAAATAATAATTCAACAGTATATCACAACATCATGTGTTTATTGCAATAAATAGTGATATTTTTTAATGAACAAAGTAGTTATCATGTGATATACAAAAATGAAAGCAAACAAGTAAATAAATAAAAAAAAAAAAACTTTTTAGATAGGAAATCACGAAAAATGTCATCTTTGCTTCTGAATCGCTTGCCGAGATTTCGACTCGTTACCAGCACACTCACTTTTTATAGAACTAATATCTCCAGCTCATTAAATGATATAGAAGAAAAAAAAAAGGCTCTGAAGAAAAGGTGGTTTTGGGACATAGGGGAAGGTTTAGAACCAGAAGACTACGATGAACTTAAAAAAGACCTACAGGGACTAGCAGATAGCTACGATGAACTTGAAAAAGACCTAAAGGAACTAGCAGAAGAGACGAAACAGATGGAAGAGGATCAAGAAGAAGGACAACAACAATAAAGGTTTTATATTTCAATACCAAGCATTTATTAGCAATAAAATGAGATACAGTTTTTAAAATGATCGATTCCCAATGGCTTTTAATAAACGTAACTCATGTCATACGCCATGATGAATGACCTTTGATTTAAAGTAGAGGAAAAGGTACCCTCTTTTGTTTTTTATTTAAAGTTACTTTTGTCCAGTCAAAATAGGAAAATCAGAGGAACTAAAAATACTAGTTTCATTTTTTTCAGGAATGTGTTGGGGATGGTCCTCTGAATAAGAAAAAATAAGTCCCTCCAAATCCCAGTGCCACTGGGAGGAGAGGTGCATTAAATGTTCCATTTTTGAGTTGTTCGCTTATTACTTAAAAACGGTGCGTTGCATTAAAAAGATTTTGTAGTGCAAAATTAAATATTATTAAAATTCCTACATGTTTAGTCATACACATTTTCACGAAAAATTGGAGCGTTTCCGTGTTACCGGCTCTGGAAAAGTAGTAATTTAAAAAAAAATGTTTTTTCACTCGTTTTTTTTGTATATTTCTGCCTTTTAGATCCTCATTCGTTCATTTTTGGGGAAGGTTGTCAAGATAAAACTTACACAGCATGAAATCCCCTATAAGAATATATAATATAGCATATAATAGAAAACTGCACATTACTGCTACAAGCTTTCAAGAATCATAAAATACCCCAATCTATATTCACATTCAATAGGCAAAATAATAAAACATTTTAAATAAATTGATCAAAAACATAAAATGTAATACACAAATAATGTGTATATACAGGCCAAATAAAATTAAAATGCCAACAGTAAAGTGCAAAGGGCGTAATAACTTAAATGTTGAATGCGTGAATAAAAACTACGATCTATCTTTCCTTGAAGTTACTGAAGTTACATACTGAGCATCCTGTATATGATGTATGTATGTATGCTTAATTTTATATGACTCTTTATGTTGGTTTTACAGGTTTTTAAGACAAGAATAAAAGTTCAGATGATTAACATAAATGGCATGTTATTAAGGTCAGACTCTCTTATGTTCAGAATGTTTCTGGTCTTTGGTAAAAAAAAAACAACAACCAGTAACACGTCCAGAACATTTTTTTGTTACTCCAGCACGACCGTGTAATTTTTCAGACTGATGGCTTCCACTCGTCGAATTCCTATTGAATCGAAATTAAAAAAAAAAAAATATTTCTTATTTTCTTATCTGCACTGAATTTGGACCGGCAATATCGTTGACAATTGATGTTCAGCTGAGGATATTTAAACAGACGAAAACAAAAAGAGAAAAATGAATGATACATATTTTTTTTATTTTATTTTTTTTTTTCAAGAGGCACAACATAAAGAGAACAGCCTTGGCCTTTATGTAGTACCACCTCGGCCACACCCTGGAATCTGCGCTCGCCACTCAACTACTTCGCACTCTTCGTAGGATAGTTCAAGTTTTTGTGTTGGCGTTCTTATCAGAGAGGTCACAGAGGTCGGGTAGTCTACCGCAGAAGGGAGGAATTCCCGAATTCGAATTCACTTTTTGATTTTATAGACTACATTAGCAATAATCAGTAAGGATACATTATATAATATATAATCATCTTATATACTTACTTTATTCCATTTAGTATAATTTACTATTGGTAGCATAATAACTATCGATACATATAGTGGATACAACAAACCATACAACTTGGTCATCATACATACAGACGTAAAGATTGTCTCCGTGTTTTTGCTTCTCGGTTGACAGTAATGTTTGAGATCATTTAATCAAATTTAGAAGTCTAAAATGAGGATATAACAGAACATCGATTTTTCAATCGATTTGATTTCCTTATATTTATATTTTGAAATAACATTTTATTTTTAAACTAAGGCTTTTGTACCAGTACTGAGAGCCGAAAAATTATGATACCGAAACATCACTGATAAATATATTTATGCAAGTATTGTGGACCTACCGCACTATTTTAAACGTTTTCACTTCTATGACAACAAAGCATCACACTGCGACGAACAAACAACTCAAAAATTTAATCATATATTATATAATCGTTATCTTTTTAACATAATAATCAAAAATATAATGTTACGTAGAGAACAATAGCCACTTTAAAAAACAAAACTGTTCAATAACTATATTTCTGAATTAAAGAAATTCGTTCGAAGCTTTGAACTTTTAACAGCTAGATAAAACATTGGCTTTGAATATATTGATGCCAAAATTTTGTGTATTAATTTTTAATTTTCAATTTTTTCTTATTTTTA
The DNA here is from genome assembly GCA_003667255.2 of Euschistus heros. Lineage (NCBI taxonomy): Eukaryota > Metazoa > Arthropoda > Insecta > Hemiptera > Pentatomidae > Euschistus > Euschistus heros. The sequence continues at coordinate 2,210,362 of RCWM02000051.1, read as the reverse complement.
TTTTTGTTTATAAATTGATATAATTGTTTCATATTCTTAAAATATCTATATTTTATAATTAGGTTATTGAATACTTTTCCTGCAACGGCTCTTTCATAGGGTCACTATGGTAGATAGTAAAATAATTCTCGACTATTACTATCAGATGTTAAATATGTAATAATAATCTAATAAATAATAATAATAATAATTTTAATAATAATAAAACTAATTTCGGAATAAGCAGAAAACCACCAAGTAGATGGATGCTTTCTGTTGAAACTGAATAGATTAAAAATATCATTTGGCTTGATTGAAGGTCAGTTTTATCAGTTGCATTTTAAGTTAAGTAAAGCTTGGTCGGTATCTTAAATCACAGATCAGCCTATTTTTGTTCAAATGTACTTACAAGGAAATGTTTTGACTTGTAACTCACAGATTTGAATGCCGATTTTTGTGTGGGTAGTTGGGACCTAAAATAGTGTAAAACTAAAGTTACCCTAGAGTTGGTTTTTATTTTTATTTCTTTCTCGGTTCCCAGCTCATTGGTAGCTACAACTCAAGTTCTGCACTATTATAGGTCCCTACTACCTACACAAAAATCGGCATCAAATCTGTGATTTACAAGTCAAAACGTCTCCTTGTTAGTTTATTTTTTGTCATTATGTGGGTTGGTTGGTTTCTGCACAAAGCTGTCCAATTGAAACCTGCTATGAATCTGGTTGTACGCCCCCTCATTCCACCGAGAGATGCAGTGGATACGATTACACTGAGAAGGCAATGGATACTAATTATTGAGACCCTGAAACCGTCGAAAAGAATCGAAACCAAACTGGCAATTAGGCCTCCTTCTATATATCGTTAATGAAGCCGATAATGGTTTCGAAGAGGAAGTTTTTTTTTTCGATTCACTCAACCTGAAATCTAACCCTATAGGAAGACAGTAACGACTTGCCTTGACCCAATACCTGCGATTCCTCCTCGCCGCAGGCTATGTTTATAGAACACCACAAAAACCAGACGTTTGAAAGCGTGTGAGATCTTATTGAAGTCCGCATATAAGATGAACTTATCTATAAAAAAAGAAAAAAAATTATATAACATTTATATTTATTTATAAAATTAAATTAACGAGTTGTCACAGGTATTACAATTTTGTCTCTAATATCTCTGTTCAAATTTCATCGAATTCCGACCATTTAATTGTTTCTATTTATTCATCTTTAAGTTTCATTCTGCTTTAGGATTTCAAGTCCCTATATATTTAATCAAGACATATAGACCGTATTATAATTCTTAAAAATAATAAATAAATAAAATAAAATAATGAAGTTGGAACAGTCATAGATACACAATTTGAAAATTAATTTAAATTTATAGTGCCGACTTTTTTGGCCTACAGTGCATGCCTTTATCAGGGGTGGAAGAGAAACAAACAAAAATATATGACAAACAGAGTGACTTCTGAATGTTCAGAAGATAATAAAAAAAAGACAAGTTTAAAAAAAAAGAAAGTAAAACAATAAAAATAAATATAAATAAATAAAACGTACTTCAGCTTATTTAATTGTTTCATTTGTGGCACCGCTTTAAAAGTAAGGCATCTCCACACACATTTCATACTTGACTCTTAATTTTCCTTGCCCTTTCAATACAGTTTCTTCATTGATTATTTATCTATTAAATTATCCACCTTTTTTTATTTTTTTTATTTTTATTATATATTATATATTGGAATTGTAGCCATTGTATACATATGAATTATGGTCATTGTTCATTGGAAAATAGTTATCTTCTTTTAGACTGATAAGTATGATATATATGTACACATCATAACTCCCCTTTTATTTTACTGTTTACTATATATGTACTTTTTAGTTTATGACGCTATATATAAACTTTCTTATTGTTTTACTACTTTCAATCTTAATGATTCCAATATTGCATTTCACTATGTAATTTAGTTACTTCATGTATTTATTAACCAACTATTTAGTTCATTTGCTTATCGCTATGCTTTATTTTGTATTTGCTCATCAACAATACATTACTTTTCTTTTTGCTGTGATATTTATTTTTATATTTGTAAAAACTAAATATTCAATTAATTTAATTCTAAAAAGTTTTCTATCTTTTTTTTTTTTTTTATCTTGTAGTTTATTTTTCTTTCTTTTTTTTCTTGCTTTTTTTTTTTTTTAGAAAAAAAAAAAAAAGTTGAGTTCAGTTTAAGTTCAATTAATTTTTTATATTTTTGCATTAGATGGGGATGTCCCTCAAATAATTACTCCAAATCACATTAGATTTATAACCCATCAAACCCTATCAATTTCAAATTTCTTAAACATAAAATTGTTTCGTAATTATTTCAAGCACGGATTGCTTTTAATTATTTAATATTTTTAACAGTACTAATATATTTCATATTTCCCTGTTAAAGTAGGGACGTAAACACATGAAGAAGAATAAAACGTTTAGCCAAGAAAATGAAAAATCAATAGCAAGGAATATATTGCTTGTCAGAGTATATTTTTTTTATCACATTTATAATTTTCCTTATGTTTATACTACTATTAAACCAAAGATAAATGCTTATAATTTGAAACTTATCATCTAATAATCTAAACATTATGGAAGTGAAAAATAATTTATTGATTTCTAGCAATATTAATCCTAACATTACGTCATGCGTGCCTGAGCAATCATTTTTATTTTTATTATTAAGTGTCTTGAGCATGTACAATTTTTTTTTTTTTTTTTGAAATATCAATAAACTCCTTAAAAAAATCATAAAAGAAAACATCCTGTTTATTTTAGCGAGTGAATCGATTCCACTTTAAGATAAATTACATGTTCCTCTAGAGGTTTTCAGAGTGGTTCCTGATGCCTCCGAAGGAGAAGAGGGCCGTAGATTCCGTAGTTCAGAGCAATTTAGTAAGATTGAAAAAGTATAAGACCACTCCTAAACTGAACACGGGGAATTATATGATATTTTCTGTGACAAGCGTCTTTTCCTCTAACAAGCTGGACCATTAAACTGAAGAGTAGGGCGATGGACCCTTTTAGCTGACGAAGGGAAGATTATATGTTTCAGGGGAACGAATTTCTGATATAACATGAGGACTTTTAGTTTTGGACTAAGAATTGAAATCTCAATTTGTGGAGTGTTGGTGCTGAAAGCTTCTAAAAATTCTCTCAAGATCGTTAGAACCAGTTTATTAAAGTGATTTGGAGTAGGAGAATCAAGCGAAAAATAATTGATATTTTGATACCAAGATCTAGTTCTAGTTTGTTTTAAATTTTTTTATTTTTTTTTTTTTTTTAATATATTGCAAACTCATCGAGTAGTTTAAAAAGTTTTGAAGAAAGTATTGAGAAAGAAATTACACAATAAACCTTAAGTACAATATTTTATATTTATACAAATAAATTGACCAATGAGTTATCAGAAACAAATTCTAACGGGACTAATGAAAAAATAAAAATAAAAATAAAATAACCTATTAAATAAAATTTTAATTTTATTTATACTTTATATTTAAATTAAAAAAAAAAAAAAAAAAAAAAAAAAAAAAAAAAAAAAAAAAAAAAAAAAAAAAAAAAAAAAAAAAAAAAAAAAAAAAAAAAAAAAAAAAAAAAAAAAAAAAAAAAATAAAAGACTAAACTGATAAGAAACTGCCTGTCCTTACAGACTAATTCAACATTTACTAGAAAAACGTCCACAGCTCCCAATTAATTACAAAAGACTCATAAACATGACTGTGATTAGGTCTATTTGGACGTTCGGAGTTGACCTTTGGTGCTCCACTAAACCATCCAATTCATCTCGTATTCAATCCTTCCAATCCAAAATCCTTCGAAAAATCCTCAATGCTCATTTCTCATTGCTGATGTTCCTTATGTTGCTGATTTAGCCCACACCAGATACCTGTCCTTTCATAGTAAGCTCCATAATCACTCAAATCCGTTAGTTTCTCAACTTGCTTCCCACTCCATTCCTGATAATCCTCCGAGGCGTCTGAAATGAAGATGGCCTAGAGACCTTTTAGAGTAGAATTTTTAATAAAGTGTTCAAGTTATTATTATTTTTGTCAATACATTTACTTGATGTATATATTTTGTACAGTTGTAAATTTCAATAAAGGTATATAAAAAAAAATAAAATAAAAAAAAAATTTATATATTTAAATCAGGTCAACTACTTGCTCAACTGAATGGTCTGCCTATAGTTCTACCTTCTCCTTTCATTAATGGCATATTTTAAAATCAAATTTACGTTTCATATGAAAGTATATTCTAACAGTTTAATAATGAGAAGGTTTTTGTGTATTTTTTTTTGTTTTCTATTTTTTTCTTCATCTTTCATTTTTTCCTAAGATAATATTTATCTCTTTATTATTCTACAAATATTGTACACTGGATTCCCCCGTCGAGGCTTCTTCCGCTCTCATAAGTAAAGAACTTACATAATTCAAACTAATATTTGAATTTTTATTTTTTTATTGATATAAATCTTTCATTGTATAATGCCTGCAAAAAGGAAAATAATAAATTGATAAGACATCCTAATAGACTACATTTCGAGTTTATCTCCGGATATTACGGGAATGATTAGATTGTTAGGGTTTCCAGTTCTGAAAGCGCTATTAGTGACCGTGAGATACTATTAGTCCGAAGATCCACTACAACCTTTTTGCAAGTCTGGTCCTGCGATTTGTTAATCGTAATAGCAAAAGAAACTTTAATTCGAAATTAATTTATTAGAGACCATTGGTATCCTAATAATAAATGCGAATTACAACCTGTTAGATGTTTTAAGGCATGGTATTTTTTTTTTAACTGCGTATCAATCCACAGATTAGATGATTGAAGGACCCGTAAAAACATAACTGGACATGCAATTCTTATTTTTTAATGTATGAGTTGGTAATCCAGATAGACTTAAATTTATACTATACTGTTACCCATATATCGGCCGGTTTTCAGTCTTCAATGAGGTCCACTTGTCGCACAACATATTTTTCTCTTTTTTATAACAATTTAGTTGAAAATCAGTTAGATTTATTATAAATTTAAAGCTCTACGTATCTCCTTACCATTGAAACCTCTCTAACAAAATGGCGCTTGAAAATGGCGGTCGATTTTTAAACTTCAATAGAATCCAATTATATATTGCATTAAAACACATTAATTCATCATTAATTTACATTAATTCAACATTCAACATTAATTAACATTAGTAAATTTTATTATTGCTAAATTTTTCATGAACTTTAAAGATGGTGTAGTTAAAATTTTATATAGATCGGTTCAGTAATTTTCGTAGTTAGTGATCACAAACGAAAAAAAAAATGACTTTTTTTATAATAGTATAGATAATACAAAATTAAACATGTGGAATAAATATTTATTTAAAATCTAGAGATGGAACCAGTAGATAAATGTGCACTTATTGCAGGGTTATTGCAATGTGAAAAAAACTGAGGGGTTAGCATAAAGTAAGGAAGACTGTATTTTGTATGTATCTCCTGTATTAAATTTACAGCTTTTTTTTCTTGAAGTCCGCAAACCATAAGAAATACATATAAATAAATTTAAAAAACAGTTAAATATTTACTTATCATTGGACATCTGCTACCCCATTAGCGGAGAAGCAGCCCCAAGACACGTGTACTAGAGCCGGCATGCACCGCGGGCCTGTGGTAGCTTACATCATTAATGGAACTAGCTCTCGACAGAGTAACACCCTCGCTTCAATAGCGGCATTGAGCAACACCTGGCTGACCTTTCCTCCGCCGTTGTTAAATCATCTCTTTTGTCCTCACTCTTTCACAAGGATTACCACCTCGGGGTTCCTCTTGTCGCGTCATGTCTGTCCATTTAGAGAATGGCATCGAAGATCGTTTTCTTTTGGAAGACAAAGTGCAAGGAGTGCGTGTATGTGGCCTCATACATAAATCTCCGCCGGGTGCCTCCAAAACAGAACGTCTAAAGGACTCGGTAAGGTGTGCAAAAAAGAAAAGAAAGAAGTACAAAAATGGAGAGATAGCGATTCGATGACCTAAATTCGATACTTACTTCAATTATCAATATTATTTGCCAACGAATATACTTTACTTGGCATTCGGCTGCAGTCCACATTGAGCCTTAAACTTTTGAGAGTTTTTAGTTTGTCTAGTACTTTAGACAGGTATAGGTTTTGGTATCGTTGTGAAATTGTCTCAGAAATGGATAACAAAAAATATATTATCTCAGTTTCGATTCAAGGATCGAGGCAGGGAAACATGGTACGTGTACATGATAAGTATATATTTATATTCGGGTAGGTTCAGCATGTACAATCATTTTTTGGATATAACTAATATGGATGTATAATAAGTAAAGCAGATAGTGTAGTTCTTACTGGTGAGTTTGATATTACGTCTACACACCAAGTCTATACAAGAACCACAACGTGTTGTACTGGAATTTTTGTTATTAATTAGTACTAATTCGAAAGTGTCAAGCATAAACTAGACTGTAGCGTGAACTTGAAGCGGGAATTCAATATTAATAATAAACACACACACACACATATATATATATATTTTTTTATTTTTGAAGAGAAAAGATTTGACCCCGGTTGGGATTCGAACCCAAGTCTCCACCTCTCTAGCGTGGTGCCTTATCCACTAGGCCACCGAGCTCGTATCCGAACCAGGGAAATCTTCTCTCTTCACTGATCCATACCCCCGGGCACTCGCAATTGCGATGTACAATTCGGGGATGAATGCTCAATTTGAACATTACTTTAAACGGATCTATTGACGAGCTGTCATATATATATAAAATTATGAAATGATTCTTGATTATTAAATATTTTTTAAATATATTTTTTATTTTTTGAAGAGAAAAGATTTGACCCCGGTTGGGATTCGAACCCAAGTCTCCACCTCTCTAGCGTGGTGCCTTATCCACTAGGCCACCGAGCTCGTATCCGAACCAGGGAAATCTTCCCTCTTCACTGATCCATACCCCCGGGCACTCGCAATTGCGATGTACAATTCGGGGATGAATGCTCAATTTGAACATTACTTTAAACGGATCTATTGACGAGCTGTCATATATATATTAAATTATGAAATGATTCTTGATTATTAAATATTTTTTAAATATATTTTTTATTTTTTGAAGAGAAAAGATTTGACCCCGGTTGGGATTCGAACCCAAGTCTCCACCTCTCTAGCGTGGTGCCTTATCCACTAGGCCACCGAGCTCGTATCCGAACCAGGGAAATCTTCTCTCTTCACTGATCCATACCCCCGGGCACTCGCAATTGCGATGTACAATTCGGGGATGAATGCTCAATTTGAACATTACTTTAAACGGATCTATTGACGAGCTGTCATATATATATTAAATTATGAAATAATTCTTAATTATTAAATATTTTTTAAATATAATTTTTATTTTTTGAAGAGAAAAGATTTGACCCCGGTTGGGATTCGAACCCAAGTCTCCACCTCTCTAGCGTGGTGCCTTATCCACTAGGCCACCGAGCTCGTATCCGAACCAGGGAAATCTTCTCTTTTCACTAATCCATACCCCCGGGCACTCGCAATTGCGATGTATAAATCACTTCTGTGATTTATTATTAATATTATTTTATTATTGTTAATATTAATTTTTTTCTTTTAACTATCCATTTATTTATTTCACTTACAAAACAATAAATTTTTGGAAATGGAGATATTGTTTTACCGTCCTTGATAGGTGTCCTTTGCTGCTGATGGGTCCTCTACGGAGACGGATGGCCATCTTAAAATTAAAATTAAAACGAAAGGTAATGAAATGTTGTACTCTTGAAACCCAGTTAGTCCCCGTGAAAACGTGTGCAATGTTAAAAAAAAAAAAAAAAAAAAAACTGCTTGTTTAGATTATGTAGATTTTGTCAATAGATTGTTTCGATTTATTGGAGAAACAGTTCTTTTGTTTGGACTCAAAAACATTCTTAGTAATCATTTCCCTTTATTGCGGCAGATTATAAATTTATTTAATAAAAATAATTTTAATAAAAGGAGAAAGCTAGTTAATTACATGCAAAACAATAAAAACATAAAATAAAAAAAAGAATATTGTTAAACTAAATGGACAATGTATACTACGTGGAGCATGTATACAGCGTTTTTATACCTTGCTTTCGCTATCTGCTTTAAGCATTAATATAATTTACAACCAATAAAACCTTGCATTGTTTGACACTTGGCTGTAGTCCTCCTAAAGCCAGGATATCCTCCATCCAGAATATAATCAAGGTATACCATTCATAGTATTTTGTTTGTGAAGTAATTTAGTATAGGTTCTCTATTTAGGCGGACTTCTCTGGAATATCGATAAACAGTAAACTGTTTTTTTCTTTCTTCTTTATAAATAAATATTTATACAGTCATCAGGGGCTGGTTTTACTTCAATTTTGTTGAATAAGCTATTCCCAGATAGCGGTAATTTTTCATGCTAGCTGTATCAATTTTTTCACTGTTCATTTTCCTTTATTTTTTCATTTTTAATAAGTATATTGGTAGTAATTATTTTTAGCACTATTATTATTTTTTCTCACGTTTCTTTATATACCCAAAAAAAAACTTTTTTAATTACTATAAACCATTGAAAAAGTTTCTTTCTTTTTTTTTTTTTTTTTTTTATTAACGTTGCCAAAAAATTCTAAATCGTAGAGAATGCGGAAAATAATAATATTTAAACAATCATCCCATCCTTTCCTTAGATGAACCTTTTACACATATACGGAGGTATCCCGATATATTTTATCTTCAAGGAGACAAAGAATAAGTATAATATATCGACATGTTCATTTTAACGAGATTATGATATTAGAAATACAGTATAACGAAAGTTTTTTTTTTAATATACTGTACAATATAACGAATATACTATACAATATAACGATTATACTGTGTATTTTTCAATTTATTTTACATATAAAATTTACTTTTATTAGTACTTATATACACGAACACAGTAGGATTAAGTACAGTAGGATGAATTTTGAACATTAATATGTTTTTCACCACTTTTTGTTGCAGATATAATTTCTTTTTCTTTTTTAACAGATACATGTTTTCTTTTAAGGGCCACATGATAAAGACTGAATTGAACAATGCTCAACATGAGTCGGGAACATCAAGTGTAAACAAACAAAATCTTGGAAAACCCAATTCTAATTCAATAACTCTAATTCAAAGGCAAAATACGAATTATAAGACGTTTTACAAACCTTGAAAAGAAAAAAATATACGTTATACCTAGAGGACTAAAATGCATTGTTTTGTTTTTTTGTATGAATAAAGGAGATTTTTCCAAGGAACCAGCACTTTTTAATGTTTTGTATGGATATATTTTCTTGACTGTTAACATTACCTACATGTTTAATAAGTTCTATGAGACTTACTCAATCATTGGTTGAACCTCAAGAACCTTATTAAACATATATATATTATAAGTATTATTTGCGAAGAGGTGGATTGCTCCTTTTAACAGTTACTTTTTGGTAACCAGTTACTGTTTTACCGGCGCGCATTCTAGCGGTAGCCATTCGAAATGAAAACTTCCAAATTTCCCTCTTTTCAGAACGAGATCCTAAGACTCTATTTTAGAAGCAAACAGAAATTACATTTCATGTTTTTTTAAATTGTACTTCAATGTTTAGAATTGTATTTTATTTAATAAAAAATTAAATTGTTGATATAATATTAAATAGTCATGGTATTGTAAAAGTATAAGAAAATAGCCAGAAAAGAAATGTATACCATACAGGTGTTCACTATGTTTATAAACTGTCTCTAAACAAAACGAACAACTATTTATAATAAATTGGCAATAGTAAGAAGCCTGAGTAGCCCTAAATAAATGGCAAGTTGTGAGAATGATTTAATTGAAAACTAATAGTATTATGTTATTAACGGTAAAATAAAATTTCCTTTAATAGTAGTAAAAACTGTGATATAGAATAATAAATAAACATTCTTTGGATGTTTTTTTTCTAAAAGCACGGACCGTAGTGAAGAGCGGTGAGGGAAATATAAAGGCTGGAAAACATCTGGACTATGTTTGAAATAAAAATAAGTTTTAATTTCCAATGTCTGCCGCTAGAATGCGCGCAGGTAAGACTGTAAGTTGTTACCAAAAAGTAACTGTTAAAAGGGTAAAAAAGTAACTCTTTAGATATAATATCATATTATCATATTATTCATTCTGCCCAAATAATAGCAAATGTTTTATTTATGATTTTTTTTTTTTTTTAACTACATTTATTGGTTGTAATTTTCACCCTCTACTTCTATATTCCCTGCACATTTTCGTTTTTTTCTTTTCCAGAAATGTATATTTAATGCTATACATAAACTCAGAGATCTAATCATCATCATCATCTTATGGCGCTTATGGTCCTTGAAGAACCCTGGCCTCCTCAACAATTCTCTGCCATTCAAACCTTTCTTCGCCAACCCTTCTCCATCCTCTCACACCCAGAGTCCGAAGATCGTCTTCTACATTTTCCAGCCAACGAAGTCGACGCCTTCCTCTCCTTCTCATTCCACCCGGGTGCCCCTCCAACATCATTTTAGGGAGCCTACTTGCCTCCATTCTTTGCAAATACCCCAGCCATCTAATTCTGCTTCCTTTTATGTTGGCTACAATATCTGGAGCAGCATATAGAGTTCTCAGTTCCTCATTTGTTCTCATTCGCCAGAGATTCAGTCCATACTTGTTTGGACCATATATTTTGCGAAGGATTTTTCTTTCCCACCTGTTTAATAATTTTTTGTCGTGTAATGTCAGGGTTCATGTCTCACTCCCATACATAACAACCGGCTAAAGGAACGTTCGATATACCCTTATTTTGATATTGCCTTATATATTATGAAATCAATGCCAAAGCCACTTTGGTCTAGTCTCTAATGATGTGATTAGAATGAAAGAATATGAATAAATATCCTACTTTTTTTACAATCATTTAACATTTTAAAATGATAAATTTTAGAATATATGAGAATTAACGTCGTATAAATTAATAATAATGGTAGTTATTTATAGTTTCTAAAATAATATATTTATATAAATGTATTATAATATAACTACTTAAAATAGGGTTGTTTTTTTTTATTTTTTTTTTTTAGATGTGAGTGCGTTTTTTTCACTTAAATTAAAAATTAATTTTTAGAGACAACATGGTATACTATGTATGTATATGAATGTAATTAATTACATCCTGTATAATATTTTTTAATACTCATTGTAAAAATTAAAATATAATTATGTAACAAAAACAAAATATTACCTAAATCAAAGCAGAGAACTTGCAGATTTAATGTTGACTGAGGAGCTAATTACAGGATGGGTCCCACTACGTACTTACCACTTCACTTTAATGGCCAGGTCATCCACACTTCTTCTGATACAATTTAACTGCGCACTGTGTGTATTTAACCACTAAAGTTAGTAATTGTTAATGGACTTAACTGTTTCAAAGAAGTTTATTAGTTGTATTAATGACAACGATGTTGTGGCGGGAATGTGAGGGCGAAAGATATGTAAGAATTTATTTTATTTTTTTCTGATTTTCTTCTTTATTTCAATTTATTCGATATTTCATATGAAAATAGTTCGTTTAATTTATCATGCATTATAGTAACAAAAAAAAAACAAAAAAAAAACTCCAATTCGTAAGGAAAATGTCGCCAAAATTTTCAAAGAAGTAAAAAATATTTATATGGAGGATCAAGGTAGCAATGTTAATAGAATTTAATCTTTCTTAGAACTGAACTTAAGAAAACACTTTATTATTTTTAATTATTAAAAGCATCTTTAGTTGTACAACTACTCACTTATCCCTGATTGAAGACTGGTGCAACAACTGGCGAATCAAAGTAAATGAATCTAAATGCACCAACATAACCTTTACCCTCCGCCGTAAATCCAATCCTCCTATCTAATTCAATGGTATTCCACTACCTAAAGATGACACAGTTCGGTATCTTGGTTTCTACTTAGACAATAGACTTACATGGAACCCTCATACTCGGCTCAAAAGACAAGAACTTAACAGACGCTTCAGCCAATTGTATAGACTACTAAATAGGACATCCCATCTTCCATTGAAAACAAACTTCTCATATACCAAGCCATCATCAAACCTATTTGGACTTACGGACTTGAACTATGGGGGACAGCAAAAAAAAAACGAATATCAAACGCATTTAATCCTTCCAATCCAAAATCCTCCGAACTATAGTAAATGCTCCTTACTATGTTTCTAACAAAACCCTACATAATGATCTGAATATACCATTCGTCCTCGACCTTATACCCCTTCAATTTTCAAAATTCCATCGCAACCTTTCCTTTCACCCTAACCCACTAGCTCAATCATTATTCGCCTCCACCCATCCTGATAACCCCCCTCGCAGACTAAAACGGCAGTGGCTCTGAGATCTTTTGTAAAATTACTTATATTGGAGTTCTGGCAATGGCCAGCTTCTCCACTCATGCCCAGAGTGATTGTTATAGCGCTCTCACTTAGCCCCCACTGGGTTTTTTTTTACACCAGTGACGCAGCTGAGAGAGAAGAGCTGGGATATCTCTGTACCTGGCTTGTCCCTTCACAAGTGGAGGGACTGTTCTGCTGGAGGGATCTCTAGGATGAGTGTAAATTGTAAATAGAGTATAATTGTATTTTTACCTTTGTTTTATCTTCTACTTTTTATTTATTTTTTAAAAATTTTTAGTATTTCATTTTGTATATAGTATATTTTATATTGTTTATGTATAGGCTATTTCTTTTCTTTTCTCTTTTTATTATTTACTTTATATCACTATTATTGGTTTTTTTCCATTGTATATAATGTGTGAATGTGACCATACGTCATCTATATTACTTATTGCCCACAGTTATGGCAGATTGTAATAATTACTCAATAAAAAGTTTAAAAAAAAAGAAAAAAAGTTGTACAACTTGTTAATAAATCCTTAAAATATATATTATTTGTGGGTCTATATTTTTTTGCTGTAAAGTTTTTTTCACATTCAAAAATGTAACATTTTGATATAATCTAACTCTGTTTGTGTTGCTCTGATCTGAAATTTGACGTTAATTTTGTTGTCTGAAATTTGATGGAAAATACTTCTATTTTTATAATTATATATTAGTCATTTTGTATTATATTATTTATAATTTATTTGTCGTTAGGATTTTGTTGTTATATTACATTTTTCGCTAGGACCTACCGTTTAGGAGCTATCATGCTTCAAATGAAAAAAGTCACTTTAAATGAAAAAAACGTGACTTTTTTCATCATTAAGTAAGTATCATTTTTTTTTCACCGTCACAAAAATAACATTGTAACACACTCTAGCTCTGTTGGTGTTTCTTGGGTCGTTACTCCAATGACAGTTTCTTATCAAAACTTAAGTGAAAAATACTTTATGGTATATAAAATTTGTTGTTGATAGGACCTACTGATTACGAGCTATAATGCTTTGAATTAAAAATATCACGTATGCCTACTATTTTAAAAAAAAAAAATTTTTTTTTTTTTATTATTTTTTTTTTTTTTTTTTTAATGAGGGGTCAGAAATTAAATGGAATACGTTTTGTTGTATAACATTTGTGTCTAGGACCTATTATTTAGGAGCCATATTGGTTTGAATAAAAGATGTCGCATTTGAAACCACTGTTTTCTCATTTAGTTTATTTCGAATAATCATTGATTGTTAATTGAATTTAATTAATGATTTATGTAATTCAATCCTTTTAATTCTAAAATTTAAATTGGGAATAACAGTAAATTATAGATGGACATATCCATGATCTTTATTTTTCAAAGTCAGGGAGAAATTTAGTTTTTTTTATATCTGGGTTTGTAATTAAATTTATTTTAATTTAGTTTTAAAGGATACTTAAGTTTAAGATTTTCTTGTTCATATTTTTAAAGTTTAGTAAGATTTTTCTTACTTCGAAAAAAAGTATTTTATGTTTGGTTGAATAGTGATAAATAATGAGAATTCATAAACATTTTACATTGCTAACCTGGCCTATTTATTTATTTAAAAAAAAATAAAAATAAATAAAATTAAATAAAAAAAATACATTAGGTCTCAATACTTATGTCATGTATGTAATATAGTATGCATGTAATAATATAAATAATTTTAAGCGCTGCCCTAAAATTTCGTATAAAGAGCACACATACGTCCCTTATTTGTATTATATTACTTATATACAGGCCGAAGGAAAATGTTTGACTGAAAACATTGTTCTTATTTTAAGGTACTGCATTATTTTCACCGTTCTGTATATTAGTTTAGCTTATATTCTTATGGTTATAAGCAAGTAAGTTTATGTATTTAAGGTGTTACAAAATGGAGGCTTAGTCTATCACTTAAACTAAACATTAGAGATTTATATGGTGTCGGCCTCAGTTCAAAATTATATACCTTACTTTGTTTTACACAGCATTCTAATATCATTTAAAATCGTAAAATATTGTATGAATATGATTAATGCAATCAGGATTTTATCAGAAAGCCAATTTTTTAAAAATTATATGAATCATTGGGTACTTGGTGGAATGACGGGATTTTTTTTTTTTTTTTATAAAAGTAAATCAATCAATCTGCGTTAAGTTTGTTTGTGAATTTCGGTTTATGAGTATCTATAGAAGGCTTACTTTTTTCTCTATATTTTTTTTAATAGACTTATTTACAGAGATGAATACTAATTCGGGAATCATTAAAAAAAAAAAAATGCTTTTTTCCTAAAATATGATTTTTGTAATTAACCGAATATTCACAAGTGCCACAAATATTATTTCAAATTCATAAGAAAAAAAAAGGTACCTATAATATACTATATAATTACTATCTTACGTTTTAGTTTTTATTATAAATATTCGTTGCAAAGAAGCCTAGCTAGCTTTTTCTTATTATTATAAAAACATATATATAAGAATATCGTTATATTTACATTCTAACAGAACCACAAATGTTATCCCGAATCAAAATACCTCTTTCAAAAGCCGAAATTGAGACATAATTGTTGATCCCAATGTAGAGATACGGCGATCCAGTAGTCTTCTGCTCCGGCCTGGAGGACCAAATATATATTTATTCCAGTTGACGGCAGTCTGATGAGCCGAGATGGGTTGGGAGGATAGCGAATGTTCCTTATTAGGCCTTATAGAAGCTCGTAAATTTGTATACAATCCGAATTTTGAATTCCATCCGTCCTTATTAGTCAGAAGCGCCGAAAGATCATTCGTGAAGGAAACAAGATTTTTTTTTTTTTTTTTTTTTTTTTTTTTTTTTTTAAATTCTGTATACAAATGCATATTTTAAAACCTTTAAGATTCCACTTCCGTCTTATTAACCTGACTGTTCATAAAAGTATAACAAGCATAATGATTTTTTTTTAAATTATTTAAGGTAATTTACAACTGATTAATATCACACACAGATTTATATATATATATATATATATATATATATATATATATATATATTATGTACATCATATATTAAAAAAAATAAATAAACATAATTGAAGAGTGGAAATTTACAATGGTCTAAGTGCCAAAATGAAACATTGTGAAAATCGAGAATTTAGGTTATTACAACTTTTTTTATACTTCGTTTGCCATATATTTAAACCACTTTAAGACTGCTTTAGGTACTTAGAACGATAGTAGGACACTTAGCTTGCCTTGGTCTGTTGAACAATATTTCAATATAAATCAAAAACTTAATTTTTTGGCACTTAAACCGTTATCAATTTCCACTCTTCAATTACTGATATAGTTAAGAGATGGGACGAATGTTGAGTGATCACATTAAAGTCACTGAGGTTACATAGGTTCATAGCTCACATTTCCTTAACAATTACAAACATATACTAAGTAACAACTTTGAACTACCACAACTACTGACAGAACACGGTAACACTAAACAATATTTAAAACGATTTAATATTTTATGATCATCAATGTAAATTTTTTGAAAGACTAAGATTTAACTTGATAAAAAGTAATTGAATTCTCAAACATTGAACATGTTCAGCAATTTTTTTTTTTCTTTCAAATTGAAGTATTTTGTTATTTCATTTCTTTCTTTTTCTTTCATTTTTCTTTTTTTATAACAAGTATTTATACTGAATTTTGCAATGTAGTAATCATTCATGTAGTATGCCTTGAAGGCATCGGACATTGAATTATATATATATATATATATATATATATATATATATATATATATATATATATATATATATATATATATATATAAGCTGGATCTTCCAAATTATGACTATAAACGTCTTTTGGATTGCTACAAACAAAATCTTTATTAACAAAATTACATATTTTATTCTCTTAAATGATATAATGTATAAAATTAATACCCAAATCTATACCTACCTGCAAAATCAGTTTTTATAGTATTTTCTTGTATAACCAATTACACAAACATATAACCTTTTAAAATTAACACACATAATACTAATTAATAATAACATGTGTTTTTTAGATATCAAGGCCTTGTGCCTTTAAACATCATTACATCTTCCTATGTAATAATTCTAATATAATTTATATATGGATAAATTTCTTGGCAGTTACTATTAAATGTTTAGTAAGGTTCTTGAGGTACAGTCATAAAATAAAAAACGGTCACATTCAAAAATACCTCCACCATTAATAAATTATTCACAAAAACCGAAGATAGGGATAAGTTAGAGTTACAGTCTAATATTGTTTATGAAATTCCGTGCAAAGATAGTTGTGGCAAACCTTATTTTGGTACATCAAAACAATATCTTAAACGACGAGTTTATCAACATAAATTCAGTTGCACGTCTATAAATAAAAACCCGAACAAACCTGACCAAACAAACAGCTCTCACCACACATTACAGGAAAACAAAACATTATTTTAAATTTGATTTCCCCAAAATTATTCACCATGAACAAAATAATTTTAAAAGAAATATTAAAGAAATGATAACCATAGAAAAATTTAAAAACCGCGCAATAAAGAAAATATCAGACGTTCTAAATCTTAACACCTGTTATTCCAACTTAATACATTCAGACCAATAATATACATTTACATTTATATACATCATACAAACCATTCTTCCACTTATTAGTATATTAAACAGAAATATTTTTGTACCTGCATCTTTGGGAATACCTAACCAATCCTTCTAACTTAATTTTTAAGAAATAGGGATTTCCCCACTAACCGTTATTTATGACTGTCTGTTTAAAACTCCCCGAAGTTAGTTGTGTACTAGAATTGTTAGTCTGTTCATATCCACTAGTAACATTGTAAGTAGCTTCAGACTCCTCTATATTCTGTAATTATATATATTTTTTTATTATCCTAAACATTTTGTTATATACTTGTACTGTAGCCAACATTATGTTTTAAAATAACTTGTATAACTTATATAATTTTATTGTAACCTTTTTTTTTTTTTTACTGTAGGGCATGATTATGAGAACAATATAGTCTCGAAACGTGCCAAAATAGTTGTTTTTTTTTTATTTTATGACTGAACCTCAAGAACATACTAAAAACGTATATATATAAATATATAAACAGCCCCATGTAGGATAAATAAAGAATAAAAAATAATGAATAAAATAAAAAATGTTTGTGTAATTTGTAGTATTGATCTGAGCTGGGAACTTTATTTGATCTGAGTTAGCATGATCATATGTTATACCTTCTGTGAGATGCTATGAAGAAGTAATTGATGGTCCCTAGACCTTGCAACTTTAAAGAAAATAGAGGAGTTCCAAATGTACTTATATTGCCGTAAGCTACACATTTAATGGTTATAATGCGATACAATGAAGAATAGACGGATACAGAAGCCGAACTACTGACATTTAGGAAAGAAAAAACTAAATGCACAGCTACATCATGAGATACTACATGAATGAACTGCTGAAACTAATAATAAAAGGGATGATTCGAGAGAAAAGATTTATTCGGAGACTTTACACTTGTTTGAAAGAACTTGGGAGATGGTTTGGTTGTACTTCTATTGACCTTTTACAAGATACCGTGTCTAAAACACCATTTTCTATATGGATCTTCAATAATCGAAATGAAAAAGCGTCATATGAATACGAAAACATTTTATACTAGATGGTTTAGAGACCACCATCTTTGCAGATATCTTCAGAGAATCATCATATTTTAACAAGTGGGTTTTATTGATCAACGAGTTAAGAATGAACTAAACCAGCAACACACGAGGCAGTAATTACATTATCACCACTATGTAAAACTAATGAATGTGAAAAACCGCATTTTTCAATTTGGTTTGTTTGTTTGTTAGAGGTTTCTCGAACGTAAAACATAAGAATAATCAACGCTCATTCGATCTTTCTGTCTTTATACATTTATCTACATTTTATAAAATAGTGTTCTCTGTATAGAGAGCTTTCATTTTATCAATCAGTTTTTCATCATTTCCCAACGCCATTGAGTTGTCTCGAGGAATTCCCGGTTCATTCAACCTCTTGGTGTATCAAGAGTATAGACAGAAACTTTTCCATGGTTATTCGTTCTTCTTGATAACCTTAAGATTACTTGTTAAATTTTGTTCGTTTACCGCCATACAGTGGGACGAAACGGTGTTTTTTCTAGATATCGCAATTTGAGCCTCTAAAAATGTTTACATCGACTGCAAATTTCTTATGGGTATGTTTTCAAGGGTGTAGAATTCGAATCTAAAGTCTGGTTTTCCTTATCATTTCAAGATTTCAAAAATCTAATTTTCGTTTGTTCGTGTTTTGATTCGAGGGATATTATTTTCTATGATTTTTGATGTGCCATATCAAATTTAAAAAATCTGCAAATCAATCAGTTTAACGTTATGTGAGTTATACGTGTTGTAGGCCTTTTTCGTCGATCAGACTTATTAAATATTTAAGAAACCAGGGTTTGTCGACATTTAACTGAAAAAAAAAACAAAAATAAACTAACCTGTTATATTAATTAACCCCGACTTCCCTCAATAATGAAGTAAGTGATGAATTAAAAAAAAAAAAGTAGACTATGGCTTCTGGCTATCAAAACATGTGTCTGGATACAGACTGATAGGTCAGTTGCTGCCTATATGTTTTTATGGCTATTGTTGTCATTTGTTAACAACAAACGACTATACAATAACTAATTGTAAGACTATTTGTGGATCACGCTGTAACATGGAGTGGAACAATAAACTGTCTATTTAATTTTACCTACTCTTAATAATTTATACTTTTATTTTCTTATATTTTTTCTCTTTTTTATTCATTTATATATTTTTTATTCAATAATTTTTTTCTCCAATCTTCATTCTATTCATCAATTAACGTATAAATTCATTTGATAATTATTGCTTAAATGTCATCTTAACACCATTATTTTAAATTAAAGTTAAATTATTTTATTATTATTCTAAAAATAGTTTGTATAAATATTTATTTAAATATGCGTTATGTCCAGAAATATACGCATGAGAACGCGTAGAAATATATGCACCTGTTGCAGGACGCCTATTACCATTACTGCAATGTGGAAAAACTTAAGAAAAGAAAATAACTAAGACTAATCATTTTGAAATTAACAAAATACAATTCTAAACTAAAAATTATAAATATTATTTGTTTTTCATAACTGGGAAAAGTACAAATAAAAATAAAGGTTGATGTTTTAATCAGGTCGAATTACAACATTAGAAATATTCGGCCATATTCAGAAAATAATGGAACGTATTTATCTCATTTAATACCTAAGGTAAAAGTCTATGAAGTCAATTTTTAATGTACTCGAAACACCCTGAAAGTTACTCCACTATGTCATTGTTCTATAAAATCCTACTTCTTTCCAATTATAAAACCATCACTACTATTTTTTTTTTTTTTTTTTTTTTTTAGCTTGAATAGACTAGTACGAAAAAAAAGTAATTTTTTATTTGAGATTATGAGGTATAATCATCAGTAAAATTTAAAAAGTTACAGGAACAATTATAACCACTAAATACGATTTCGTGTATTTTTATGTCAATTTCCATCACCTTTTTATTTTAAAAACAGCATTTTCACTAAGTATTTCTGAAAACTTTCCACATTTTCATATTCCTAAGATGTTAGAAGATGGTGCAAAGTAGTCGGAGATTTCAATAAAATAGTTTCAATTTTTAGTGCATGTCTGGAAATTTGGGCCATTCGTCCCACTGTGCGCCGTCTAAAAGTCTTAACCTTGTGGTAAAATGCTAAAAATTACATTCGATCTTCAAATTGCCGATCAGATTCGAAATTTTACCATAAGGCCTTGTAGAATACACCGGTGAAGTAAATAAATAAAGAAAAGGCGATTTTTCATGTTCGTCAGTTTTACATAGTATCTACGATATATTGGCGGTTAGATTGCCAATTCCGCTATGTGCATTTTAGCACCTTCTATGACATTCAATACCCTTATGCGCTTTGATGGACATATGTAACTATTTTTTTGGTATAAAATAACAAAAGTGATTTGTTGAAACCACCAATCCAAGGTGAATATTGAATATTCGGGATTTTACATCAGACGCGGAATTTAATTTGAAAATGAAATCAATGGATTTAGCAATCGATATATGTTTACTTGTCAAATTATAGGGAATATAAAGTTGTTGTTTTTTCATAAAACTCTTGTTGTATAAGATTAAATTTAATAAATATTAAAGATTTTACGAATTAAAACTTAAAAAGAACATTTTTCGCACCTAGATATTTCCAATCAGGAGAAAAAAACGAATCCAAAGTAGATCTAAACAAAAACATATTAACTTATGAATGATGTAATCGTTTCATTTTTGGATATTCTAAAATAAAAATAAATTGGTCTAAAATAATAAACTCAGAAGAAACAAACTTCGAATTTATAAATAACCATTATAGCTCCTCTTTCTTTACGCAATCGTGTTCTTTTGTTGTCACCTTTAAGAATGCGGAACTCATGAATGCAATTAATAATTCATGTAAAATATGTTTTATAAATTGTATTGCCAATGCGAAATTCGAAATGATTAATTTAAACCATTTCCGTTACAATAGCTTTAAAGTGTTACCCAACGCTAAGGGCAATTAACAATAATTAAACATTTCGAAAAAACAGAGATTGTTGCGAAGCGATGATACGTAAAGTCACTAAATATGACTGGGACGGAAATGGTTAATTGTTTTTCATAACTATTTCTAATAGATTTCAAATCACTTCTGAGTTAATTGGATAGAATAAACTTTTTCGTTGAATTAAAATAATTGTTCTGCAAGAAAAAATAGCTCTTAAATGGATTATAAAATGTTTAATACAATATATATATATATATATATATATATATATATATATATATATATATATATATATATATATAAATAACTATTTTACAATATTCGGGTTATAGGTCCTTTATTTTTAACTTTTTTAACAAACTGGTCTTTTTGTAAGTTTTATTTTTATTATAGAGCTTCATCTGGTCGGCAGTTAGTTTGTAATACAGATCACTATCAATTCTATCAGAAAGCTCTATAAGAAGGTTATCAATTTTATATCTAGTTTTTGCAATGACCGAACATATTTCTTTTATATCTAAATTTAAAACAGCCATTTCGGTTTTGCGAATAATATTTTCCATCATATTTATAAATCTCGAATTATTTGGAATAACATCATATAATCTTTTTGTACGGTCACTAATATGTGGGGGAACGAAATTATGCTTTCTACATTTCAGAAGAAACACTCTCTGTGGTTCTAAGTAAGAAAGTTTTTTTGCCAATTTAGAGTAATTTTTTGGTTTAATGGACATATCTTCCCCATAACAATGTCTAATGTCATGAAAGATACCCATAGTTATTTAATAATAATACAAAAATAACAATAAGTAAGAAAACAAAAATAAAGGTTAAAAATATACAGAATTGATGTACCAATGTCTAACAAATATGCTGTTCCAGTATTTTATAATTTCTGATAGAATCGATAGTGATCTGTATTACAAACTAACTGCCGACCAGATGAAGCTCTATAATAAAAATAAAACTTACAAAAAGACCAGTTTGATAAAAAAGTTAAGAAAAAATATATAAAGGACCTATAACCCGAATATTGTAAAATAGTTATTTATATAATTTCTAAGGGTCGACAAAATATAATTTTGATATTATATATATATATATATATATATATATATATATATATATATATATATATATATATATATATATATATATATATATATATATATATATAATTATATATAAGCAGTCCTTAAATGTGGATACCATGCAAAGACAAAAAAGAAAATAAACAATAAATAAATTTAAAAAACAACTAACTGCTAGTCTACTCTAAAGAACATAGTAAGAATTTCTAGTAGAATATATTTTTATTAACATTTAAATATTGTAGTCTTGCATTCTATTATTATAAATAAACTTACAATTAGTAATAAAAAATATTTAACACAATTTATAGAGTTTGATGAACCTTTAAAATTTGTTCTGGGGTCTTCTATACTTTAAGAAGGAAAGTTACTTTTTAAAGTAAGTTGTCAATAATAAATATTATGAAACCTAGAAAATCCCTTGTTGCTACTTTTAGGTTATTTTTTTTTTTTTTTTAAATGGTAATACATTTTTTTTTCTTAATGTCCTTTTTTACTCCAACTAGAACAGCAAGGATGGGTTATCCTACACGTTACTAACCTATTATAGCCACAGTGTAAAGAACTAGATTCCAAATTTATCTTAAAACAGAGTAATATGGAAAAAGGCTTTTATTTTCGAAGAAATTATTTCAGATACATTGTAGCAGTATGTCAAAATTCTGTTGTTGTTTTTTTAATATCACTATTTCTACATTTTGTATGTAAAAAATTGTAAGCAATGGAACTTACTTTAATAATATTTTTATTAGTGACAGTTATTTGATGTAACTGTAATAACATCACTGGCACATTTAAGGACTGTTTATATATTACTAATCATATTACTTATTACAGTAATGTGAACAAGACTATATAATTAGACTAATTATAACAGAAAAATATTTAAAACTTAGTAGTCCTAGGCTTTGGTAATCAGTAGGGCTCTGAATTATATGCATCTTAATATCTCTCCTAGTCCGCTAAGACATCTAATATCATTAAAATATATATGGTTTGAGGCATTTGGAATCAATTTGAGTTATTTTTATTTTGCATATTTTGCCATAAATAGATACATATTTTTAAATATTTCAAACTATTATTGCTTAGTAATCTACATTATCTGAAAAGTTTAAAAAAAAAAAAAAAATAATAAATAAAAAATATAAAAGTTCTGAATATAATCCGAAAAAATAGCTATAGGAACTTCTATTTGTGTTTGTTCAGGTGCTTCTTCCTTTGGTGTATATTTTCGATCGCATTGGCTTCTCTTGGAATTGTTTATTCGGATAAATTTATCTTTCTCATTCCTCTCAAATACTTGGAATATTACTTCACTTTTTTTTTTCCTTCTTCCTACTATCATTAAATTACACAGTCTCTCACGCATTGTTCACTAAGACACATCATTCGTTAGCCGTTTATTTTTGTGTTTCCTAAAATGCCGAAAATTACTCTTCATGACAAATGATCTTGTAGAAAAGAATTTACGTGAGTTCTCAATAGATACTTTTATGTGTAATGGGGAAGTTTTATATTGTGTTTGTTTTGATAAAGTTTGAAGTAACTTTTGTTCCACAAACTGCCATTGGATCAGAAAATTCTGGTTTCAATACTGATTTATGTCCAGCTAACATACACTTCAGTACGTGTTTTCTTTTTAATACTCGCCTTGTTATAGTGTTTTTTTTTTTTTTTTTTTTTTTTTTTTTTTTTTTTTTTTTTTTTTTTTTTTTTTTTTTTTTTTTTTTTTTTTTTTTTTTTTTTTTTTTTTTAATAGTCTTCTTCCAGTCATTCCCCTTTTCAACACATTAGTCATTTCAACTTGAGTTTGTACTTACGTATAATTATATAGAATTTTTTTTTTATTTGTCTAAATATTGTAGATAGTGGAATATTTTTGGTATTTAATTCCATATTTTACCCCAATTATTTGCACATACACGTGCATATTTTTCGGTTTTAAATGCTTAAATTCACAGCCCTAGTAATCAGTCTCCTCTCTTTGCTCACCCAGAAATTTAATACGTTGCTTGCATTGTGAAAAATATTAAAATAAAATTACCTACGAAGGGTCAGTTTTGTTTCGATTGTTTGTTTCGAAATATTATTCCAAAGTGAGCGGTATCGATTCCCTTGACTCGATATCTCGTTGGATATCCTCGTGGATCCCCGCCCTCGAACGTGCTCCGTTTCCCTCAAGACCTTGACTCGATTTGCTAACGTTTGCGGTTTGCCTCTTGGCCAACTGTCGGCATTGATCCCACATCCGAACCTCTACCTCTTTTCGCCCTCCGATCTTCCCCTCTTGCCACAGGGGTTACGTCACTCCCGAGGACCTATTGCCCCTTGGCAAAGAGCTCCAACGGAAGTGATAGACCCGCAGCTAAACAAACAACCGAGATATAAGTCTAATCTAAGTCTTTGAAGTTTTTCTCCCTGTTGATAAATACATAACACCTTCCTTGACCATTGCAGACTTCCATAAACAAGTATATTTTACGATTGCAGTATTTCCTGAAAGGTGTGGGAGTTGACCCCTAAATTTTTAAAATGATATGCACAAGGAGTGGAAAAATATATCTTAATTCGTTTGTTTTTATTTAGGTTATTACCATAATTGTTTATGGCTCATTTTATTACCTCAACTTTCTCAAATTATACATTTGTTACATTCTTTGAATTTGAATATTTAGTGAAAACCGTCCTAGCTCACATGTGTGTCATCCTTTCCATCGATGAATTATTTTTTATTTTTATCTTAGGTCCATTCCGCGTCAAACCAACCAATAATTTGGACTTCGACCAACTTCTATGATTTTAAAATAAAAGTTAACCTAGAAAGGCTAGTTAAAATGTTAAATATTAAATTTTTCTGGCTTTTGGTTTTTTAGTTTTATGCTTCTAAAAATAAAAACTACTGTTTTCGGTCCTTACTAAATATATTCAAAGTTACAACATTAGAAACTATTGCATCTAGAGTGTTCAAATTTACAGCATTCTTTCTTATTTAAAATGCCCTTTAATTTGACATATCACTCAAAATATATCATCAACATATAGGACAAGAAAAAGAGGTAGGCATTAATAATTTAACTTTAAAAACAACAAATAAGGCCATAGTAACATTACTTCCGAAAACAGCTGACAGCTACAGGAGTGCAGTCAGAAGCCTAAGACAAGTGAACGCAGACTTTCACACATTTCAGCTGGCTGAAGAAAAAAATGCCCGAATAGTTATAAAAGGTTTACACCACTCTACTCCTCTTTCCATTATAAAAGATGAGTTGTTGAGAAATGGATACGAAACAATAAATATTACAAATGCTATTTCAACAAGAACAAAAACCCCACTACAAATGTTTTTCGTTGATATATCAAAAAATTCATACAATAAAAAAATTTATGAAATTGAATTTCTATATTATACTCATGTAAAGATAGAAGAACCAAGAAAAAAAAAAACGAGATATTCCACAATGTACAAGATGTCAGGGCTTTGGTCACACGAAAAGCTATTGTAACCATCAGGCTCGGTGCGTGCGATGTGGCCAAGCCCATGAGACATCAGTATGCCAAAAAACCAGAGAAACACCCGCGAAATGTGCAAATTGCGAAGGAGCTCATCCAGCTAACTACAGAGGATGTCAGACCTTCAGAGAATTACGAGCTCAACGCAGCAACAGAAATCGTCCTCAGCCGGTGGTTGTAGAGCCTCCTGAGCCAAGGCAGTTTCCACCTTTGCAAAATCGTCCTCTACAACAGCAGCCCAGTGTTCCAGAACCGAACTATCAAGATCATGTTCATTCAAATATTATGGTACAGCCACAACAGACTTGGTCAGGCATGAATCATGTAAGTACAGTTCAAGCACCGCCTACTAATTTTAATCCATCAGAACTTATTTCTGCCCTAAATAATCTTAACAACCTTGTCCGACCTCTTATCAGCCTCATTACTAAATTAAACCAAATAACACAGACAGTATGCCCCCAATATGGCCCCTAATTCTCTGACTGTGGGCTCCTTATCAATCCTACTATGGAATGTTAACGGACTTATACAACGAAAGACTGAATTAGAAATACACCTCCATCAGAAACGCACAGACATAGCCTTACTGACGGAAACACATCTGACACCTCGAAATAAACTTAGCATCTCTGGTTATACTTTATACAGAACAGACCATCCTGACAACACTGCACACGGCGGTACTGCCATTGCAATCAAATCGACACTGAAACATTTTTCCATTCATCTTGACTCTACTCCTCAGATACAAATCACAGGAATACACTTACAGACCAAACACAAGAACGTGACGATAGCTGCAATTTATTGCCCCCCAAAGTACATAATTACAGAGCAAATGTTTACAAAAATCTTTGAAGCTCTTGGTAGTTCGTTTTTAGCTGGAGGGGACTATAATGCAAAACATCAGTACTGGGGTTCGCGACTGTGCACTCCAAGATGTAGGAACCTTAGATCTGTTATTCATCGACTGTCATTAGACGTGCTTGGTCCAAACCAACCAACTTACTTACCAAATTCTAGACACAAGAAGCCTGACATATTAGACATATTTGTGACGAAAGGATTAAGGACCGTACCCTGTTCAGTGAAAACCGAAGCGGATCTTGGCTCTGATCATTCCCCTGTAAACCTGATAATGGGCGTCGAAACATTTCTTAAGGAAAAGAGGCCTTCATTAACAGGTGGTATTATGGATTGGGACCAATTTAGAGAGCAACTAAATTCTAAGCTGTCCATCCCAACTGCTCTCAAAACAGAAAAAGAATTGGAAGAGGCAGTTGAACTCTTTACAACATCAGTACAAGAAGCTGCATGGTCTTCGCAAACACCAAGGTATAAAGAAACTATCCATTTACCTAACTACCCTCAACATATTAGGGATCTTATTAGAGCCAAGAGACAAGCGCGCAAAAAATGGCAAAAAGACCGATTCCCTTCTGACAGACAGACGTATAATAAACTCAATAATGACCTTAAACACCAAATACGAAAATTTAAACAAAATAACTATGACAATTATTTTTCAAACTTGACAACCGATGATAACAGTCTATGGAATCATACCAAACGCCTCTTGAAGCACCGTGAACCATCGGTCCCACTGAGAAAATATGATGGTGGTTCCTGGGCTGTCTCGGACAGAGAAAAGTCAGAAATTTTTGCCGATTATCTTTCAACTGTATTTAGACCACATGATGACTTAACTGACGCACTCCATGAGGAACATTTAGAGACAATCTTAGACTCACCCCTACCAATGTCACTTCCTCCCAAACCTTTCACTCCTACTGAAGTGCAAAACCATATCAAGCAATTACCAAAAAATAAAGCTCCTGGTTATGATCTCATCACAGCTGAGGTACTCCAAAAACTACCCAGAAAATCATTAGTTTTTCTTACAACCCTTTATAACGCTATTCTCAGAACAACAAAATTTCCCTTACAATGGAAATATTCCTTGATATTAATGATTAATAAGCCGAACAAAGACAAATACACACCTTCTTCCTACAGACCTATTAGTCTTTTACCGCTCTGTTCTAAAATACTTGAAAAATTACTACTGGACCGTATTACTAAATTACTGACTGAATTAAATACAATACCTGATCACCAATTTGGATTCCGCTCATATCATTCAACAACACAACAGTTACATAGAGTCACAGATTACATATCCGCTGCTTTAGAACTAAAACTTTACGTTTCTGGAGCGTTTTTGGACGTTTCCCAGGCTTTTGATAGAGTATGGCACCAGGGGTTACTAGTAAAATTGAAACCGTTACTACCACGCACTTACTACCTTATCTTAAAATCTTTTCTTTCAGACCGCTTTTTCTCTGTTCGCCAGGGCTCAGATATCTCCTCCTTCAAACCTATTTTAGCAGGAGTCCCTCAAGGCTCAATTTTAGCACCTTTTCTATACTTAGTATATACCTATGACTTACCGACGAACAATAACGTATTAACTGCTACTTACGCAGATGACACTGCAATCATGACTAGAGACGCGGACCCTACACAAGCCACCTTAACACTTCAACACAACCTCAACGAGATTCAAACTTGGTGTAAGAAATGGAAAATAAAACTTAATTATGACAAATCCCTTCATATTACATTTACACTGCGACGCAAGACCTGCCCGCCTGTTTACATTGACAACCAACCTTTACACCAAACTGAAAAAGTGACATACTTAGGACTTACGCTTGATAGAAGACTGACATGGGGCCTACACGTCAAGACAAAAAAACAGACGTTACAGTTAAGACTGCGACTTCTATACTCATTACTTCACAGACGCTCAAAACTACCTTTAAAACAAAAACTTAACATTTACAGTTACTTGATTAAACCCATCTGGACGTATGCATCGCAAATTTATGGACCGGCCAAAAGAACACATATTCAGAAAATACAGACATTTCAATCTAAATTCCTAAGACTGATAACAGACTCCCCTCCTTATGTGTCAAACGATATACTACATACAGACTTACGTATTCCGACAGTTAAGAGCCATATTCATAAACTTTATCGACAATTTCATGAGAAACTACGTGGACACACTAACAAACAGATACATAATATGGCAACAGTACAGATACCAGACATAACTCGACGGAGGCTGAAAAGGAAGTGGATGAGGGATCTCCTAGTCTAATCGCTAATAATTTAGTTTCACGCCTGGAGATTGTACCACTGGGTGCTGACTCCCTCATGCCTGATCATGTCTGTTGTATCAATGTAAATTTCACATTCACTGGTTGTCCATTGTGTACAGTTGTGAATAAAGTTATTATGTTAAAAAAAAAAAAAAAAAAAAAAACATATAGGACATCTTAAATTTAAAAGAAAGCCGTGAATTTGAACTCTCTAAATGCAATAGATTTTAATGGTGTAATTTTGAATATATTGAGTGAGGACCGAAAACAATTTTTTTTTTTTTTTTTTTTTGAAAGCTTATAACTCAATAATCAAAAGGTCAAAAAATGTAACTTTTTACATTTCATCTAGTCTTGGTAGGAACAACTTCAATACCAAAAATCATAGAAATCAGAAAGGTCAAGGTCCAAATCTAATGTAGAATTTGTTGATTTGACATGGAATGACCCCTTATCTTCAAAAGTTAGTTCTTCCTGTTTCACTTCCGGATTAGAATGATTTATAATTTAATCTTCTGAACTAGAAGAATCAGGCTCCGTTGATTTGTTAGTGCATATTCTAGCATCTTTTTCCTTGTCAGATTGTTCTTCAAGCTCTTGTAAAATAAGTAGGCATGTGTTCGGTTAAAAAAAAATAAAAAGAGATATAATAACTATAAAACAGAAAACAAATACTTACATAGCATGGTGGACAATGTCTACCAAAACTTGGTTTCAGATATTCAATTACGAAAAACGTTAAAGGTGTTCACTATATTAGGTATTAAAGGGTCAAGGAAGAATAGGGAGAAGAGTGTAAGTGACTGGAAGCAAATGGATCTGAGTCCGGGATAATTAACAAAAGGAACTACCGCCCCAGGTTTAGGGTTAAATATTACAACAGTAAACCTTAAAGTTACCACCAACTAAGATATATTGATACAGTGGGCAGTCTATGAGGAATGCTTGCTTGATAAACACCCAGCATATCTCAAAGTAATGTCTCAAAATACCTTTAGTAATTTCCTGCAGATCTCTAGTATATTTCGTCAGTCATATGTTATAACAAGATTAATGACATTAACTAGAGCCTCAAATATTGGTGTTAAATCTATCGATTTTCTGTTGATATTTAATGAGAACAGTTAAGCCCTTATACAAGCACAATTATTATCTTAAAATGGTAAAGATGTCCATGTTGGACGATCTGATGACGGTTGACAGTCCGTGAGGATGAGCACAAGCAAAGGCTTATTAATGTATCAGAACTGAGATTATAGCGCGGTAATTGGACCTGGGACAAGAACTAACGGGCACTAACAGCCTCCGCAATTTATCGCTAATCTGCCCTTTTAAAATAATAGGCGCTGGTCCTAGCTGTCGCTTCCCAAACCCACTTCTGCGGCGGCGTCATGTCTGCGCTCCCCAAGAACCTGCCATTAGAAGTTCCATTCCTGGAGACCAAATCGTCCTGGAATTATATAATGATGGAATTCTATTGCATTTGATACTGGAATTAAGAAAATTGAGGACGACTATAATAAGAGACCAATTTTCCAATTTTCATCCAGTCTTTAAATACAGTTATAGTCCTGCTTACTATCTAAGTATATATTATAAAAAAATACCTAAAGTAAAATAGAATGATTTATATCTAACAAAACACTCGTAATCTTGAGATTACTTTGTAGTAAAGTCATAATGAACTAAATTTAGCCTATTCTTTACATTATATGAGATTTACAGCTGAAATGACTCAATTATGGTATATTTATAAAATAGAATTAAAAATACTGATAATAGAACAGAGTAGTGTAGAGAAGAATACCGACTAAAAGTGGGATCTTTAATTGAAATTCTTGTAATATTAACTAGGGAAAAGACTAAAATACTTCGGGCATATGAAGATAATGGATCAAACCGCCTAATATTTAAAAAAGTTATGGTACTTTTAAAAGGATCAAAAACAAATAAAAGACAAGGTAGAGAAAACAGGTATTAAAGAGATAGTCAAGAAGCAAAAAGGTAAGAGATGAGTAGACCAACAAAAGAAGGAAATTGAAGAAAATTATAAAAATATAGAGAAAAAAAAATTCTAGAAATGGTAAAGGCGTTGGACTTAGCTGGCAAATATTGCGATATAATTACACACACTCATATATATATATATATATATATATATATATATATATATATATATATATATATATGTATATAAATATTATCAGAAGTAATTAAATATGCTCTAAGAATGTCCATTCTTCAAAAAAGGTTTTCTTTCTAATACTATGTGATGAAAAGGTAGCGCAGTGGAACTCGACAATTGTAGCTCCAGACTCGAAATTGCGCTCCAGTTATAATACAAAATTTATGTTATGGACTTTTCAGTTGATTGTGGTATAAACATGGTTAAGCCAAGATACTGACCACATATCCTTAGTAAATAGCTTTAATGAAGAAACAACTTCTTTGAAGTTATGAGTTGAGAAACGTTTTTTGATGTATAGAATATATCCTTCATTGTTTCACTCGTGGACTCTAAAACTTGTGATGTGTGTAGTCAGTAGTAATTGAGTTCATTAGCAATGCAACTAATGTTACATTTTATTTTATTTCATGTATAGCTGTAGAGTTTATTTGTATTTTAGTTTATTACTTTATTTTATTATTTCATTTATTTGTTCACTTCCATTTTACGAATTGATTCATTGTAATCCATTTTACGTATAGCTCTTGAGTGGGACAGCTTGTAAATTGTCCCAGCAATTTATTCAATATAAAAAAAAAGAAGAAGTCAAGCAATCATCAGCCTAATAATAAATTTACCAATTTTAACTGATTTATTTAGCAGCATACGAATTAAAAAAAAAAAATGTTTTCCTCTCTCCAACAGTGTTGACGGACCCGGCAGTTTCGGCACGAATAAAAGAACATAAAACAATGAAAGATCGGAGGAATCTGAGAAGCCAGGAGCCGGTGGAGGAGTGTTAAAGAAGGGTGACGACGATAACTGCTCTCATCCAAAAATGGAGTGTCCAAAAAAGGACGTGTTTTGGGCACGTATTTTGTGTTCTATCGAGGCAGGGGTCAGAGACACGGCGGAATGTGGCCGGACACCTGATAGTGATGTGCCGCCAGAGATCTGGCTGCTGCAGATGTGCTCGAGATGTTGTCCTGGCCAGAGAGCGTGAAGGAAATAATGATAACTACGTGAAGAAAATGGCCCTGGATTTGGGGGTCTTAGCCGCTTCATGATCTTCCGCGGGTCACCTGTGGCGCATCTCGCTAGAAGATCTCGGGACACATTTTGGTCAGAAATGAAGTCAAATAAAAATGTAATAGAGTTAAAAATTTAAAACAAAAAAAATTAAGTTTTAGATTTTATTTTTTGTTATAAACGAAAATATCATAATAAACCATCCCATCGACTACTCTATAGAATAATTGATTTGCATCTTTCAGTCTTGAATTTAATCCATTGTTTATAAGAATGCTGACGCCATGGTTTTATTTTTTTATTTTTTTATTTTTTTATTTTTTTACAGTCTCTAACTTAATGTAAACGGGAAATATGGATGGTGAAAAGAAGGAGTTCAATAAAACTTCTAATTTATATTATAAACATTGTTTAGCATTCTTCTTCTTAATGATGTATTTTTCACAAACTTCATGTTTCGAGAAGAATTCATCACATCTTCAGGTATGCACTAAAACAGTACACTTTATATAAATACATTTTACAACTCATTACATAAATTAAAAATTAAATAATTAAAATATTACCCATATTGCTGTGAACATCACAATAAAAGGAACTCTTACTGCATTGCACTAAAATTTCCTCATTTGTTTGCCCTTATTGACACCCTTTTACGATTAATAAGTATTTAAATTATTTTTTAACTAGCATACCCCGGTGCGGATTTACCCGTTCTTATTAGTGTTCTTTATTTATTAGATTTTTTTAACTACTAATTGAATTTCATTTGTTTATCGATAACAATCTTAAAAGTATGGAATTCAGCATTATTACTTCAATGATATTTTCACGCATGGCAATAATTTTTAACCTGGTCTAAAATTGTATTAATTAGGAGTTAAATAGTAAGTAAAAGTATAATTAGACATCAAATAATTGTATCGAACCATCTGGTTGGATTTTATTTTCTAACCTTAAAAGTAAATGGCAATTTGGCAAACCTTGTTTCTGGCACTCAATACTATACATTTTTATTATTATAGTGAAATTGATAATTATTAACCTTTCCAGAACTATAAAGATGTTTTAGTTACAATTTGGTACAGTTGGGTTTAATATTATTACCATTGCAACTCATTGCAGAATGACTACATATAGATCAATTTTTAAACTCCACAGGGATCCAGAGGTCGCTCCATATATTTATAGCTTTTTTAATAAAAATCTGATTGAAAATAATTAAATTTAAACATATATTTTTAGCTCTGTATAACACCGTACTTTTTTAACCTCTCTCGAATGATGCTCGCCACCTACCGGTCGATTATCAAACTTCACAATGGCAATAAAATTGAAAATATTTACATCTTATTATTGCTAAATCTTCCTTGAACTATGAAGATAATGTGGTTAAAATTTGGTACAGATTGGTCCAGTTGTTTCCGCGGTGATCACAAACGAAAAAAGGCTTGTCCTTTTATATAATAGTATAGATTAAAATTAATCTATCTTTTTTATCTAACTGTACAATACATCGAATAAAGCAAATTAAATTAACAACAATAATATAGTAACTTATGGAGGATAAAGTACGCAAGAATATCCCTCGTCTAGCTCTTTCTTAGCCTTCACCGTGTCACAAGTCTTTTGTACACCATATTTTGTATAAGTCTGATTAATTGGTGTCTCAGCATGCTCTGATATCTCAGCAGCATCAAAGCTTCCAGAATGCAGTGTAGGCTGTGAAAGCGCGCTATAGCGCAGTCGCTCAGTTTATGAGTAGAGAAGCTGGCCAATGCCAGAACTCCAACATAAATACATATCTACAAAATGTCTCGTGGCCATTGCTGTTTTAGTCTGCAAGTTGCGTCATAAGGATGGGTCGAATTGGATAACAATTGAGCAAGAGATTTTCGATAGTAAGTTTTATGTTTTAAAATGATTGAATGTGTTTAGTATTCGTCTTTTTCCTGTTCCTCACAGTTCAAATCCAGATGTCAAGTAGGTTTATTGACAATTTTGTTTATTAGATTTTTTGTTTATTTATTTTTTTTTTTTTTTTATACAGAAAGGCCACGCGAGTATCATTCATTATTTTCACTTCTGTTCATACCCCTTCTCTCCTTCCTTCTCTCTTCCCACTTATTCCTCATTCTTTCCGATTGATCCTTCCTTCTTTCTTCGGTCCACGCAATTCCTTTCGTCGCATCTCTCTCTCCCACTAGGACCATAATTTCTTTTAGTCTCTTCCTATAGCCATCCCTACCGAAACAGTCTTGGTTTGTTATTTTCAGTCACTCAGTTTCTTCCTTCATCTGTTTGATATACCCTAGGCGCTCTTGTATCCTCTCATTTTATGAAATATTTCTCTATTGAATCTCTTTGGGTTCATCCTCACCATATGCCCATGCTTTATTACAACACCATATTAGATGTTTTTATAAAATTAAAATATATATAGCATTTTTTTATTTATGATTTAGGAGGACTGCTTTTAATAAAAAAATAATGGGTTGTTTAATCAAAAATATCAAGTTAATGATGTAAGGGAATATTGAAAACATTAATCTTCATTCGTAATACCAAAATAAAAATTTAAATATTGGTATGTAACGCATTCATTCAATCAGCTTTCAAATATAAAACACATCAATACATAAAATATTGTATTTGAAATTATATATAATTGATTTTTATATTTTACTATTTATTAATTAACTAATACACGATCTTGTTACTATAGAATAACAAAAAAAAAATATTTTTTACAGTACATACATGTATACTTATGATTTCCTTAGAAGATTATAATATTATTTATTGACGTTCAAGCTAAGGCTAATTTTTTATGGATTTAAATATGATTAATTTGATTTATTCGTTTATTAATTAAAAAAGAAAAAGGTGATGAAATGGATTGATCTTTCTATCAATTTATTCCATATTAGCAGGACAACCTCTGAGAATAGGGCAAGTATTGATAAATGGCCGCCCGGACCAGACCTAACATGAACAAGCGTGAGTCCCATGATCTGGCTGCCATAACTCGCTCCCCATCCCATCGTTGCACACATCCAGTCCATAACAAGAATAGGATAACCTTAAACTTTAACAAGTCGCATTCATCTCGTATAAATAAGTCCATGGATAACTCACTGCCTTCAACTCCCAACTTAACTAAGGTGGAAAAAAAAAAAAAAAAAAGGAAGAAATGCGACATCAATTATAGACCAGATTTAATTAACATTTAAAAGGACTCTAGCAAACAACTTGTTATTCAATCGCGATAAATTGCTTTTACTAACTAATGGATATATATGAAATTTTTTATATAGTTAATCTCCTAAAGGGATAAATTTAAATAAATGCCAGATCTATAATCGAATATATAGTGATTTTTTTTTTCTAGAATAGGTCTAAAATTCCTTATCAAATATCATCATGTTAAATGAAAATTATTTCTTGCAGGATTGGAACTTTCTTCTTCTGGCTTACGTTCCCTGTACTATTTTTATTTTAACTTTTTATTGATATTTACATCTGTATCCATTTTATTGAACTAGTAAATTTAAGGAAAATGATTACAGTGACATGTAAATAAAATGTAAAGAACTGCTCACTTGCAGCACTTCAATAAACGTTCTACATTAGAAGGTCTCTTCGTCATCTTCTTTTCAAACGCCTCGGAGAACTATCGGGAATAGAGTGAGATGCAATTTAGGAGACTAGTGTATATATGGGGAATATAGGTATCTGGTTTGGGCCAAATCAGCAACATATGGAACATTAATATCTTTATAGATAAGTTTGTTCGTGACAAACCATAAGTTTGAGGCTTATGAATTTTTCGATAAGATACAAAAAGACATTGTATGTGTCTAATAACTGTTATGTAAATAAGTTTTTTGTAATTTATTGAAAACTTTGGACGCATGTATAGTAAATGATAAATATTCTATTTTTTTATTTTTATTTTTATTTTTTTTAACTGTATTGCGTTAGTCCAAATGGTATCAGCCGCCGTTTAA
Source organism: Euschistus heros (assembly GCA_003667255.2). Classification (NCBI taxonomy): domain Eukaryota; kingdom Metazoa; phylum Arthropoda; class Insecta; order Hemiptera; family Pentatomidae; genus Euschistus; species Euschistus heros. The sequence goes on along the minus strand of RCWM02000051.1, from coordinate 2,174,239 downwards.
AGTAATCAGTAACTTTTGAAATAAATACATCATGATTTGTTTCCGTCTTTAATATTTTTTTATTACCACATTTTCCTAGAACTTTAACGTATAAATTATCCAATCCTTACAGTATTAAAGATTACCTTGAGGAATCCCCTTGAGGTTTGGGGCACTACAAAACTAAATTTTGCTCGAACCCAATTTCACCAATCAGAGTTCTTTCCGAAAATCCTCAATAATGATTATTATATTATTATACCCTCACAATCCTATATTACAGCTGATTTGGCTCAAATCTGATACCTGAGCTCCATATCCACTCCAATCTAATAGTCTCTTAAATTGATCCCATTCAATTCCCATTATTGGTGTCAGAATATAAGTTGGATCATCTATGTAGAACTTCTACTGGAGTGCTATCAATGAGTAGTTGCTTTACAAGTTATTGTAATCATTTATCCACACATTGGTTAATGCACATATTGTATACAATCGTGATTATCAATATATATTTTTTTTTATACTTTATTGATTTTTAAAACTCGTGGAGTGGAGGGAAGACCTGCACAAGAAGGGCATGGAAATAAATAATGCCAAGAGTAAAGTTATGCAAGTAGGGTGGATAAAAGAGGATGTCCATATTTCATGAAATGAAGATATGTTGGAATGTGTGGACACCTATCAATATCTAGGCACTACGGTAAGTAGGACTGGTAGATTGGAGCAGGAAATCGGAAACCGTGTAAGAAAGGCAAATAAGATCTACTACCAGATTAATAATACCAAAATCGGCAAAAAGGAGTTAACTTGGGACAAAAAATTAGTTGTCATAAAGACAGTGTTCCCACCGGTACTCATGTATGGAGCAGAGCATTGGACCGCCCTTGATAGCCACTATTCACCAGTACAGAAATGAGATTCCTTAGGAGAGTGGCTGGTAAGACAAGAAGTGGTCGTGTCCGGAATGAGATCATTAGAGAGGATCTGAAGGTGTCATCTATAAAGACTAGGATGGAGGAACGACAGCTTAAGTGGTTTGAGCATATATGTAAGAATGCTGAGGAAAGAAGGGTAAAATTGTTTATGGAGACTAGACCAGTAGGAAGAAAACCCGTTGGCAGACCATGAATCACATATTGTGAATGTATTGAAAAGCTGGGGAGAGAACGCGGAAGGACCATGAACCAGATGAAACGGATGGATCGAGAGGAATGGAATGAGGCGCGTCAAGCTCTATGCTGAAAGGCACCAAAGAGCTAGAGAAAGGAGAAGAAGAAGATATTTAAAACTGTATACATAATACATAATAAGTAAATGTACGGTGAAATTATTACAGTGGCGTCAATGTGTCAAACCAATGTTCCACGTTAGAAAATCCCTAGGCCATCTTCTTTCCATATGTCTCGGAGTGTTTGAAGCAAGTGGGAAGACTTTTGGATTCGTGTGATTTTATTTATTGAGTTTATATGTGGTATAATGAGGAGCATTGAGAATTTTAAGTTGGAGTTTAGATTGTAAGGATACGAGAAATTGGAAAGTTTAGTAGAGACACAAAGCTCAACTCGTATGTCCAAATGGGTCTAAATAAGTAAATAAATTTATGATATCATTAAATTAATAAGGAAACGTAACCTTAAAATTTAAACTTTTAAACTCCGTTCGGTTTCCTCCTCTGTGAAACGTAGTCCAAAATCCTAGTAGGTCTCTTAGAACAATTAGAGTAAATTGAATATTAATACCTATCTTAACTACGATTTCAGGAAATGTGTACATAAGTATCCTATAGGTCTCGTGATAAATCTATTACACTGTTATCTCCTAGGAAATTTCTTACAAGACTCTCTGAGAACTAGGTTTCCGACATTTGTCGACTGCGGATGCCACTAAAGGTTGATTTAGAAGACATAGAACATTCTCCTCTCTAATGGAACTCTAGAGCTATTTCGACAAAAAATATTGCGGGAATTAAAATTTAATTGCAGACGAGGCCGGGACCGATAATTACCATAAACGGTGCCCTGAGACCCCCAACACCTTCCTGAACTAGATATTTCAACCATTACAGCAGCATTCTTGGGAGCCATTAACCCAGCAACATCTAGTCAAAAGGTCATAAATGGGATCTCCTTCGTTAGTGATGGGGGATTCACTTTTGTAACCTATGTAGCTGTCACCATGGTTAATATGTTAAAACATTATCAAATACTGACATTCATATCTAATTTATTTAATTATTTTTTATATATCTACAGGAGTTATATATTACATTATGTTATGTCACTAGAAGCCGAAAGCTTTTCTACATGTAGAGACTCCCTTTCTGCTATACCTCTTCCCAACATATGAATAAGAAAAGCACAAGCATATGCATCAATAATAAAGGACTAGCAAAAATGCTTGGTAAAGTCCAGTCTCGAAAATCCGACACATGTAGGATTACCGAAATGGGCCGAAAAAACAGAAAAATGACGAATTATTGCATTTTAAGTATTTAAGAGCTTTACAGAAACAGAAATCTTTTTACGCAGATTTAATTTATGGCACTGGTATGTTCGGTAGTAGACTAGAAGTAGCAGTTTTTTTCGTCGGCGTTATAGACTTGCTTTGGTACTAAGAATTGAATTTTAGACGCAAATTTATCTTGAAAAGGCTTGACAGCTGAATGATTTGATAACAGTATTTATTCTTTAATACCCGGAAACTTTATCTCAATACCACTTTTAAATGTATTTAGCCATCCTTTAATAGCCTTAAAATTATCTTTTCTAGTATTTTTACTGTAGAACGCTTTAGATTTTAAACTTAAATTTTCTCTGGAAATTGGTGTATACTGCTGCCATTCTTCAATGACCATTTAAACAAGCGCTCGCCGACAATGTTGGGTCTATGGCTTTCTTGCAATAAGACCCGGGGGGGTGTCAGATGATTGAAGGTACCGCATAGTTCAAACGGAACAGTTAAGACCATAGCTGTTAAGTGTCTAGAAAACAAACCTGACAACCAACTTATGAGCTAACATTACTTTTTAACAGTTGGTGTAAATTCAATATATTTACTTATTGAATCAAAAGAACAATTTAAAAAAAAAAAAAAATAAATAAATAAATAAAAAAAAAAATATATATATATATGTAATTTTTCTTGTTATAATTCAATATTATTAAATATATTATTTTATTTTTGAAGAGAAAAGATTTGACCCAGTCGGGATTCGAACCCGAGTTTCCACCTCTCTAGCGTGGCGCCTTATCCAACTAGGCCACCGGGGTCGTATCCGAACCAGGCAAATCTTCCCTCCTCAGTGATCCATAACCCCCGGGCACTCGCAAATCGCGATGTGATTCCGGGGATGAATGTTCATATTGAACATTACATTTAACTTGGATCTATTGACAATCCGTCACCGGTATATATATATGTAATTTTTCTTGATATAATTCAATATTATTAAATATATTATTTTATTTTTGAAGAGAAAAGATTTGCGAGTGCCCGGGGGTTATGGATCACTGAAGAGGGAAGATTTGCCTGGTTCGGATACGACCCCGGTGGCCTAGTTGGATAAGGCGCCACGCTAGAGAGGTGGAAACTCGGGTTCGAATCCCGACTGGGTCAAATCTTTTCTCTTCAAAAATAAAATAATATATTTAATAATATTGAATTATATCAAGAAAAATTACATTTATATATACCGGTGACGGATTGTCAATAGATCCAAGTTAAATGTAATGTTCAATATGAACATTCATCCCCGGAATCACATCGCGATTGCGAGTGCCCGGGGGTTATGGATCACTGAAGAGGGAAGATTTGCCTGGTTTGGATACGACCCCGGTGGCCTAGTTGGATAAGGCGCCACGCTAGAGAGGTGGAAACTCGGGTTCGAATCCCGACTGGGTCAAATCTTTTCTCTTCAAAAATAAAATAATATATATATATATATATATATATATATATATATATATATATATATATATATATATATATATATATATATTTTTTGAAATAAATTGCTGAACGATCAACTTTTTTTTTATATATATGAATATATCGTCTGCTTGGAGGTCTAAATCACTAAGTGCAATATTTTCCTAATTTAATAAACAGTCATTGTGAGTTCATATTATAATTTACCATGAGTATAAAAAGTCATCAAGCGAATAGAACTGCTATATATGCACATTAGAAATTGAGAAAATTCACTATATAACTATCTGAGAAACTTTTAATGATCATATTCCCGTTTTACAAAACTAAGAATTGGACATTCAAAATTAACCCACAGTTACTTACTGGAAGACAAACAACCCCCAAAATGCAACGAATGTCAGGTAAACCTGATTATAGAAGACATTCTTGTTGATTGCCAAAAATGTCAAAAGCAAAGAAAAGATAACGGTCTGATGAATAAAGACATTTCAACATTGGTTGAAAACAACTCGTATCTCCACAACCACATTATTCAAATTTTAAAACAAACAAACCAGTGCAAGGAGGTTCTCAACCTTAGTATGGTGTCTCAAATCAAATATGGTGGTACATCGCACCAGAAAGTAAATAGATACATATTCTCGTTTAAATATTGAAAAGGAAAAAAAAAATGATTTTGTTACTCAGGCAGCAAATTTACATGAATGGCATCATATTCAACATAGATCTAATTTTGTTTGTATTTTTAGTTAGTTCAGATCCTGAAAAATGATTAATTGTAATGTTCAGGAAAATAAGTAAGATAATTTACAAAAAAAATTTAAATGTAAAATAAAAAGTAGAATAAAATAAAAAAAAAGTTATTACAAAAAGTAAAATAAAAAAAATACCTAAATAAAACAATAAAAATTAAATTAAAATCAGAAATAAACAAATATAAAGCAAAATCAAATAAATATAAAGTAAAACATAATAAAAATAAATAGATAAAAAAAAGTAAAATTAAAAAAAAAATATATATATTTATTGAAAATATTTCATTTCAATTGTGCAGAATAAAATATTAAGAATCACTTGAAAAATAACCAAAAAAAAAAAATTCTATATTTTTCATTAACAAACTTATTTTATTTAACAGAAACATTAATTACATTTCAGTTTAACTGATTTAACTAATTGTACTGACTTATGAAATATATAAATAAATATTAATATCCAATAATGGCCGCTAAATTAATTGACCAATCATCTTTGTCGTCCTAAAACCGTTAAGGATTGAGGTCGGGGTTGCGGACTGACCACTGATGGGTGAGAATACCGACCTCCTTCCTTCGTCGTAGCCACAGCAGGAAAAAAGAAAATTACTGAAATTAAAGAAAATACTAAAAAAAAAAAAAAAAAAAAAAAAAAAAAAAAAAAAAAAAAAAATATATACATGTTACTTTATTCCCAATCGATATAATTAAAAAAACTTCAATTTAAAAACAAGTAAGCATTAGAAAAAAAATCTTATCTCCCTCTCCCTTCTCATTGTATATTGCTCGAACCGAAGAGCAGTGGTTCCTTGATCATGCTGAGGATTTAAATTCCATTACGTACAGATTGGATCGGCGATCTAGCCAATAACGTGAGCCACGGCCTATCCGATCTCGATTCAATTTCAAGTTATAAAACGCTCTTGACTAGAAATTAATGAACCGTTAGTGTGTGAAAAGATTTCGCAGCAAATCGACACATCTTTCATTATAGGGAGTTTAATTGGTATCCTAGCTTTAGTTCAATAAAAATAATTTATCAGAAAAGGTATCTATAATTTGGATTTAAAGATTAAATATTTAATCCCCTTGCACTGCAGCTGTATTATGAAACCAATTTAAATTTCAATTAAACCTACATAAAAGCTACGACGGGAAACTCACAAATTTACGGAACAGCTAAAAATATTGTCATTCCAGTCAAAAATAGTAAGACTCATTACACAACCATTTTGGTATATTGATAACAAAATATTTTCGACAGACTTAAATATATTAACGGTATAAGATCACATCCTGATTTCGTACAAAAGATTCCATGTAAAATTCCACGGACATTTCAACAAACTTATATATAAACATGGCCTCGAGAATATTAATAAACAATATATCAGTGGTTGTGAAGTAGAAAACCCAAATTTCACATAAAATTAGTTAACTATTTATTAACCTTCTAAGCGTGATTTTTAATACCAGCGTTATTAAAATTAGTTTATTTGTGCTTTCTAATAAGGCCTGAATGCATCTATTCTAGCGGAAACGGTATTTGTAGAGTAATCCAAGGATTTAGAAAAATAATCAGATGTGGAATACAAAAAAGTGCAACGTTTTGACTTATCCACTTCTACACTAAATCCACGGATATACTTTATTTGTTTTTCAGTTGCATCAAAAAATGGATTTAAAGTTGAATCACATCAGATGTTAAAATTTTTACTATCTCCTAGATGAATTAAAATAAGTATTATTTATGGATTTTGGATTGTTGTGAACGAAAATTTCAAAAGCATTCTGAACAAAATCTCACTGTTTCGTGATTATAATCGTAATTATAAACAAAATTATAATTTTGTTTTATATATATCTTACCGACTGTTGAACGGTAATAAACTTAATAAGCAAAGCTATAAATAGAATGCTTTTAGTTAATTCTTAACAAGCCTTAGGAGAAGGCTGCTAAGAATGTGATCCGCCCAGTGGGTACGAAGACTGCTGAAGAAGTGGACCGCTAGATGGAAGATACCAGACCAGTCACGGCCTGGTTGCGACACATTTTTAATTCCCGCCCCCGCGACTCTTTCCCAACTGTCGGCGATCCCCTATCGGCAATGAACCCTGGGGTCTCTTGGCATTCTGGTAGCCGACGAACTATTGCAAGAACTATCAGAACTAGTAGTTGTCCGGATAGGTCTCGTGAAGTCATAACGAAATCTTATTTCTCTGTTCAATATAAAAAAATTCTCTTTACCTTTTGAATCTAACGCTTTGTTGCGTTTTATATTTTATATTAGTCGTAAATGGAGTAATAGACGCTATACATAATATTTATATTATTGTATAAATACTTTAATTATATTGTTTGGTAAAATTAATGACGTCATCTGTTGTTTGAACGACTAGACCGGGAAATAAAGTAATTTCTATAACAATGGATTATTAATTTGATTTAATAAAAAAAAAAATTAAATCAGGAACATATTTTCATTCGTTAAAAATTCAGGCATGTAAATGGAAAAGGCTGTAAGTGCCAAAAATAAAATAAAAGAATTTATTTATTTTTAGATTTTACTCTATTCCATTTACATGCCTCAATTGATAAACGCAAATATATTTTTATGTACCAAAACGCTAACTGTTTATTGTTCTTAGGTCTTGCAAGAACAATGTTTAGAAGGAAATATAAGACAGATGATTTGCAAGAAATGTTTCAATTTGTAGAAAATTCAAACAATATCAAAATCAATTTATAAGAATATTAGAGAGTTGTTTTTTAAAGTGGTTTTAACAAATATTTTTTTTTATACTTCCTCTAAAAAATTATTCAATCCAACATCAACCGTACGTCTGTGATCGATTTTAGTCCGTACCATACCAGCTTTCGTACTGTTTTTTTAAATAAATTTATACATATATGATCCAAAGCTTCATAGTACGGCAGTATTCGGTCCAATCTTTCCTTACCCGATCTTCGTTTGTTTTGAATTCCATTCCATTTCTTCCTACATCTGAAACTACAGCATCTTCCATGCTTCTTAAAGCAACCCCCCCCCTCTCTCCCTCTGTTCGATTTCCTCCTAACCACCCATTCTCCAAGAATATGAATATTTCATTTTATATTTATTATCAGTGCGTATGTATATTAGGAGGTGCGTTGGCTCAATGGGTGAAGCTTGACTACCATGCCCGAGTTCGAATCGGGCTAAATACAACATTTTGTATCCAGATTTTTCAAATGAGGATCGACTTTGAGGTCAGAAGACCCTCCTGGGGCACACCCAGCCTCTAAAAAATAGGGTTTCCTTAATTGGGGAAAAACCTCGCGGCTGAGCGTGAATTCTGGCCAAATCTCCTCTTTTCACAACCGTTAGTTCAGTGACAATACATTCTTACTGAACAACTGAACCCAAGACGCTTCATGGGTTGTGGTCATAATGGTTTTTATTTTGTATATTGGATTTAAGGTGCGAAAACTACTTAAGGTTATCACTACACTTATTTATTCATTTTTTAATTATATTAATTGTGAAAATAAATAAATTAATAGTGTCAACGAAAAGAATGATAATTTCCGATGCGAAAAACTCGCATCTACCTCGAGAAAATGGACTGTATTGGAAAATATCAAAACGAGGTTTCGCACCTGTGGGGAGATCTTATTGAGAAGGTAACCTAAAAAATTTTTACATAAAAACCCACTCACCTGGTTACAGCCGCCGACGGTCTGTTCGGAGGCCTCCGAAGTCGTTACGGGCAGGCGAATGCTTCTCTCAGGCTGCAAAATTTGTTCAGGATCTCCTCCTCTTATATCACCACTCATTAGGGGTATAACTAAATCTTTACTGACTGGCACAGGAAATAAAAATACTTTTAAAACAAGAATAGGGTCCTGGAAGGCTATTTTGCCTTGGTCAAAAAAACGATGGAAGACCATGAGATCTTCGACAACTTGTGTAAGTGCGTACTGGAACGCAGATGCTAGAAGAAAGAGAATTTTTCCTGTAGGGATTAACGCAGATAAGGGCTAGTTACCTAGAGATCGATAGAGTGCGTCTATGAACGGTATATTAAAGTTTTTCTCCTTCCCCCCCTCACAAAAGCGCCGAATGGCGCGAACAAATAGAATAAAATAAAATAAAATAATGTAAGACCTTAAAATATAGTATATATATACATACATATATATATATATATATATATATATATATATATATATATATATATATATATATATATATATATATATCTGATAAGGGGCTCTCTGTGTAATGATTTCAATATATTAGAGAGAACTTATGAAATCAGAACAAATTACAACAAAATCATCTCTAGCTTGAGATTCTTAGGAACACTTTTAAAACGGATGTTAGTTCCGCAGTAAAAATAGAGTACAAGTTATTTCATTTATATTTCAGAGTTCTTTTATTATTTATTATTTTTAGGTTAAAGATCATGAAAGAATTTTATTTTATTTAATTAATGCGTTTTAGTTTATCATTTGATTATTTGTTTAAATTCAGGAATCTAAAGTCCACCTACTGCTAATAGAAAGTATACCAGAATAATTGTTATTATATTCAGTATCGATGATTTGTAGCCATATTCTTGACCGTTTATGAAGCAACTTAAATTCTGATAAATTATTTGAGGTCTCATATTAACCTCGCACAACATTTAATTGTTCAATCATCATCAAAGAGATACTAAAAATACAAATTAAAATATAAAATATTTTAATATAGTATATTAATAAACAGTCAATTAAAATGACTTTTTATGCTTGAGAAAAAATAACATAATTCACTTTTTCTTTCTTTCTTTTTTTTTCTAAGAGCCATAGCACTTATTTCAAAATAAAATATATACATTTTTTTTTTTTTATGATATCCTTTTTGTAATTTAACCTATTGTATTAACGATATCCTTTATTTATTCCACCCTTTCTGTTATAAAACGTGCTACATTAACCTACAAGTGGTTGGTACTTGGTCCTGGTACGGTCTGGTTGTGTGTTTATGCAAATAATTCACTGAATAAATTTTTCTTTCAGCTGTAAACTTCGGTTTTAGTTAAAAATAAAAGAGTCATAAAAGCCGAATCAGTTTTCTTCCCTTCATAAACAAGGGCAGTTGGAACAGATGCGACCGAGAGATCGGAAAGTATCGATGGGTATTTTACAATTCTAATCCAATCCGTTTACTTAAAAGCTATTTGAATTTAAAGAAATGGATTTATATTCATATGGTTGTTATTCTTGTTTTTATTTGCCCGTTCTAATCGTTTCCGCGCACTTAGGTAGTCTCTTCCAATTTGCATTTATCACTGAGGTGCTCAATTTAAAATTAAATAATGAATGTGTAACTATGGGCAGGGAACCTTTCTGTGATCATACATTTATCAAGATTTCTTGCATTAGTGTGGGCAGTCTAATAATTGATACTGATATCATCTAAGCACAAAATTTAAAAGCAGCTTAATTAACAATCCATGCTCTTCACAATGTTTTAGATTTATATGTTTTTTAACTACAAAATTATGCGATAATACAAAATAATTGAACTCCCTAGCTGTTTATTTTTCTAACATTAAGGGCCCCCGCAGACTGCAGATTTTTTATCGGCCGATAGTTTAATAGGCTTATTAATCAGTACGGAGAGCTATTATATCTATGCATATGCGCAAATATATATCTTTTAAGTGTTGTTTTATTGTAATTACCGATTTCTTAGATTGGCTAATTTTCTGAAATTGGTGTTTTACAAAGTATGTTTTTTTTATGGTAGACATTGTTGATATCTTTATATACCGAGGGTAATAATTGATTACCCTCATTCAGAAGTTTTGTATAATTTCGTGTTTACGGGAGTTGGCTCCAGATGAGACATATGTATGTAATCTGGGATGAAATAACTGTTTTATACAATACACCTTTATTTTTAGGACTTAATTTGTTTTTTTTGTGTATGCAAGTAAACTTGCACATGATTTTTTTTTTTTTTTACATTGTCTAATTTATCGTTTATGTGGTCTGTGTATGTTAGAAATCTTTAGAAATCTGTATAGAGTCAGACAAAGGTATTTTACTGATTTGGACAAAGGGATGACATCTCCGTCAGCCAAACGTCAGGCCCGGGGCGCGTTAAGGGGAAACAATTCTCCACTAGTTTTCTAAAAGTTGCTTGCGCGATGTGTGCAGAAACAAATCTTCCAATTTTAGTTGTCAACTTACTATTATATTTACCGACACTCCGCGAGAAACCAGAATTGAGTGGAAAACTTGTCTCTCCACATGTGGAAGACAGAAGAAGTTGCTGTATTATGTAGAAAAAGCAACATTTTGCCGCAACTAGTGGAAAACTTAGTTGTCAACTTTGGTGTAAACGCGGCTTTATGGATACTGTTTTAACTTTTAGCTGGTGACGTGGCTCTTTAAGTACGTACCTGGTGACGAGGAGTCCTCAGGACCCAATGGCCTAAATAGACTATTATAAACTTTTTGCAAAATACCAATTACAGTTTATATTTATAAACGATTGGGGTCACAATAAAAATTACCAAGTTCAAAAATAAATTTTTATCCGTTTAAAAAATATATTTAAATAATAAAAAGTGAAAATATGTTTTTTTTTAATATATTTGGAACATAGCATTTTAAATTGGTAAATTTATTAAAGAATATGTATATTATGATTATTTACAATGATATAAAATTTTAAAAAGAAAAAAAGGGATACAAAATTCTCTTATTGCGGAACTTTTTGCGAATTAGTTGTGAACAACTATTGCACACAGGTTTTTTGCATTCTAAACAGAAGTTAAATGTTTTTCTGTCAATATTTTAAGGGCATAGAGCACACCTATTTCTTATCATAGAAGTAAGTACTTACTGCCACGTCCACTATCTTCATTTTACATTGCGTCACATTCTTCGTAAACACTTCAAACAAACTCAGGAAACCTGGGATCGTCTGCTGAAGAAACCGTAGCACTAAAAATACCTGCTATTAAAATAAATGCAAACTACAATCAATGATACTGGTGGTGACATCTTGTAAATATTGGATTGACATAAGCATCTAAGACGGGAGAAACTGACTGAATATGAAAAGGTCCCTGAGACAGAAAGGTACAGGATCAGGATCAGGATCAGGATACAGGCTGCTACATGAAATGTTCAGCTTCTGAGAATAATTTGTCTTTCCGCTAGGGTCCCTAGGACCCGCACATCACAAGTTAAAGGTTAAGATGGCGGACAATCTGCGGGGCCTTAAGAACTACAAAGATAATCCAAGGCAGTCGATATTTATAGTTTAAAAACAATTTTTAGGAATACTAATGAATATTCAATATTTACAAATATTTTTTAGTGCTGAATCAGTTTGTATGATGTTTTTTTTCCAAGTTAGTTTATCTAGATAAATCTTTTAAAAAAAATGAAAGACTGGAGTAGGTAACTCTGGATGCTGATCTCCCTCATGCCTGACATGCCAATTTTTATATAATTTCTCACATCACATCCGCTTATTGTGGCGAATTGAGTGACAGGTGTGGATATAACAAATAAAGTGAAAAAAAATAAAAGTTTATCTATACTCGATTGGGTGGGTTACCTTAGCAAATTGGTAAAGGTTATAATCCGGCTAGTAAAGGGTAGAATTAGTTTAGTGCAATTAATCCCTCCCCTCATCAAGCTTTGTGTTGCTGTAGTGGACGAATGAAAAAAAAAAATCATGTTTATTCATTTTTTTTTTGAAAGGATATTTTAAATTTACGAAATTCTGATAAAGTTTTAATCGAGTATTTCTTAATTGTATTTTTAATATTTCTGGTGGCCCCTTTTTAAAGTTTAATTGCTGACCAATGTACTGTAAATTGCAGAGCTTAGAACACCATTTTCAATTCGTATTAGTTTCAAAACTTGGCAATCATTTCAAATACTACCCATTACATGACATAAATCCTGTGAATATAGTTTAGGTTATTACTAACCTATGGCTGAAATAGCTATGTAAAATCATTGGATTTAATAATGGCCAGATCAAAAAAAATAAGTAATTACTGTTAAACCTGCGTGTTCGCTTCCAAAGAATAAAACCAGACATAGATGAGAGTATTTTATCGAGTCTGTGTTAATTTGTGTTTCGATAGAGGGGAGTGAAACGAATAATATACCTGGGTTGTCAAGGATTATAATTTGTTTTAGAATTAAATCTCAACTTTTTCTATGCGTCTGTATTCATTTATTAATGAAAAAGTCTAATGCATTGTCGACTATATTTAAGATATTTGTCATTGGTTGCGAAGTATAGCTCAGAATGGTAGTATTAATTAAAATGTAAATTTAAGTAAATATTGCTAGTTGAATATTCATTGAAACAATCATACTTTTTTAAGGCAATAACTCATAAAATTTAGTTTTATTAGCACACATAATACAAATATCTCATTCAATTCAATAAATCTAATTAAGAAACATAAATACGTTTAATAAATAGTTCTATCGAGAGGAAAAAGTACATCGGCAAGGCAAACGCCTACTATCAGCTGAATTGAATAAAAAAATAAAAGTTATAGTCATGAATCCTATCCATTTAAAAGAGGTTTTAATCTTTCCTTGTTGAAGATTCATTTCTATTGTGGATTCACAAAGACAAAAACTTACAAATTCTCTCTTTTCTCACCTTCTTTGTGGTTAAACTGTGAACCTGGGGCATTTTTAATTAATTTGAGAAGGAAGACATCATTTATTTACGTTAATAATTATTATTTTATGTTAACATTCTGAATGATAGTTTTCATTCCCAAGTTATTTTCAAACGAGGGTTAAAACTTATTTATATTTAAACATTATTAATAATTATAGTTTATTTACTATTTTCTTTATCCTTTTATGAATTTCCTAAACCCGGTTTATTTTAAATTAACTCAACGAATTCTCATAGGATTTAATTTAGAAGTTTAGAAAAAAACTTCCGGATTACAAAGAAAATCTGTCGTATTTATGATTTTCAAACCAATCACGTGTCATAATATGTTAAATCGCATACAATATTTGATACTAAATGATAGTTGGAACAAATTTTTCGGATAAAAAGTAGAGAAAAAGATGTAAATATGGGCACCCCCTTTTTTTTATTTAAAGTTACTTTTAACTTCAAATTTTAATAATTTGAAAATTTTAATCTATATTTTTGTATTTCATTAACAACGATAACAAGTTTCTGAATTGCGAGAAGGCAAAACAATGATTAACATAAATTATTTAATTTAAAAACAACGATTTACAAAAAGCTTTCAAAATAGCAACATAAAAATTGGGGTGTAAATATGGGCTAAATCGAAATGGTATAGAGTTTATTTATAAAAAAATAAAATAAAATAAAAATACAGAAATTGCAATCATAACTGGCCCTTTCAGCACCGGCACGATCTAAGTTCCCCCATTTGAGAACATTTTATTTACACTCCTCCCCGAGTGTCTTCAGAAACCTTTCCATTAAAAAGAAGCAAGATGTTTATTTCTTTTAACGTTACTTTATGCTGCTGCTATGGCTAATCGGACGATGCTACGGTGGGAGTTCAAAATTTGGCCTATCCAGGTATAATTAGGATAGGGATCTTTAACGAGTACCTAACATCGCACAGGCTCGCGACCCCCATTTTATGTCCCTTCCGAAGGACGGCATAACTAAGGATTTCTTACTCCCTTTAAAAAATCCTAAGGTCATCTGCCGGGCTGCGAGATCTTGGGTTTCGTAGGTTGTTAGGCTAACCACTACACCACAGGTGACCCCAAGATGCAATTTGTTATCTGTAACCAGAGATATGTAGAAGTTCCAAGGAAAATGGGGGTCATTAACACCAAAAAAGGGTGCCCATATTCATACCAACACAACTTAAGAATGATAGCCACATATCACATGTAACCAAAAAGCGTGCGTGACTAAACGTGTGCTTCAAAAAGTAGCTTAAGATCTCCGCTTTCCAGATATCGTTGTAAAATTATTTTTAAATAAACATAACAACATGAAACAAAATCGGATTTCACAGGTCTCTCAAAGGTTTACAGTCCAGAATGAACACCTATTTGCACAATAACTCAAGCTGTATCCACACTGGTTGAAAGAATGGTTCCAAGTACTCACCGGTATTTTATATTAGCAAATGGCACTATAGACAGTCTTCGCTGCCATTCTTCAATAACTTCCTTAGCCAGTAGGGAGGGGTGCTTATATTTATACCAATGCCCGTTTTAACAAGTTTTCATCTATATATTGCAACATTAATACAAATTAAACATTGCACCGCCTGACTAAATATCAACTTTTAGAACGGGAAAAAGAATAAATCAAAACATTAAAAAAAATTGTTCTAAAAAACTAAATTATGTAATTCAATACTTTGTTTTACTCTACCATTGCTGCTGAAGTGTTGGTAAAGTTGTCCGAGGAATGTTAGCTATCTAGATATCTTCAATCTTTTTTTATACAAGATATCATTAACTTTAGTTTCTGTTTTTGAAATATAATGATTGATTCCTGTTGAGTAATAAATAACATTGAAGGAATTAGAACTAATTAAGATATTCGAGTAACTATCAAAATATTGCGCAGTACATTGAAATATTGCCAAATAAAGTTTGGCAGAACTCATAGTTTTATTGAATGAACCTTTAGGTGATATATTATATTAAACATTATCTTTGCCTGGATGAAATCAGTTTTAAAATTATTAAATCATGTATTTCTATAAATTTTAAATTAAGGAAGAAGTAATGATCCATGATAGGAATGACAACGCCGTGAAGACACGATGGCCAAACGATTAGACGACCCCCCAATGTTGGGCAACGGGCTGGGACCTGGTCGTGACCGAAGGGTGCCATCCATCTTGCTAATCGGCGACATCCACTTCTTCAGCAGTCCGCCCTCTCGGTAAATGAAACTGATGACGGACCTTGGCTGTGTTCGAAAGGTTGTACAGAAGTGGCGTGACGATCGTTTAGATGAAATGAAAAAGAAATCGAAAGTGCTATGTACAAGGCCGATCGTGAATTATATATATCATAGATCTCGGCTCAGTTAAAAGTATCGGTAAGAAAATAACCGAATTCCAGATCGAATTCGCTTCGACGAAATAGTGAAATGATACACGAAATGTCTTGTATCCTTCGAAAGACGTGATAGTGGACGAAGGTGTTGATCGATCCCATATCTAAAATTGTAACTGGAATGATTGATGGGAGTAGGAAATTTATGGTTCTTCAACATACGAATGAAATCTTCTATAGAGGATTTTCTTAAATAGCCAGGTGTAACTCAAGACAGGAGGGAAAAAGGTTAGTATTGGACATATTGTGCAATTTATATTGTAAAGTTTAGTATATTGTTAAGTCATAAAGTGCAATTTTTTCTCAAATTCAAATAGAGAAAAAGTCATTTTGTGTTAATATCATCATTTCCCATAATTATAAAAAGTCACAAAGTAAATATAATCGCTATATATCAACGTTATAGAATGAGAAAAATCACTATATAAGTATTTGAGGAAATTTTAATGAGCATATTCCCAATTTTTTTGCTCTTCCGAAAAAAAATGATTTTGTTTCTTAATGACATTCACCTCCAAGCAGACGATTTGTGTTTAGAAGATAGTTGAGAATGCCTATTAAAGTATTGATTTATTTTGCATATGATACATGAAGCTCTATTGCATTTGTTATAAATATGTTTGGAAAATGTTAAATAATATAGAAGTAAAAATAGAGGATATAAAATATAAACTAAATTAATACTTTTAATAAATTGATTTTGAGACCAATTTTATAACTTGTATATAGCAAAATCAATGGAAAGGTTTTCTTCCCAACCGGTCTCCTTTCGAAGATCCTTATACGAAAACCACTCCTGTAACCTTAGGGCCGAAATAGGATACTCCGGAGGCAGCCGCTCTGCGGTGAAATATAAGACCGAGGAGACCCCCTCCTGCGTTGTCAATGAAGAAGAACAGGCTCCCAATTGGTCGAGGCCTTTCCTAAAAATCGCCGTAAATCTGGCGAACGTGCGCACCCTGAATTTATGCGGGACCGCCAAGTGTGCGCACCAAGGCAGCATAAACAATGCGCTCGGCTTAATATAGTCCTTGCCTATTTCCTCTTCGTGCTCTCTAGCCCGCCATCGGTTAATGCGTTTCATCTTAACTAGCCTTATAAATCATCGAGAATAATGACTGTTGGCGGAACACATTTTAAATGTTGTATCTTTAAATGGATGTTTTGAAACTGATACAGCTACTCGCTTAGTATTAAGATATCATACATGAAAGTATTCTAAGTTATTCATGCAACCGTTCTGAATAAAATTATTAATGAGATATTTGTATCATAATTACATCCATGATAAAAGTGAGAAAAATATATATATATTTTTTTTTATTTACATTATGGATGTTCCCATTAAACAAACTAACACTGTTCAATACTTAGGACAAATTTTCGACAGAACGATACGTGTAAAATCGAAACGCCTAAGCCTTAACAAAAGACTGAGATTTTAATATCCACTTTTAAATAAGCGATCTAAATTGAATATGACGCAAAGACTACATGCTTAATATTACTTATTAAAACCTCAATGGACGTACGCCTCAGAAATTTACGGAACAGCAAAAAAACCACACATCCAGGAAATACAGACTTTCCAGTCAAAAACGTTAGGACTCATTACACAATCACCCTGTTATGTTAATAACATAAGATTACACACTGACTTACGCATACCCTTGGATCACATCCAGTCTTCATAGAAAAAACTAGGACAAATTCTTCGGACATATCCACAACTTGGATATGTTATAGTTATACAAACTATAACGTCTAGAAGCATGTCAGAGAACATTAGCCATCTTCTTTTCAGACTTCAAGACAGAATCAAGTTGGGATACAATTGGGTTCGGTTGGATATGTAACTTGTCATGTAAGGAGAGGTATCTTGTTCGTGCCTCATCTGAAACATATGGGGCATTTAGATCATTACAGATAAGTTTCAATCATTATTTGTGACGTTATAAGGAGCATTGAGGAATTATGGAGGGATTTTGGATGTAAGCATTGGATACGAGAAGAGTTGGAACGTTTAATGGAGCCCAAAACTTCGTCAATGTCCAAATATATCTAAATACTGTCATATAAATAAGTCTTTTGTAATTAATTGGGAGATTTAAACGTTTGTCTAGTAATTATTGGAATAGTCGAAAACGAAGAGCAATCTCTTGTCATTTAAGTCTCTCACACAACTTAAGAAAACTCTTTACTTAGACCTAAATGAGTTTTAAACCAGTGACGTAGCATTGGGATCTTTTTGGACGTGACTTGTTCCTCTATAAGAAAAAGAGGTTTGGTTCGGTGATCCCTAGATTAGTGTAAATAGAGTGTGTTTGTATTTTTATCTTTTGCTCTTATTTTAGGCAGATTGTAATGCTAGGTAAAATATTATTTTTTTTTAAACTAATTAAACATAAAACTAATATTAGAAACACAATATGCCCGATACAATGTCGGATCTTAATGACCTAAACATCAATTGTAGTACTATTGGAACCTTGATAAACCGAAAAAAATTGGAGTCGCAGTACATCCCTATATTTTTATTATTACCTTGAGCTTGATATCACAAACAAATGTATGGATAATTTTAATGAGAATTAAAGAGACGAAAACCTGAAGAACAGGAATGAAACTTATTATAAGTATCATATAATACCTACAACCGCGAGTACGAAGATTGTGGAAGAGGTCAGGATTTTTTTTTTTTTGTTTTGTTTAACTTTATTAACTTAACCACAACTGTCGAAATATATACCGACAATCAGTAGAATATTTTGCTTGATAAAAGATATATGTAAAAGGTGACGAGGAAGAACGGTATCCAGCAGTAATTCTTACTTAGCATTCATTTACTTAAGGGAAGTTAATAAAGTAGATCACTCATCCACTTTCTTTGCAGCCTCCTTTTTGTATTTTCAGGCATAAAGGAGATGACTATAGCTACTATTGGTTTTTTTATTCGCTAACTGTTGGTATACCTAAGTCAGTATGTGAAGTTGTGTTGGCAACATACCAAGGAACTTGTGCGATAAGATTGAAAAGTCTACAGTCTTTGTATGAGTGTCTTTTTTGTACAACTAAAAATATAACGATACGGAATTCAGTAAATATGTCCATACAGATTTTAGTAAATATGTGTAAGTATCTTCTGTTTAAGTTTCAATTTGGATTTTCCTTTGAGCAATGGGTAGAGAAGTTTTTGTCTTCAGACGATTAAATCTTGGAACAATTTAATAATTCGAAGTTGAATTCCTCTAAAGCCATTTTTTTTTCATTGATTTCATATTTATCCTATTCACGTTGTGCCTTATCAATCCTTAAGTTTTGAAACGTTTAGAAAAAAAAAAATGTTTGGGTGTGTTTAACCGTTGCTACTTATCGGGAGTGCTTGTTTTTATATAGCATCCTACCTTTTAAAGTAATTTTTATAAACGCGTAATTTGTTAAAAAGTTCATTCATAAAAACGGAATAAAATTGCCTATGGTAGACTGTTCAAATTCTAATGCTGCGAGCAAAGTTACATGAACAAGCTTAAGTATACTTGTATTTGCACTTAGATATAAACACGCTTTGCATGGACACATAAATAAATAAAGTTTATTAACCAGTAATTTATATAAGCACAAGGTACTCGTCCGGAGCGTGTGATGTAGCGGCATCCAGTGCAACATATCCCCTCAGTACACGAGCAGGCCGGCATCATTACCTGCCCTAAATTATAGAGCCAGGGAGCAGCTTCTATATAGAGCCCGCTGTGGAAATAGAGCAAGCCGCCCACACTCTAGCGGCCCCTTTATAAACATCTAATGATATTTATACAAAGCCAAGGCCGCTGGCTATTTCTGCAACTTGGAATATCCTCCGATGGGGTCCACGCCTGCAGGATCTTGAGGACTTGAGGAAGTGGCATTTCAACGGCCATGGGATAGCGTCGCTGGACGTCCTCGAGTCCCGTTGCTCCTCCTGTGGTATCGCATGTCAGCGAAGGATCGGGTTCACCACCCTCCTTCATCAGTTCTTAACATCTTCGAAATGTTAATGGATTATTTTCAGAGCGATTGTCTTGTCAGCTCAATCATTCTTGTAAAACTATACAGTAGTGACAAGGATAACTTGGGATAAGCATGATGGTATAGAAGAATTAGGATCGATCTATTAATTACCACTTATATTTGGATTATTTTACTAGAATATTAGTTTCGAATCATAAACATTCTTCTTCAGTTCTAAAACATACAAAGTTTTCAACACATCAGTAGGGGAAGGTGCTTTCCTGTGGACAATTTTCACTTATAAATTTTTCTAATTTTCGGTACTTTATTTATCTGAGTGGTTATTGTACTATTAGATAAGAAATTTAAGGGGCTATCGAACCCTTGTGTCTTTATTTTGAAAAGTATTTTATTTTTACAGAAAATAATGTTTTGTAACTAACTGATTAGTGTCCATAGGTTCCTTCCTCCTTTGTACCTGTGGACACTAGTGGTTGTACCAATGGACATTCATTTCTTTATAGGTTTAGAGGGATAATTTGAATGATATTTAGAGAAACACATCAGCAATAATTTTTTATAAAATGTACTAAACAAAAAAGAATATTTAAACAATAAAAGTCGACTTGATTATTGAACTAGAAGGGTGACTAGAAAGGTAACAACAATAAATTTAGCGTGTGAAAGTAAATAGAAACCTAACTTATTTTTAAACCTTTTAACAAAAATAAATCTTTTATGTAACTATAATTATTATTAACGAGTGTCACAGACTTTTTTTATGGAAAAAATTGAATCATCAGAGATCGTATCCATGAAAAGATGTAGGAAAATGTAATTGTTTACATAATCTCACAGTGCCAGTAATAAAAGATGGCGGTGGTAATTTTCTTTTCATGGTTGTGGTAATCTTATTCCAATTTCATAACCAGTAGCGATCTCCGGAACAATAAATTTTGGGGTTCTATCATTTGATGAAATGTTCTTCAAGTAGCAAATGTTGAACGTGATCGATTCTACTTTTTCTTTGATCAAAGCAATAAAATGCTTTACAACACAAAACATAGCTACCAACATATATATCTTCATCTTCAATTTCTTTACCTTCTTCATAATCATTCATCAATTCATCCAAAAACTTAGAATCTTCGCTTAATGGATCAGCCAATATCATATCACGCGGAATGCCTACAAACTTTTCCGCAATATTTAATTGAAATAATGAATTGATAGACAAAGAGAAAAATCTGTGGACACTTTAACCATCTGTCTACAGGTTCAGCTGGCAATGGTGTCCACAGGTACAACTGAACGCCATGTTGTACGGAAAGCTCTGTTTCACAAAACCCGTAAGTGATAACTGATATGAAAACATATGAAGTTATGATATATTTATCGGAGAACCCTATGAAATATTACTGCCTAGAAAATGTTTAAGTGTAGGTCTTCAAAAATTTAAAATCACTCGTTGGATTGGTCAGGATTTGGAAGAAAAAAACTTAAAAATAATAATTTATACGAAACTGTTGATCTGACAATCTTGAAAACACACGTGCAACTGCAGGAAGATGCTTGCAACACTTCCAATCTAACAATTTCAATTTCTCTCCTCCCCCTCTCTCTTTATTAAAAATGTCCACTGGTACAACTGTGCTTTAGGTACAGCATCTTTTCCTACTATGTAATATGGATTATATACACTAATGTTTTCAAAAGTGTAAGACAAGAAATCAAACATTAGTACTCACCTCAGGAGATATAAGAGATATTTAAATTTAATAACTTTTAAATTAAACCTATCTGCCCCCTTCCCCTTCTCGCGATGGATATGTTTCAGATATCTCTTAGATCCTGAGGTGAGTACTAATGTTTGGTTTTTTTTTATTACATTTTTGAAACCTGTAGTGTACATAATCCATGTAACATAGTACTGATGTGTTGAAGACTTTGTATGTTTTAGAACTGAAGATGAATGCTTAGCATTCAAAACTAATATAATTTATCAATCCTAAACAAGGATAAGTGGCTCATTTTCCTGACGTAAATATGTGTTTTGGTTGGGAATCTACTTTGACACGCTCTAGGTCTGTTGGTGTCGATCGGATCGTAAATTTGACGAAAGTTTTCTGACCAGAAATTTAATTGAGAATATTGTTTGTTATATAACATTTGTTGTTAGGGCACGTTCAGGAGCTATATTAAATTAATAATCTTAAAGCCGCTATTTTTTCTCAGCATTGTTTATTTCGAAAAATCATTATCTGTTAATTTAACTTAATTTGATCCTTTTAGGAGCTATATTGTTTAATGAAAAAAGTCACGTTTTATAATTTTTTCATATTCAAAAATGTAACATTTTGATAAGATCTAGCTCTGTTGATAATCTCCTGAAAACTAGGTACCACATACCAATTTCAATTATTTTCCATTATTTCTTTACTTTCCTTCCTATAATATTTCATCTTTACACCATGTCTCCTATTTCTTTTCTACCGATCACTTGAACTCTCATTGCTTGTACCTTGGCATCCTAAGCTTAACACTTTCTTACTTAAGTTTTAAAGGAGCATCATCGAAGCTTAAAAGCATTTGCTAATAGAAGATGCACTGCAATAAATAAATCCTCTCATATGAATTACAAAACCTGTTAAAAAAAAAAAAAAAAATGTTATTTTATACTTTAGTAACTTTGTTGTTTTTGGGCCTGTGTGTGACAAGGAGATATGGTGATTGAGAAAAAAACACTGAGCTCATGGATCACTGTAAAAACCTGGATATTTTACAGTTTATTTAATACAAACGTATGAGATGGGCAGGGTGTATGATGAAAAGATAGTTGGACACAGAAAAGAGGGAAGACTTCGCCTACGGTGGATGGAGTATGTGGCTGCAGAGTGCGGAGAGAATGTTAGAGAAATTAAAGAGCAGCAGCACAAGACAGAGAATTTTGGCGGCTCAGACTAAGGTAGGCCTTGACTCTTCATGAGTTGTAGCGCCAACAAACAACAGATTTTTGTTAGCTATTGGAATTGATAAATTAATTGACACGTTTATTTGAATTATTTTGTTCTAATTATTGATTAAGCATTCATCATTAGTTTTAAAACATACAAAGTTATCAAAACATCAACACTTTGTTACTTATATTAATGTTTCAAAAGAATTCTATTTTGCCTTCGTAGGTGAGTACCGATATATTTCATTTCTTTTCTTACATTTCTAAAAACATTTATATATATAATCTCTGTAACAAAGCCCTGATGTCTCGAAAATTTTTGTATGTTTTAGAACTATAATAGAAACTATAAAAATATAAGAGGTTTATTCATCAATTCTAATTGTATTGATCCTTCTATGCCATCATGCGTACCTCAAGTAATTGTTAGCTATTTTTTTAAGAAACACTACACTGAGATTTTACTTCTTAAGTTGTTTTCAGTAGCTTCCAACACAAAGTATCAGCTTGAAACTGGCCTAGGTGGGTTGATTATTTCCAGGCAAACAAATAATTTGGTAATATGTGGATTTATCTTTCATTCCTCCCCCTGTTAGAACACATTCAAGACAGAGAAAGTTCAACATAAGAAAAATAAAAATGCCATGTCTATGATTACTGTCACTGAATCCTTTATATCATCTTATAGCTTATAGTCGGTAAACTTCTTCGGTTAAGGGGCAATCATTGTATTAAAAGTAACGAAAATATACATAAATAAATACAAGATAAACGATCGAACTCATGAAGAAAATGTTATGTCAAGGATTAGGTATAATATATATAAAATCAACAGTGTTATATTCTATTGAGCATTTGGAATAACAATCATCCAAGATACTACCAACCAGGAAGAACTGTCAACCAATGAACCGTGAAAGGACAATGGATACCAATATCTCGCTCATGGCTGTTATGGTTGGTGGTGACCCGAGATCTGGGGGACAAGCAACTGGGACGTTTAATGGTTAATGTTTAATGTTTTGTCCATTAATTAACTTCTATTATTATTATAAAACAACCTTGAAATCATCAAAACTTGACAAGAACTTTTCATGCAAAATCCCAGCAAAGACATACAACAAATTGAACATTTACTTAATGGGGGTTCAATGCAAGTGGTAACCAAGAAGCTGGGACCATCTTTATATTATATATAGATAGGTACATCAAAATACGCTCTGTTTTTATATCACATTTGTTTTTATGTTAACCACCAGATGGTCCATGTTAGTTTAAGATTCAACTTATTTTATAATAATGCTGATATGTAATTATTTTAATAAAATATTTAATGATAAATATCTTGATATAGCATATAAAAAAAATAAAGTATTTTTAATTTGTTATGTTCGTATATGCAATATCTGAGGGATGTTTTTCGAACTAATTACACATATATATGATAACTTAAAAAAAAAAAGAACTTTTTTATGCAGTGAATAAAAAAAAAACACATTTTAAAATTATTTTATAATAGAAATGAAATCAAAACATTAAAAAGATTATATAAATCTTTAACCCACAAATTCAAAGTAATATAAAAATTAAATGATTTTACTACCACAGCAAATGTTTAAATCTAACATGAAATTATATTATATAATTATATGAAATATTTATGACTAAGAATCTATTCTTACGATATGTACAATTACAGTAAATAATAATAAAAATTAAAAATTAAAGTATAAAGAATATAAATAGTAACAATAAAAAGAGAAAAAAATAATAGAAAATACAGAAATTAAATAAAGTACAATAACACTATATATGCGAAGTACACAAACATCCCAAGGAAACCCCGGACCAAGCTTGTTCCCCCTTTTATATGAAGGCAAGCCAAGCCCACAGTAATCCCAACGCTGTTCTCTCAGCCGTGTCAGAATCTCGTGGACGATGTCATATTTAATAGTAATTGTAGACTATGTTTAAGAACGATTCACATTCTACAGTCATCAATCGTTGACTCACAATAATATTAACTATACTTTTAACTTTCTACAGGGTGAGTATCTCTTAGCGTAAAAAAAAAAAAATTGGGTGAAACTAGATCAAAAGTGTAGCCAAATGCCGCAGACCTCACCTTTCTATTCCAATCCGTTGCAGATATATGGTAAATAAACGATTTTTTGGAGGAAAGCATGTTTTTTACGATAAAAGCTGTAATATCTCCATTTTGTTTAAATATTTTTCAAATATTGATCACATTTTCGGATTTAGGAATAAATTTCCTATAAGATCGGAGTAATTTAACCTTGAATTTTACAAACTTGGGACCTAAAAAATATCTTTATCTTCACCTAATTTAGGGAAGTTACAATTTCTTATAATACTTCAGCGCTCACTGCTTTTCATAAAAACAATCCACAAAACTGCAAAGCTCTCAAAAACTTACAAATTTAATAAGCTTTCAAATGATATGTTAAACGTAATGATTTTGTTTTAATTTCATGGAGAAATTTACTTTTGAAACCGAAAAAACATGGTGTTCTCATTTAGCATACAAATCAGGTACTTTGGTAAATAAGACATTATGATAATCGCTTGATGAAAATCTGTATTTTAAATAAAAGAAACACTTCATTAGAATAAAAAGCAAAGAAAAAATATAATATTTATTGACATAAATTTTAGGCCAGTTCAGGTATTCATAATAACAACAGCGACTTTGACCTCTCTCAGTACTAAGCACATTATCGCTATTTCATAGTTATTTTCCTGTTTATTTTGAAATGGGAGGGGATTATTGTTTATTATTTTATTTTTATTTTGATATAATGATTGAAAGTTTGATTTGGAAATTAAGAAGCTACAGAGATAAAAGTGTCACTATCATTAGAAAGACCCTTGCTAATATTGCTTATCCTTAGCTTGAGGGCCCATTTTATTTATTGGGATTATTTTTTTCTGTTTGGCAATACACCTGCGAAGATGGCAACGTTCACAAATGGTGAGTACGCTGACATACATTTTTTGTATGGTTTTTGTAATGGAAACGCGAGTGCAGCGCGGCGGGAGTACCAACTTAGGTTTCCAGATAGGCGCCTCCCCTCTACGATAGTGTTTTCACGAACTCATCAACGTTTATCTGAAACAGGTTCCGTTCATAAGTTACGTCAAGAATTGGGACAAGTTCCTCATGATGTTGAACTCGAAGAGGAAATTATTGATATAGTAAATGAAAATCCCAGTGTTTCATCAAGAGACTTGGCCCGTGAAATTGGTATCTCCCAAAGGTCAGTTATCAACATTTTGCACCGAGAACATTTTCACCCATATCATTTCACACAAGTACAAGGGCTAGAACCTAATGATCATGTACATAGAATACAATTTTGCCGCTGGCTTTTAAATAGAGACATTCAAGAACACCAGTTTCTGAGGAAAATTTTATGGACAGATGAGTCTCTTTTTACAAGGGAAGGAATTTTTAACGTCCACAACCGGCACTACTGGGCAGCTGAAAACCCACATATGGTTCAAGAAGCATCTTTCCAGCATCGTTTTACAGTGAATGTGTGGGCTGGGATAATAGGGGACCGACTCATTGGGCCACATTTTTTGCCCAGCAGATTGAATGGAGAAAGTTATTTGGATTTTTTACAAAATATTCTACCACAACTTATTCACGACATTCCACTTGATGTTCAGCAAAACATAATATTCCAACACGATGGTGCTCCTCCACATCATTCGGCAGCAGTACGGGAATGGCTGAACCAACGATATTCGACCTGGATAGGTAGAAATGGTGTGATACATTGGCCAGCTAGGTCACCTGACTTAGCTCCAATGGACTTTTATGTGTGGGGCTACATAAAAAGCGAGGTATATGCCAGAGAAGTGACCAGCATTGAGGTCCTAAAGACGAGAATTCTGGAGGCCGGAGCCAAATTGCAACAGCGTCTGACTTTAGCAGTGACCGTAGGGGCTGTGAGAAAGAGAGCAAGAAGCTGCATTCGAAATAATGGAGGACATTTTGAAAATTTAATAAAATAACGGACTCTGGCGGCGCTTTATTGACAGTGATTCTTTTATTTTCAAATTAACAAATTTTTTCTTTGCTTTTTATTCTAATGAAGTGTTTCTTTTATTTAAAATACAGATTTTCATCAAGCGATTATCATAATGTCTTATTTACCAAAGTACCTGATTTGTATGCTAAATGAGAACACCATGTTTTTTCGGTTTCAAAAGTAAATTTCTCCATGAAATTAAAACAAAATCATTACTTTTAACATATCATTTGAAAGCTTATTAAATTTGTAAGTTTTTGAGAGCTTTGCAGTTTTGTGGATTGTTTTTATGAAAAGCAGTGAGCGCTGAAGTATTATAAGAAATTGTAACTTCCCTAAATTAGGTGAAGATAAAGATATTTTTTAGGTCCCAAGTTTGTAAAATTCAAGGTTAAATTACTCCGATCTTATAGGAAATTTATTGCTAAATCCGAAAATGTGATCAATATTTGAAAAATATTTAAACAAAATGGAGATATTACAGCTTTTATCGTAAAAAACATGCTTTCCTCCAAAAAATCGTTTATTTACCATATATCTGCAACGGATTGGAATAGAAAGGTGAGGTCTGCGGCATTTGGCTACACTTTTGATCTAGTTTCACCCAATTTTTTTTTTTTTTTACGCTAAGAGATACTCACCCTGTATATAAGAATTCGTATTCAATTTAATTTCCCAATCTACGGTTTTTGAAAATAAAAAGAATACATTTTTCGTGCTTAAGGAATATTTATCATAGAAAATGACAAAAAGGTACAACAACGGTGATTGTGTTAGATAACGGACTGAGAAGGGTCCCGCAGCCCCTAGAGGAAGCTATATATCGTCCAAGCCATGTAAAGATGATAACATGAAATTATCCCGGTTGCAGGCGCCGATCGATTAATGAGATCGACCCATCGAACCTTATTCGGCAAATACGACCGGTCTGCCGTGGATCCGTTAGGCGCCATCCTTCTTTTGCATAGCCCGCTCTCGGTTAATTGCCCACGGATATGAATCATCTCCAATCGATATATTAATATCGATGCTGCATTAACGTCCCCTCCCCTTTTTTTAGTAGTATTTATAATTGTCAGCACTAATTGGAACTATGAATGCCCAACATGTTTAGTTTTTGCTATGCTGAGCTGAAAACGTTTGAGATCATAAAACATGCTTATTGTGCTTCATAAGATATTATGGATGTCAGCTTGTTACATGATTGGAATTCTAGTATGAAATAAAAAGCAAGTTGTAGTACTAATAGATTTGAATGGTTGTGGAATTTGCTATGAAAGTATATCTTTGTGGATAAGTTTGTTTTTGACAATAAAATTTGATAAACAAAAACGTTGTCTACTAAAAATAAATGTATATACTTTGTTTCTGCTAAACGTTAGTAACTTAATTAAATTATGTTTAATTGGCAGTACTTTTAGTTATCAAATCTGACTCACCGAAAATAAAATTATAAACTAAAAATTTAAAAATAAAACTTAAATGTTTCCTGACTGCAAAAACTAATAGATCATGGACATGTCTATGCATAATGTACTGCTTTTATTTCTAATATACAACGTCAAGTGCTTTCATTTCACTATGTATGTAATATATATATACATATAATGATGAAAAGAAGATCAAGAAATAATCATTAGTTAAAAAACTTATGTAGAGGCGCGGTAGCTCAGTGGGTAAGGCGCATGACTAACATGCTTTCGGGCCCGAGTTCGAGCCGGGCAGAAAATTTATTTTCTGTTATTTCAGCCGTGGATCGAATTCGAGGTCGGGAGACCCTCTTGGGGGCACAGCCAGCCTCTTAAAAAGAGGGTACCCTTAAGTGGGGAAAACCTGGCGGTTGAGAGTGAATTCTGGCCAAATCACCTCCTTTCACAACCGTTGGCTCAGAAACAGTACAGCCTACCTAATTACTAAACCGGAGACCCTTCATGGGTTGTAAGTGGTACAAGTTAAGAAACTTTTAAGTTAAGTTATACCGCGAACTACAATATGTGGCATAGGAGTGAGTAACTGATCGTTCTGAAGAAGGAAAATAATTAGTTGTACAATTTATTTATTTTTAATCTTTTTATTATACTGAATTAAATAGTACATTTTGTTAAGAGACTTAAAATAATCAAAATTGAATAACGTAATTTAATATTATATAATATAAGTACCAAATTTATATTTTATAAAAATGTATATTAACCTTTAATGAAATATTTGACGAGTTATCTTTCGAAAATATAATTTCGTTTCCGAAATTCACTTTCCGTGATTTTTTTTTTCTGATAAATCCTGGTTACAGCACACATTATTATACTTTTGTGTTCTTTTGTAGCCATCTATCAAGGATTTAAATAATATACTTGTTTCTGGGTCTAACAACAAGGTAAGGGGTGATGTAGGTTATTTGCCCTTTTTTAACAATTTTCTAAAGTGGGCATGTTCAGTTTTGAGTGATAACTCCTCGTTTGTTGTAACAGTACTTGTAATGTAGGTTCTAGAAGAAATTAATTTCGTGTTCATATATATTTGTTGTTATTTTAAATTCTGCTCAAACAATAAAAATATATAAAATTCTTTTCTTTTTTTTTTAATTTGCAACAAATAATTATTTTTTTAAATTTTTAAATGTGTATGTAATATATTATTCATTTTGTCCCTCAGAATTTCCGTATACCATTAACAATAATTATATTTTGTAAATAATCTTATAATTTTTTTTTCTGTTTTTTTTTTTTTTTTTTTTTATCATGTTTTCTAAAACTATCAACTACAGTACATTGCAAATCTCTGACAAATGAAACTTTCAAAATGTTCTACTGTTCATCTCACTACCTAAACTGACATCTTTAGAGATCAATAGGCTACCATTTTGTAAAAATCAAATATATTGGTACTCCTCCAAGAAGGCAAAGGGTCTTCTGAAAGAGTCGGAAAGGGACAGCTACATTCGGTTTTCTCTACGACTGGTTTTATCCGTTCCTATTGGGGACAAATATAAAATTTGACTGGTATATTTTTAATTATTTTTTATTGGCATTAATATCTGGAACTTTCAGAGGTCTGATTGCCTCCTAAGTGAGTATCAATATATTTGATTTCTTGTCATACATTTATAATAATTTAAATATATGTTATCTATGTAACAAAGTCCTGATGTTTTGAAAATTTTGTATGTTTAAGAACAGATGATGAATGTTTAACAATAATACATAAATAGGTAATCAATATAACAATGGTGTTTTAAAATGTTTGCATGTTTTAGCTCTGACGATGAAAGTTTAACATTCGAAACTAATTAAAATAATTCCTATAGAAGTAGCAATTAATTTATCAATCCTAATTGTATTGATCCTTCTATACCATCATGCGTACCTCAAGTCATTGTAGTTAGCTAAATCCCAAAATAACATACCTCCAGTGAATATTTATTAATTTCACTGACTTGAGATAATAAAAGACGGTAATGGATGAGGATTGATGCCTTCGTGATTCCGTCGACGGTGGAAGTCCTTGCAGAAAGGCCATCCTTAGTACATTTGCCAGATCCGAAATGGAAGTGTTATTTCAAATGGGCCTTCAGGGGTGTACCCCATTACTGGACTCTTTGTCGGAATAAATTCCAGGCGCTCCAGGGCCATCCCACAAGTTCGGTAGCTCGTGTTTCCACTTTAAAGACGTCTTCCTGCCACTAAATCCTTCTTATTGCAGCATTGCGAAATCAAACTCAATTAAAATAACTTATTATCTTATCTTCAGTTTTTTGTTTGGATTTTTCAAACAACGAATCGTTACTCAGAAACGAAGGCCTTTCTTGAGTAACGACTGTCACCAAAAAGGTTTTTATAGAGAATAAAGAGGATGCCATAAAGGGCAGAGCAGATATTTTAAAGCCTATGTTTAGAATTTTATCTAAGAAGGTAAAATAAATTATTGGTTAAATATATTAGTTAGGATGGATATATTATTTACCTCCTGTATTAGAAACAGAAGTGACAAATTTCATCAATCATAATTGTATTGATATTTACCTATACCTTCACGTGTACTTCAAGTGAATTATATTTGTGCAGATATATTCAAATCAAAATTTATTCAATACGGAATCATTAATTTGATCATACCATATGAAAGCTGGTTAAATTTGCAAGTTTTTTTTAGATTTTTAGTTTTGTGGATATCAGATTTGTAGTTTTTTGAAATGCGAGATTTATTGTTAATAAGTATAATAGAAAAAAAAAAAAAAAAAAAATGGGTGAAACGGTGAAAATTTTATAAGACATTGTAACTTCCCTAAATAAGGTGAAGATCAAGCTTTTCTTTAGGTCCTAAGTTTGTAAAATTCAAGGTTACATGTACTCTGCTCTTTTAGGATATTTAATGGTTAATTCGAAAATGTGGTCAAAATTTGAAATGTTTAAACAAAGTAGAGGTATTACAGCTTTTATGGCAAACGACGTGGTTTCCTCAAAAAAGTCTTTGAATTATCGTATATCTGCAACGGATTGGAATAGAATGGTAAGATCTGTGGATTTTTTTTCTTCATTTTTAATCTGGTTTCACCTTTTTTTTTTTTTTTTTTTTTTTTTTTTTTTTTTTTTTTTTTTTTTTTTTTTTTTTTTTTTTTTTTTTTTTTTTTTTTTTTTTTTTTTTTTTTTTTAACACTAAGAGATACGTACCCTTTTAATAAACTTAGATGTTTTATAAGCTGTCGAAAATAACAATAACGAATAACTTAGCTATTAGGATTGATATATAATTCACCACTTCTAATGATTTTTTTTTTTGTTTGAGGACTAGTTTTGAATGTTGAACATTCGTCATCAGTTCTAAAAAACAAAGAATTTCAAAATATCAGGTCTTATATATTTTAATGTCAGATTTAAAATCTAATATTCTGATACTTACTTAAGGAGTCGAAATGGAAAGGGCTTCTGAATGATATCATGACTGAAAGGGTCAGGAAGATAAAATGATTGTCCTAAGGTTTTCCTTATAGAGGTTTTTTTGTTCCTAGTAGAAACAAATTTAAGATGGGACTATTGAACATATTTATTTGGTCATTTAAACAAAAATATAGATTGGTATTGAGCGATTTTTTTTTATTTTTAATAACTGAGAATATGCTATTTTAGAACTTTTTTTTTTTTATATGATGTATTTTTCACTCCTGAGTCTTTGTTGAATTTATGTTTTTTTATTTAATTGGATAACGAAGTCGGAATTCTGCGTGTTATTATTGTATACTTTTACATGTTCTTTTAGTCCTTGATTTATTGATATGCCTGAGTCAACCCAAAGAAGGCTAAAGAGGAGCTGGTTGAGAGATATCCAAAAATAAATCTTTTGAAAATGCAGGACTGAAGGTACCGATGGGTACTGAACTTGGCAATTTTATTTCATTTTATAATACATCCGTTTATTGTACGGTTTGCCAGGTGTGGGTAAAATATATTTATTTTACCCATTTAGTGAAATTTTTATTTTACCCACTAGATCGTTCAGATTTTTATTTGTATTTAGTATCAAACAACATGTTCGCCTTAAAAAAAACAACAACATTATATGTATGATCTATGCATAAAGTGTTAATGTTTTGGAAGTTGAATGTTTAAATTTCGAAATTAGGCTTAAAATGGAAATTTCCAATGTAAGTGGCAAATAATTGATCCATTCTAATTGCAATTAGGATTGATGAATTAATTGCCACTTCGATTGAGATTAATTTGTTAGAAAAACTAGTTTCGAATGCTAAACATTCATCTTCATTTCTTAGAAGGAACTAAAACAGAAAATTAATTCATCAATCCTAATTGTATTGATCCTTCTATATCATTACGCGTTCCTCAAGTCATTATAATTGCATTTGTATCATCAACCTTCAATCTTTACTACCGTGCGTACCTCAAGTAATAACTTAGTTTTTGTTTTTTAATTTCGAAAAAACCGTTTTCAAGATTATCTTTGTTTTTATATCTAATAAATTTATTCATTAATTTATGTTGAGTAGGATCCATGGTAATCTTTAGAAAGCAGTTGAGTCGTGGTACTGATTGAACTGAAACTAGATTTCCTAAAAGAATTTCAAGTATCTACAAGGGACAACTCATTCCGACCTGTCGGTCGAACCGAACAGTAGCAGCAGGTAAATGACTGCATGTTCTGAATTTCTTTTTAACTTAATCCTCAGAGCACGACCGACCACCTGGTCCCCCTCCCTTGGACACTATACAAAGAGCAGGAGTACAGGTAGTTAGGCAGCTATTCGCTGGGATATTGCGCGGTATGCGGCGAGAGCAGAACCTCCTCTGTTTAATGAATATCAGTGCGTGTTCTGGCCTTTCCTCCGAGCTCTTGGTCTTCCTTTTAAGTGTTTCACGAATCCACCCTTTGAATTCTTTAAGCGGCCCGCGCCTTCATGTTGGACAAGGGGAGCTCCATACCCAGAGGCGGTCCATAACCTCCTCGCTTCCAAGAACCTTCCGAAGACAATGCGCAGGAGGTTCTGTTAATTGCAATTATAACCAATAAGGGTAACATGGCTGCTCATGAATACGAATTGCTAATGAACAAATTAATTACAGATGTGCATTTGTTCACTTGTTGTTTATGATTTCGCTCCTTGTTAACTGCTGTTTGTTTATTGTTTATTCTTCCCAATAAGATGTAAATAGCCACAATTTACTTGCCAGAACTCAGGAGAGAACAAGATTACATATAAAAATGTGTTGGTCAAATGTTAACACAGTTGGACTGCTACCTCTTTTTTTTTACACAGTGTGATGATGACTGATGAATGCTAGAAGCCAGATCAGTTTCTTTTATAGACTTTTTTTTATTTTTGGCCAAAAAAAAAAAAAAAAAAAAAAAAAAAGATTTTCTTTATACTTTGATAAAATTTAGTAATAAATTAAAATTCTCAGATTTGTTGACTTATTGTTAGTAATATGTGTAGTGTACATTATATTTATTTTAGGAACCGCGTATGTATAACCATCATTTAACCATTTATTTGTAGTTATCATTGGTGGAAACTGAAAAAAATTACTATATAATAGTTTATTATCTTATTGATTAACTGTAGAGATTGGTCTAACAAAAAAAGAAGTCTCCAGATAGCGGCTTAGAATACTATACAATTGACTTACAGCCTGATACTTTGCACGATTTTGTTTAATGATCGATGCTATGTCAAAAGTCAGGTAGCTACTGAATGCTAAGTTGATCGAAGTTGAGTTAGATCATCTTTTAAAGCCTGATTTTATAGTTTTAGTAAAAGGCCACCGAATTCTACTTCCACAAAAGTTGGGTGGCGTTGCAAGGCTTATTTTGTTGATCAACTGCTTAAGTTCAGTTTTGAACCAAATAGCCTTCCTATGCCCTGGTTCAATAACTTTGAGTTGTTCTGCCCACCTCCTGAATACAAAGTCCCTTACCTTTCAACACGTGTACCCCCTATCATAAAACTGGTTATTTTGAAAAATCTTTTATTATTTGTGTTACCTCCTTTTGGAATTCCCTATCAATTCCAATTCGGCTTCTTTCCTAACTTCTTTTAAACATCGTTTTTCTTTTCACATTTTAGATAATCAATCTCCCTCAAATATGAAATAAAACAAAATTACATTAAATGAAAATAAATTTTATTCTGGGTCTATTGTCCTTTATGAATAATTAAAATGAACCATATAATAGTGACCTAGCCGTCTTATATGAGATTAAAGAGACAATACAAGGAAGAAAAAATATAAAAATATAAAAATTAAATTATAGTAAAAAAAAGTAACATTACTTGATATAGATATTACACGAAAATTTAATGTTTAGGTAAAACATTTTAAATAAGGTTAGAAAACAAAGCATAAGGAAAAAACAATTCTATGAAAAATTCAGTAAACAAAGTTAAAAAATATATCTTATCCGGAGGAAATAGATATATCTAATATGATATAATAATATAAGTTATGACAAAAACAATAACAAAAATTATACAATAATACAATGATAGAAAAATTATACTAAACAAAATCAAAATTGTATTCTAAACATTCATATTTCGCTGTAATAAATATTTTCTTTTTCAATATGAATGTTACTTTGAATACCTAATAAGTAAAGGAAGAGTCGGGATTTAAAGTTATTGAGAGTGGAGAAATAGAGAATGTTGGAAGGGAGTGAGTTCCAGAAATTAGATGCTCTTGAAACAAAGGTGCATTTAAAGGATGCTGTGTTGAAAGGAGTCACACAAAGGAACGATATTAAAATAATTGTGTGGGTAAGCAATTATATATTTTCTGCTAACAATTTGTGCTACAAATACTGAATTATTGATTTAAAAACAAATGCTGCCCAATAATTGTACCATTAATTGCACATTTCTCTTATTCTGAAGGGCAATGTGTCACAGAATAAAGCTTATTTTCCTTGCCATTTTATTTCAAATAATATAATATGATATAAGGATTCAACTTACAATTTAATGCATCTGAAATTACCCCAATCCTATATATCAATGAAATGAAAAAGAGATATCTCTTCTTTTTTTTTAGTTTCCTCTGCCAATTTATTTGCCATGACGCGGACTATTCCCGGACAATTCATCTATAAAAATAAAAATAAATACGTCAGCTTATTGCTATAAATCCACAGCACTGGAGATCGTGGGTGTCGGGATCTTCAGCCTTTTATTAATATTCAAGGAGTCTGAAAAATTGATTCTAAAAAACAAGTTCCATTTGTTAACGCCCTCGCCTCCTTGTTTGTCCTTTTCAGATTTTGTTTATGCACGAAGAATTCAAAATCTAAATAGTCAGTACCGCGACAGGGGAAAAATGTTCCTATTTATAACATCACGTGTTTTATTTTCACGACGCGAAATCGTTCGTTTTATTGCTAACTAGTTTAAAATGGGAGTATTTGTCATCGCCGATTTCGTATCTTTATTCAATGGTTATAGGAGTATTTTGAATCGGATTATTTTATGCAAACATTTGCGTTAACGTCTATACTACTTTATTGCAATAGCCTCAGAACTAAATAAATTGGCTCAAATAAAAAGTATTATAAATATATTAGACATTAAAAAGTCATTTATTTTGAATTTCTTTTAAATTGATTTAAATCTTTAAATGTTGTCTCGACTATTATAATTATTGCTTAGTAATAACCTCACACCCTTCATCAGATACCCCATATTCCTCGTCCCCCATCTACCTCAGATCTCACATCCTTATTTAAATCCTTCCTATCAGAGTTGAAAACTCTCATCACCCCACTTATATCACTCCTTTCAAATGTTGTCTCTCTTCTAATTCCTCTTAAAAAAAATCCTAAAATGTCTCCCACAAAACCCTTATCCATTCTCCTTTGGAATGCGAACGGTATTCGAAACCACATTGACGAACTAACATCCTTACTACATAACAAAAAAATCGATGTAGCACTGATCACAGAAACTATACTGACTTCTAAACAACATCTCAACATATTACAGTACCATACCTACCGTACAGACCACCCAGATGGTAGAGCTCATTCCGGAACTGCTGTCATCATCCATCAGACCCTCTCTCACCACCAACTTCCCTTGCCTGTAAATGAATTCCTACAATCCACAGCAGTCGTAATCAAAACCTTCTCCTATCCCGTCACAATAACAGCAGCCTACTGTCCCCCTAATAAACCAATCTCCATTTCCCAGTTCAACACCTTATTCAACTCCTTAGGTCACCGATATCTCTTGGTTTCAGAGTTAAATGCTAAGCACCAAAAATGGGGTTCAAGAACTACTAACTCTCGTGGGCTTGCATTACAGTCTGCACTTAATTCCCTTTTCATTTCTCCTGGTTCTCCTACTTACTGGCTGACGGATCCAAACCGAAACCCCGACCTTCTAGATTTCTTCATTCACTTAGGCTTAGGACCTCTCCATCACTCCATTGAACGTTTGAATGAACTTTCCTTTAATACTAACCCTCCACAGTCCTCTAATACTAACCCTTTCCGTCACTCCAATTCCAAAACTTCCTCCCCCATCATTTATAGGAGGGCCAGTAGACTGGTACCTCTTCCGGCAAATAATATCAGATTCCATAGATCTCAGAGTATCCCTAAAAACTCCTCAAGACCTAGACGATGCTACAAATTCCTTTTCCAACACAATCCAACAAGCAGCCTGGGCTGCATCCTCACCTCGCCCCTCTCCTAAAACCCGCAAGGAAAATCCTTTACCCCAAGATATTTCAGACCTACTCCGATCCAAACGCCATTACAGGGCCATATGGCAAAGAACTAGGCACCCTGATGATCGGAACTACTATAACTTCCTTACTAAACTCCTTAAAAAGAACCTGGCTACATTTAGATCCAAATCCTATAATTCCTACCTTTCCTCACTTTCTGCTTCAGACAACTCCCTCTGGACCACTACCAAAAAAATCCTAAAATACCAACCCATTTCCCACCCCCTCCGCCTTTTAGATGACTCATGGGCTGCTTCTGATGAGACCAAAGCCGAAGAATTTGCCACTCACCTTTCCAGTATATTTGCTCCCCATCCTGAATCCAATCCCACACACACAGCATCAGTTGATGAATTCCTTGACTCGCCAATTCCTCTCTCCTTACCCCCTAAAGCAATAAACCCCTCTGAGGTTAAATTCCTTTAAAAAAAATTAAAATCCCGGAAATCTCCTGGTTATGATCTCCTGGGCTCACAAATCCTAAAACAACTTCCTCAAAAAGCCATAATATTCCTAACCTACTTATACAATAGCATCCTTTGAACTACCCATTTCTATCTCCTATGGAAACATTCCACTATTATCCTTTTCCTAAAGTCGGGTAAACCTCCCAACGTCCCTTCTTCATATAGACCTATAAGCCTTCTCCCAATACTTTCAAAACTTTTTGAAAAACTTCTTCTCAAACGCCTCCTACCTATCCTTGAATCCCAAAATGTTCCATCACATCAGTTTGGATTCCGTTCTAGCCACTCCACTGTTCAACAAGGCCTCAGAGTCGTTGACCACATTTCCTCCTCTCTTGAAAGCAAATAATATTGCTCCGGTGCATTTGTAGACATAGAGCAAGCCTATGACCGGGTTTGGCATGCCGGTTTGCTTTTCAAGCTCAAAACCAAACCAACCTGAATCCCTCTTCCTGGTTATTAGATCCTACCTCTCTAACCGTTCCTTTCGAGTTCGCTGCGGAATGGAATACTCTCACTGTTACCCAATTGAGGCAGCGTTCTTGGTCCAGTCTTATATATCATGTATGCTGCAGATATCCCTACCACTCCCGATACGTTCCTAGCAACATTTGCCGATGACACTGCTGTCCTTTCATCCCATTGAGGTCCCTTAATAGCTTCCCACAATCTCCAAACTCATTTATCCCTGATTAAAGATTGGTGCAAGAGCTGGAGGATCAAAGTAAACGAATCAAAATGTACTCTCGTAACGTTTACTCTTCGCCACACATCCTGCCCTCCTGTTTACGTAAATAATATTCCGCTACCCATAGCTGACACAGTACGGTATCATGGCTTCTACTTAGATAAAAGACTTACCTGGAACCCACACACTAGACTTAAAAGGCAAGAACTTAATAAACGCTTCAGCCAATTGTACAGACTACTAAATAAGACATCTCATCTTTCCATTGACAACAAACTCCTCATATACAAAACCACCATTAAACCTATTTGGACCTATGGACTTGAACTGTGGGGGACAGCTAAACAATCAAATATAAAACGCATTCAATTCTTTCAATCCAAAGTCCTTCGTAATATTGTCAATACTCCATATTATGTCTCCAACAAAACCCTTCATAATGCCCTCAATATACCTTTTTTCCTTGACCTGATACCTCTTAAATTATTCAAATTCCATCAAAACCTTTCCAACCATCCCAACCCTCTGGCACATTCATTATCTAGCTCCAAACATCCTTATAACCCTCCTCGCAGATTAAAACGGCAATGGCCCCGAGACCTATTGTAATAATTATATAGTAATGGAGTTCTGGCAATGGCCAGCTTCTTACTCAAGTCCTGAGCGACTGTGGCGCTCCCTCTCAATTTCCACTAGATTTTACACTGGTGATGCGGCTGAGAGAAGAGCGCTAGGATTACTCGGGGCCTGGCTTGCCCTCCCATAAGTTGGAGGACAGGCTTGGTCTGGGAATTTCCTGGGATGTTTGTGTAGATTGCATATATAGTGCGACTGTGCTTATTAATTTATTTAATTTTTTTTTTCTCTGCTCCTTTATTATTACTATTGTTTTTTATTTTATTTAATTGTACATAGTGTATGATTGTATTCTTTGTCATGCATATTATTCATTGCCCTGTAAGAGGCAGCTTGTAATATTTATTCAATAAACCTTTTGGAAATAAAAAAAAAAAAAGTAATAACATCATAGAAAAAATTAGGCAACAATATAATTTTGAGAAACACATTGCAGTATGAGCTCCGTCAATTCCTATATTTTACATGCTTCCGAATAATTCGATCCTATTTCAGTAATAGAACCTTTAAAGTAAACCATAAATATTCCTATTCTCCCATATTTACCGGTGTTTCTCATGGTAGTATCCTAGGTCCCATCCTCAACACAGCTAATACCCCGACTCATTCTACCACTGTCCTCATCACTTACGCAAATGACATATGTGTATACAATCAGCTACTTTCGAATCGAAGAGCACTATGCTGTTGGAAAATCATACTTTGCCGAAAGTCAGGTGGAATATCGTGATGAGGTTGTAATAGGATATTTTGTAACTAATCCTAGTAATTGTCACCATTCAATCTGTAGGGCAAACTATGATTTTTCAACAATATTTGACAGCAATACACAAATAAATAAACCAACGATACACCTTCATGGTTAGGTAGAAATACCTTCCCCTGTAAAATCGCTCATCTGTCTATAAAATTCACCTCAAAAAGTAGTATTCTTCAATTTCATCTGCATTCAGAAGTTAACTGCAAAATTTAGGTATATATTAATTGTCATTGTGTTTTAAGCCTTACATTGAAAATCTAATAAAATATATCATAAGTAATAATAATAAATAAATGTGATAATATAAAATCCTTTGATCTGGTGTCGCTTTATTGAAAGTTTTTCCTTATATTCTATAAAACAATGCATTTTTTCTTTGCTTTTTACTCCAGTGGGGAGTTTATTATGTTTAAAATACATATTTAAGTTAAGCGATTATCACAATGTATTATTTACACCAGTAACGTATGTGCATGCCAAATGAAAACACCATGTTTTTCTGGTTTAAGAAGTAAATTTCTTCATGAAATCTATATGAAATCATTAATTTGATGATATCACATGAAAGCTAGTTAAACTTGCAAGGGTTTGTGAGATTTGCAGTTATGTAGAAAATTATAATACATTGTAACTTCCCTAAGAAGTGAAGACCAAGCTGTTCTTTAGATCCGTAGTTGGTTAAATTCAAGGTTACATACACCGCTCTTATATTTAAAAAAGTCTTTGAATTATCGTTTATCTGCAACGGATCGGAATAAAAAGGTAAGGTCTGCGGAATTTTTCTTCATTTTTGATCTAGTTTCACCCATTTTTTTTTATTATGTATTTAATTTTTTTTTTTTTACAACAAGAGGGACTAACACTGTATATCAAAATCATCAGTGACATCCAGGCTGCAATGGATAAAAAAAAAATTAACCATTCTCATACTCCTAGACTTTTCCAAAGCCTTCTATTCCTTAGACCACACAATCCTCTTTTTTTTCAAACTGAAATCTCTCATGTGGTTTCATTCATTCCTTTCCCACTGTTCACAATCAGTAACCATCCCTAATCAAGGTTTATCCTCTTTCCTCACTTTGCGATCAGGCGTAGCTCAAGGATCTAGTATTTCTCCTATCCTGTTTATTTTCTATATAAATGATCTTCCTAACTCCATTCATAATTGTTCCTACCACCTTTACGTCGATGATTCTTAAATTTATCTTTCCTTTCCTCCAGCAAAATTATTTTCCAAAATCCAGCGAGACCTGGATGAAATCTGTGCATGTGCATTCCTTAATAAATTGACTTTAAAACTCAAGGAATTGCAATAGGATCACATTCCTTCCTTCGATCGAATACCAACTTCCCTACTTTATTCCTAAATGGTCACCCTATAGCTTTCCTCTCCTCTGTTAAAAACCTAAGTTTAACAATCGATCAATTCCTGGAAACCCCACATCTCCCGACAATCGATTGGCATCCTAAAATTATTCCACCGTTCCCGACACCTACTTCCTCTATCCACACGTAAGCTCTTAGTATCCTCTCTCATATTCCCCCAATTTGACTACGGATGTGTGATTTATGGTGGGCTCTCAATAATTCTTGAAGATAGATTAAAGCGTATCATGAACGGCTTCAAGGTTCAAGGTTTGTTTTTGGAACCTCGAAACACTCTCATGTGTCCTATCTTTACACCGAGTTAAATTGGCATTCCCCTTCTTTCCGTAGAGATCACTTCCTTGCTACATTCCTCTTCCAAAGTTATTAACACTCATCACCTTCCGTTTATTCCCAATACCCTACATTTCAAGTCCTCAATCCAATCATTGCGTACAAGGTCCCGTCTTTCCGATCTCTACACCCCATCCTACAGAACTACTGCTTTCCAACGTTCCTTTCTTGCCCGCTCCACTATTCTTTGGAATTCTCTTCCCCCTTCCATTCGTAATGCTCGGAACTTTTAAAACACTCCTCTTTCACCACCTTTCCCCCCTCCAGTCGGATACTATCTAATTATATTGATGCTTTAATGAATTTCACCCTAGAATTTCAGTTATAAAAGTTTAGCATGTTCAAACAATCTTCATATGATAATGTTTTCTCTATAATTGAAATAATTTTCGTTTTTATTTTTCATCATTTTTTTTTTCTTCAACATTTACTAGATCTAACATCAGAAATCTATTGTTTAGTCAATTTCCTATATATTATTTTTTCTTTTACTGATTGTAAATATAGTTAATGTATGTATGTAGTGTGTAGGTGTTTATATATGCATAGATTATTTTTTTTATTTTATTACTTATTTTATTGTAAAATTGTATTTACTTTTAATTATCTTATTTTATTATATAATTTTTAATCTCTAGGCCAGATATAACTTATGGTCTGTCATGTAACTATTATTCTTAAAGGACTTTATCCCAGAATAATATTTTTTCTATTCTATCATATTCTATTCCATATCATAAAAAAAAAATAATAATAATAAACTATGGTACTGATGAACATTAATAATAGTCAAATATCTGTTTTATATTATTATTAAAGTACTATACAATAAATACAGACCTAAATGTATTAAATGGTGTGTAGTATTTCATTATTAAAATTATTTAAATTAACTGATTGCGATTAACAAATTGCGATAGCTTAACAAGTTCACTATCCTCGCTCAAACATATAATTATATACATTATAGTTTATTGATTTTTTTTTTTTTTTTTTATACTCCTAAAATTTTTTGTCAAACTTTTATCCGTCTCAAATACCTTTCTCAGTCACTAAATTATACCTGTTTATTTAGACCTCGAGTTGGCCTCTCTAATCGGATAGGTCGAATTGGCTATAATGGTAGCTATTTGATTCAATATTGCATCCTATTCGAAGAGTCGTAACAGATATTATAGATTCCAAAGTAATACAAACTGTTGCTTATTTCAAAACTTGGTATTGCTCAGTAAACTAGACCATTTTAAAAGTAATAGCTTGCTCCAGATATTCAGTAATTTTCCAAAACGTCCATTGAGTGCAAATGTAAGCCCGGCATTATCCATTGTTTCCAAGTCCA
Source organism: Euschistus heros (assembly GCA_003667255.2). Lineage (NCBI taxonomy): Eukaryota > Metazoa > Arthropoda > Insecta > Hemiptera > Pentatomidae > Euschistus > Euschistus heros. The sequence continues at coordinate 2,131,623 of RCWM02000051.1, read as the reverse complement.
TGATCTCGTCTGCATAAACAATCAGCAAAAACCTTCCAGTACATGCTTATGCCTATTATTCCATCTTCTTATCATTTTTATTCCAATGAATATAATTTATAATACAGACGTTTTTAAATTTTATTTTAAAACATTCAACAAATGTCGGTCCAACATAGATATACATAGATATTCTACACCATTTATAAAATTCAATATAAGAGAGGTATCGATTCTCGATTTCACAAATTCTTAAAAAAAAAAACGATATCGAGAATCGAAGATCTAATGTATATCGCTTTAGTGCTCAGTGAATAGTTTCAGTTACATTTACAATTCCATAAGTAATAAATAAGGCTGTAAAATATTCGCATTCGAATATTTCTCTTAAACATCTAATATCGTCAAAATGTATATGTTTTGAGGCATTTGGAATAAATTTGAGTTATTTACTTTTAATATTTGTGTATATTTTTCTATAAATGCATATTTTCGAACTGTAGCGGCATATTTATCTGCGTATCCAGCATATCAGTATTTGAGATTTGAATTATTTTTTACCTCCTGAGCAGGTAAAATAAAAAATATATATAAATTATTACAAATAAACAGCTATGGGAACTTTTTCTATTTTTTTTTTTTCCCACCTAATGAATGAGTTCGTGTTTGTCCAGGCTTTCAGGATTCTTTCCTTAGCGCGAACTTTCGATCGCATTATCTTCTCTTGGAATTGTTTATTTGGATTAATTTATGTTCTCGCTCGGCTAAAAGTACTTGCAACATTACTTCAATTGTATTTCCCTTCTTCCGATCATTTTTACATTCCAGTCACGCACCAGTAAGACATACCTTTCGTTAACTGTTTAGTCGAGTACTCCTACGCCGAAAATCACCATTGCAAAGATAAAAGATCTGTTGATAAGTACATACTTAAGTTCTTAATTGAGATTTTAAGGTTAGTGGAGACGCTTTATATCGCGTATGTTTGGTAAAGTTGTATGAAATAAGTTTAAGTAACGCAGCACATAAAAACAGCTGAGCACGAATAAAATAAAAAATGTAAGAAGTCAAAATTTGAAAAACCTTTGTTACACGAACCTCCACTGGATCAAAAAAAACTAATTTCGATATCAATTTATGTTGTATTTTAGTACGAGTTGACATACCCTTAAATACATTCAGTAACTTTTCGATTTTTATCGTTTTCTTTTTTTTTTTGATATTAGCCTTGTCTTTTTGTTTTTTAATACTTTTCCTAGATATTCCTAATAATTTTTCCTATTGTTTCCATATATCACCATTAGTTACTTAAACTTTCAGTATTGAATATTTGTTTATATATATATATATATATATATATATATATATATATATATATATATATATATATATATATATATACATATCAAAATTATATTTTGTCGATCCTTAGAAATTATATAATTAACTATTTTACAATAATCGGGTTATAGGTCCTTTATATTTAACAATATTTTGTTTAAACAATATTATTATGTATCCATTTTATACATATACACATTTCCTTTCTTTCTTTTCCTCTCTCCTCTCTTTATTGACGTTTCGACCCCTTATTTAATAGGATCCTCTTCAGAACAAAACCGGGTACCCCGAAACTCCAGGCCAGTAAGCCCACCGACTCCTGCAGCAATTGCTTGCCAGCTCAGACACCAGGGTACACCCGATTATTGTAAAATAGTTAATTATATATATATATATATATCCATATCTGCAAATTTTTCTTATGATTCACAGCACTAATAACAAATGAAACATAGAATCTATGGAATATTTATCCAGAAATTAAAATTTGTAAATTTAACATTTTTAGTTTTCATGGAACAGTAATAAGCTTGTATATTACAAATTTCAGATAATAAATGTCAAACGACATTTGATTGGGTTATTGCGTATAGGCGAAAAACCTGACGATTTTGAATACGTAGTGAATTACCAGCATTAACTACTTATGTTTAAATCACACTACTACTGTTTGAAAAAAATATCTGAGCACAAATGCCAATTTCAGCAGTTAGAAATCAGCTCAATGAATTATGGTATATTCATCATCGAGGAAGAAACATAGGTAGGTAGTTTTCTATGGATATTTTGGAATAGTTCTGTTCCAGTTTCTTCCATTGATTAAATAATCCTTAGAGGAAGTGGAACATAGTCATTAGTGTTCGCAAGCTAGTCCTCGGATTTTCAAAATATATAAATTTCTTTATCCCGAGCTGTGATCTGAAAGAAACTTGATTCCTCGTCCATTTAATCCAAAAGAATGCCCGGATGTTCTGGAACACACACGGGACAAGGTGTCAACATACGTCTCCTACTTGGGAGATGTTAAGAGAGATACACTCTCTCATCCATTGTATTCAGATGCCATAAGGATCTGTAGTTAATCGCTACCGTTCGTCAGGGCCCCCGCTTAAAGCGCCAACCCGTGTTGGCATATGGTAGTCATGTCGATTCCAATTTTTTTTTTTCATGAAATACAAACCTTTAATAGTTTACATTTCCTTCATATACTCAGTTAACAAAAAAATTATTACAATTAATTTTAATTTTAGGTGAACTGTAAAGTGAAGTTCTCAGAGGCTGTAAATGTTTGTGTTTTTCATAACAATAATTAAATTAATTTTTTTTATTACTTTGTTATTCACACCTGTTACTGGAATAACAATAAGTGAATTTGCTCATAGTGTAATAACACAGGCCTTATTGGTGTGTGGGAGAGTAGCACTCAAAACCGCCTCCCGGAATGAAATAAAAAAAAAAAAGTATTTATTTGAGCAAATCTCTCATCCAGCCTCATTTAAGCCTTCCGAGAGTATTTCCAGGTATGTCAGTCGTGGCTATGATATTAACCATGCTTTCGGTAGCGTGTATTTATTCCACTTATAGCCAATAAAGCTGAACATTGAGTTTCTGATGGCATCGCCAATATTCATTAACATTAACTGAAATGCCATTTCATAACCAAGCCACTCCAAAAATATTGTTAAATGACTGTGAATTGAGCATGCCTCTCACTATGCCCTCTTCAGACTCTAAGGAGTCCATCTTCACCTCTTCCAGTCCAAATGCTAGATTCCTGCCAAATTCCAAACGACTTTTTCGATGCTGTAGAATAAGAATATGCTATTGGAGTCAGTGCACCTCTAGTTCATCTTCCGCCACTTAAACCATTATCTATTAGCCTTCGGCTCCACAGTTTGGTATAACAGTGGTTCGATGTAGTTACCTTAATTAATTAAAACGATAACATATTAAGGAATATTATTGCAACATTTTAATTCATACAAGAAAAAACAAATACCGCGATATATCGATACTTTCGGTTATTGATAGACCTTATATCGATATTCAAAGCTAAAGAAATTTCTATATAGAATATCGATTATTTTCTAACCATTCCCTCCCCTAATTTTACACCGTTGCTAATTTAGTTCGTTTATTACAAAATTTACCTATTTATATATATTGCATAAACTATTTGTTTGCCTTTAATGATAATCTTTACTGACTAAGTTGTTCTAATTAAAATTAAATTAAAATAGAACTTCATCGTTATTTAACAAACTTTCAGCTTCCTGTAGAATTTTTTAAAAGCTACTTCTGTAATGAAATGTATACTTAGTGGAGAGTTATTAAAAAAAAAAAACTTAAATAATATTGAGTGATTTCAATCCAATTCCATGTATACAACCTCGAACTTGTGGAGGATTTAACCACAATATATGTATCTATATAAGTATGCATATGAACAAAACCAATCAGGTTTACAAACAAAAAAAAGATTTTTGTTTATAATAGTTAATATACGTTATAATTTAATTTAATTTATATTGAATGCTAAATATGTCAGTAACCTTAATATAATTCCCTTTAACCGTTTGTCTAAAAATTTCTTCTTATTTTTTTTTAGAATTTACATTTTGCTTCCAAAACATTTTTTTTATGTAACCTATTTCACTTTTCATGCACCCTTTTGGCCATAGTCCTTCCACATTGTGCTCGTTAGCTTCTCTGGCAATATGATAGTTCTACATAATTTACCCAACCATTGAATTCGATGTTTTAATACTATAGTTTAAATATACCATATATCGTCAGTCACTTTTTTTTTTCTTTATTCTTTTATTAATAGAAATTTACAACTGTATTATAAAACACATCCAGTAAATATGCGGTATATAGGAGATAATGATATGAATAAAACTTGTAGAGGAATTACCCATAGGTAGTACTCTAATGAATATTTACAAAAGTAGATCTTCTTTTCAGACACCTCGGAGGATTGCCAATGGAATGAAATGGGAAGCTAGCTGTGCAACAAGTGGATTTGGATGAGTGTTAAGTATATTATGAAATGAGAGGTGTCTGGTTCGTACTAAATCGGCGACATATGGGATATTTAGGTCATTATGGATTAATTCATTTGTGACAAAGTAAGGAGCATTAAGGATTTTTCGAAGGATTTTGGATTGGAGTGATTGGATGCGGGAAGAATTCGATGGTTTAGTAGATCCCCACAATTCTATACCGTAAGTCCAAATAGGTCTGATAATTGTCATATATACAAGTTTCTTTTAGTGAATCGGGAGATTTGAACGTTTGTCAAGTAAGTGTTGTAGCAGTCGAAATCTACGTGCAGCTTCTTGTCTTTTCAATCTTGTATGAGGGTTCCAGGTAAGTCACTTGTCCTGATAAAATCCAAGGCATCGTATTTGTTCCACATTAATTAGCAGTACATCATTAAAGGATAGTGGAGGACAGGATGAGGTAGGTTTTCGACGGAGGGTAAAGGTTATTTGTTGGGATTTGCTAGGATTTATCTTGACTCTCCAGTTATGGCACCATTCTTCAAGAGAAGTAACATGTGACTGGAGTGTATGGGATGCAGAAAATCATCATCATTGACTGATAACACGCAGGTGTCATCAGCAAAGGTTGAGAGGATAGTATTAGGATGATTTGGAATATCAGCTGTATAAACGGTATAAAGAATGGGACCCAGGATATTACCTTGAGGAATACCAGCGGTCTGGGGGAAAATGGATGAGTATTTAGAATTGTGGTTAACTCTAAATACTCTATCGTCAGTCACTTAAAAACTTTTTTAGCAAGATCTTAGTTCGGTACTTTTTATCTCAACCATGGCTAACCTATTTTTTAATCATCTAAACCCATTTTATCTCTACTCTATTTTTTACTATTTTTATATGTTTAAGCTACAATAATATAGAGTTTGAGCCTCATTTAAATATTGATACGACAGTAGGCATTCATTTTCTTCATTTACCTTCATTTGAATATGTATTTTTTCATAACCATTAGGGAGTGAAAGCTTTTATGCGTAGCGTAATTCAGTAATAGGTCATTTGAGGAAACATGGAGAATTATTTTTTTTTTAAATATAGATGGATAAGCGAATAGTAACGGTACACAACTTGATATATTTATTTTTCTTAATTAGAACATTAGCATAGAAGATATAACCAAAACTCAGAACAACCAGTTTCAGTCACGATCGGACTAAGTGTATATGACAAGTTTTACACCTTTTCCTTAATATGCCCTGCGAAAAAAAAGAAAAGAGATTTCTGTCCGAGAAAAAATGTTATAAAGGCTTGATCACGAAGAAAAAACTGTATAGGCACGGAAAAAATTTTAATTTCTGCTGAGACCATTTTTTTCTTTTCTTTTTTAAAGTAATTAGATACAATTATGTCACAATGACATTTCAAAAGCTTTCTAGTCTAAAACTGCTTTCAGAAAACTGGGTTTTATCGTTCAAAGGATAAGAGCTCGTTGTTGAAGGATTAGATGTGGGTCCAGTAAGTGAAAGATGATGGATTATCCATCTTTTGCTTACAGTGGAGGATCCATCTTTTGCTTACATCAGGAAGGGGCAGGTTGGTGGATCTAGGTTGGTGGATCTAGGTTGGTGGAGTCTTAGCGCTGACTCCACTTTTTCAGCGTGGAATTTTCATTTCTCTGTTTGACTGCCAAGTGAAAGGATTATAGTTATATGGTTAAATGTTTGGTTTGGTAAAAAATATACCATAAATATTCATGTTTTACATTTGCTCGGAAGATTGAAAATCGAGGAGGTAAAGAAATAGATGATGTTTAAAGGAAGTAAGAGTGGAGCTTTTTCGAATTGAGATGGGCAATGGATTCCATGAAGAGGAAGCGCGGATATTAAAGGATTTTTGAAGGATGCACTTCGATGCGCAGGAGTGAACAGGCTGATGGGTTGGGTTCTAGTATTTGAAAGGTGGATGGAGAAGCGCAGATTAAGGAGGTCATGAATATAGGTAGTTTTTTTTTTTCATGGATTGAAATATGAGTGCACCTAGAAAGTATTGACGCCGGAAACTGGGGTAAAGCCACCTAATATATACTTCGTTAATATAGGTTTATGAACAGCCTTATTCGTGTAGGTGGTGTTATAGTCTATTTAAACCTCAAGTGTGTTTGTCTCAGTGTCTCATTGCTCTACTGATACTGTAATAGAGTTTTAATGTAGCTACATGTCAACATTTCATTCATTATTTTGTCACAAAGAGAAGGTGAAACTGCAATTTTAGTTTTGTATTTAGAAGGACCACTAGTCCTGTGTATTCCAAGTTATAAAGAAGATATCTAGTATTTCCTTGTTAGATATATATATATATATATATATATATATATATATATATATATATATATATATATATATATATATATATATATATTTAATATTTCCAGCATTGTTTTAAATTCACGCTCTATAATTTAATAAATCTATTCCATGACCAAAATCCGATATAATAGGTCCATAAACAAAGTGGAAGGATTAGTTATATAGTTAAAAGTTGGGTTTGGTAAAAAAAAAAAAAAAAAAAAATCTGTATAAGACATTAAATATAGTGAATAATAATATAAACAAAATTAGAAAATAATAGCATAAAGATATTAAAAAAAAAGAAGAAAGAAAACAAGAAATTAAAATTAAAAAGAAAAAAAAATTTTGGCTTGTAAAATTATTTTTTTACCTAACCAAGCATTTAACCATATAATCCTTTCACTTGGCAATTTCTTATTGTTAAACTACATATAACCTCTCTCTCTCCTCCTAAGTTTAACACACATTTTAGTACATAACAGACCTAATAAACTAGAATATAACTTCTACAGTTATTTTCAGTATGATTAGTTTAGGAAAAAAAACTTAGCCCAAAGACAGCATAAAATATTTTATCTGTAACAGAAGATTGGAGCATGAAACTTAGGCAACTGCTGGACAGAATTTCTTAACAAAACCGGTTAAAATAAAACGAAGAATATATAAAAACAAACATATAATCCCTTTTTGAAAGGACTATAAAAAAAAAAAAAAAAAAAAGCTCAGAAACGGTGATTTTTAAAAGGTAATAAAAAGAGGCAGAAGTAATGAAGTAGGTGTCTATGTACCTATCATATCGGATTTCGGTCATGGTGTAGATCTATTAAATCCTAGAACGTTAATTTAAAACAATGCTAGAAATATTAAATATATATATATATATATATATATATATATATATATATATATATATATATATATATATATATGTAATTTTTCTTGATATAAATCAATATTATTAAATATATTATTTTATTTTTGAAGAGAAAATATTTGACCCGGTTGGGACTTGAACCCAAGTTTCCACCTCTCTAGCGTGGTGCCTTATACAACTAGGCCACCGGGGTCGCATCCGAACCAGGCAAATCTTCTCTCTTCATGATCCATAACCCCCGGGCACTCGCAAATCGCGATGTGATTCCGGGGATGAATGTTCATATTGAACATTACATTTAACTTGGATCTATTGACAATCCGTCACCGGTATATATATATGTAATTTTTCTTGATATAAATCAATATTATTAAATATATTATTTTATTTTTGAAGAGAAAAGATTTGACCCGGTCGGGACTCGAACCCAAGTTTCCACCTCTCTAGCGTGGCGCCTTATCCAACTACATTCAACAATGTAGACAAACTACATTCATCCCCGGAATCACATCGCGATTTGCGAGTGCCCGGGGGTTATGGATCACTGAAGAGAGAAGATTTGCCTGGTTCGGATGCGACCCCGGTGGCCTAGTTGGATAAGGCGCCACGCTAGAGAGGTGGAAACTTGGGTTCGAGTCCCGACCGGGTCAAATCTTTTCTCTTCAAAAATAAAATATATATATATATATATATATATATATATATATATATATATATATATATATATATATGGAAATACTAAATATCTTCTTTGTAACTTAAACTACTCTGGACTAGTGGTCCTTTTAAATACAAAACTAAAATTTCAGTTTCACCTTCTCTTTGTGACAAACTAATGAATGCAATGTTGAAATGTAGTTACTTCAAAACTCTATTTACAATATCAGTAGTGCAATGAGACACTGGTACAAACACACTTGGAATTTAACTAAACTATTAACACCATCTATACGAATAAAACTGTTCATAAACTTGTATTAACAAAGTATTAAATGTGTGACTTCACCCTGGTTTCTGAAGTCAATGCTTCCTAGATGCACTCATATTTCAATCCTTGAAAAACCAAAACACCCACCTATATTCATGATCTAAGTCAGCCCTCCTCCATCCACATTTTAAATACTAGAACCCAACCTATCAACCTGTACACTCCGGCGCATCGAACTGCATCCTTTGAAAAAATCCTTTATTATCCGCGTTTCCTCTTTATGGAATTCATTGCCCATATTAATTCGAAAAAGCTCCACTCTTACTTCCTTTAAACATCATCTATTTCTTTACCTCCTTGATTGTATCTTCCGAGCAAATGTAAAACATGAATATTTATGATGTATACATTATAATAGTATACATAAGATGTATCCTTTTACAAGATTTCTCATTTATTTTGTAACTCTTAATTTAATTATTAAATTATTATTATTATTATTATTTATTATAATTAATTATCATAGCCAGACGATTGTCCATTGTATTGTACTCATTTGTTATTTTTAGGGGACAAGTTGCCCCAGAATAATGTTCATTTTCTTCTTCTTTAATGACGAAAGATAGCCTGATTAAGGTTTTTGTGAGATATGGTTTAATTTCTTTATTTTTTCATCAACTTTGAAGAAAAAAATACACAGTTTGAAAAAATTATTATAATTTGTATTCAAATCATAATTTAAACTAGATATTCATAGAGCGCAGCATCTACTTGCTTGTTTGATATTAATGGGTTTAATCGGATTTATAACATATTTTTTTTCTTATAGTAAAGAAAAACTTTGAAATGTTAAAACTATTCGTGACAGAAGTGAAAAAAAGAATAAAAGATGGACGGAATGCTATCGGAATGTTAAATTCAGTCCTCTGGAGCGCAAACATATGTACCAGTGTCAAAAAAACAATATATATAAGCCTCTGGTTTAAAGCATAATACTATACAGCTCAGAAACATGGCCTCTAGAAAATTTGCAAGGCAAAAAAGTTTTGGCTGTGGAGATGGATTTTCGGAGATCAGCAAGAATCTCAAGGATTCAACGAATACGGAATGAGATCATAAGAGAAAGAATGGAAGTTAAGAGGTCTATTCTGGAGGAAATGGAGGGAAGGAGACTGAGATGGTTCGGCCATATTAAAAGAATGGAGAGTAGAAGAACCCCAAAATAGCTTATGAATGGAAAACAGAGGGGAGGAGAAGGAGAGGTAGGCCTCGCATCAGGTGGAGAGATGTTGCAGCTGAAAGTATGGCTGGCCGAGGATTAACGGAAGAAGAAGCGATGGACAAAGAGGAATGGAGGAACCGGCTGAGAGAGGAGTTTGGTTGAAGGAAACTTCGACCAGAAGAAGTGAAAGAAAAATCCTTTCAAAGAAGAAAACTATTCGTTATTGTATATACCCTGAATCCAAGACCCTTCTACTGTTGAATTGTTACAGTTTTTTTGTTGTTTTTTTAATACATTTAATAAATAAAAATATACACTTTTTTGTTGAAATAGAGTTATTATTTCACATTCTATAATATGGAAAGAGCATTAAAATTTTAACTTGAATATTTTTGTACAACTTAAATGTTTGTGGATGTACCTTGTGGTTGTATTCCATTTTATTGGAAAGAAAGCTACAAAATTTGTATATAACTAAGTAGAAAATATGTTTTTATAATTACCACCTACCACGGAACATAAGAAATAAATCCAATCTCGTGAAAAGTAAGACCTAGCCGCACAGTTTTTAATAGCTCCTTCAAATGTCAGCGAAACGTGCCTAAGAAATATAAAAAATAAATTACTGGACCAATAAGGAAGTGGCTTTATCGGTTGAGAATAGAAGTGGCCTCTTCCCAATTAGGTAGAGCATTAGACGGATAGCTAGGGCATCGGGGCTCTTTGATGTTCACTAACGATTAGCTCATCCTCTGGGTATTTTCCAATTAGATCGAAAGGATTTCGGGTCAGAAAGGAACCTAATTGGCCTGGAAAATGTCAAGCCGAAATGTTAAGTCCCTTGGCATGAAGCTATGAAATATCGAAGGCTTTCGAGGCTCCGTCAGTGTCCGTGATCCGCTAAGTCGAAGGTAAGTTTTTTAGAGATAAATTAGTTCAAACGCTAATTAGGATAGTGTTAATTTATAATATTAATATAAAACATGAGAAGTTTATTTGTGTTAGTGCTTAGCAGTTATAATAGGTCAATAATATCCATATCTATACTATTATATAAAAGGAAAATTTTTGTTTTGTGATCACTAACCGTGAAAACTGATGAACCAATCTTTACCAAATTTTAACCACGTCATGTTCATGGTCCAGGGAAGGTTTAACAATAATAAACTGTACAGATTTAAAAAAAAAAAAGTGATAAATATGCGGTGTGTTTTGATAATCTATTGAATTGAAGTTTGATAATCTACCGAGTAAGACAATTGTGATAAAATTTTATTATTTCAATTAAAATGCTATAAAAAAAAAAGTGCATTGTGGATCCCAGTGCAGTTTAAAAATCGACCGATATGAGGCTAGCGCCATTCGGCAACAAATTTTAAAACGGCATAACTATTGAAACCAACAATATCTAATTTGAAGTACAATATCTTCAAAATTTTAGGAACTTTTACATTTTACATTAATAAAGTTTACTTTAATAATAAAAAATAAATGTACAGTATTGAGCGGCAGAAACCAGGTTTATCACACTGTTTACTTTTATGGTTAGAAATTAAAATCCATCAAGATAAAATCGATAAAATTATTCCCAAATTCAAATTGTGAAAGTAGGTAAGATAGTGAGTATAGTCCAGGTTTCTATTTTTAAAATTTATTCAGATGTTTCAGATTTATTAAATAAACCGAATTATTGTTTTTACGAAAGAGCTATAATTTTGCTACAGATATTATGGGAAAAAATATACCTAAAACCTCAATTAGTTGAAACTATATCATCATAAGTAAAGTTCTTAATTTATGAGAGCAGGCGAAGCTAAGAATGCTAGTATTATATAAAAGGACAAACCATTTTCGTTTGTCATCACTAACCGCGAAAACTACTGAACCAATCTGTACCAAATTTTAACCACGTCATTTTTATGGCTCCAGAAAAGTTTAGCAATAATAAAATAAATTGGTTTTCAAATAATTTGTTATTTAAAAAATCATAATATGTGGATCACCGTGAAGTTTGAAAATTGACCTTAAGGTGATGAGCGCCATTCAACGAGTTTATGAAAGGTTATGGTTACTAAAGTACGGTGTTATGTTGAGTTTGATAATAAAATTTACTTATATTCAAATAATTTATTAACGATTTAAATATGTGGTGCAAGATGTGGATCCTAGTAAAATTTGAAAATCTAACGATAAGTGGTTAGCGCTATTCTGCAATTGAATTTACAATGGTAAAACTACTGAACCTATTAGTACCAAATTTTTACTAAATAATTTTTTACGGTTCTCAATGAAATTTAAAATAATTAAAATTTAAATGCACAATTTTGAGTGTCCGAAACGATGTTCGCTACGCTGTCATATACGTTCATAATTAAAAATTAAAATCCAACCAAATGAAGAATTATTTCTGCCAAATAACCATTATTATCAAATTAAAATGTCTATCCTTTACTTTTTGATATTGTGTCTAAATATATGATTTGTGGGTCTTTCATTGTATAACTGAAAATGCAGTCCATGATCCGCAAGAGTTTTTTAATAGTCTCTGCCCATTTGGATTACGAACTTATAGATTAAAATTGGAAATTGGATGTCTAATTATGCTTTTACGTAAAAGCACCTAATCAGTAGCACCTAACGAGATTAAAAATTACTGCTATCCGTGAAAGTATCATTGAGGAAATAATGCTCAATTTTATGCTACAATACAAGATTTTTATGAATCAACAAATAAAACTTCGATTATTACTTAAAATTATCTAACAATAAGTTCTTTTACCTATGAGAGTGGGCGGAGCCAATAACTTATCTATTTATTGGTTTAAAATTCAATTTTTTGTTGTTTTGTTTTTCAAACCTCTGAATTAATTTAAAATCTGAGCTTTGCCTTCAGCATTTGAAGTTCTGTCTTATTCGCCATTCCTGGAGGGTCTATGTCGATTTAAGGTACACCTAAATGGCTAGTGTGGTGGATAACAATGCCGGCGGTAATCACACGTGCTTCACACCATTCACTGATGCTTTTCGATCCACTAAACCAGAATCGGAAAATTCTTGTTTTGAAGAACATACGTATCATTCATCATGATATAAATAAACAATATTGGAATAAACATTAAAAGACTATACCAAATAAAATTATATTTACCTTAATAAATATATTTTTAGGAAAGTTATTATAAAATATATTTTTCATGTACACACGACTATGATATAAATAAAACAAAGTAAGAGGGAAAGAAAATACTTATTTGTAACATAATTTCATTCTAATTTGTTTGTATTTCCGCCAGTTATGGCTTCATGACTATCAGTAATTAAAGATGCAAATATGATATATTTAAAACCAGTCTCTAAAATACACCTTTAAAAAAATATTTCATTCTATTTTATCTTTGATGTTTATTGTATTAATAGTATAATTTTTAAAGTTCCTAGGCTTAAAATCTACTGGAAATCTGCGCCTAATTAAATTGGCTCTAAGAAAAATACAATTGGAAAGGTTTAAAAACTATTTGATAAATAAATTAACTATTTAAAAAATAAATCCATTTTTACTTAAAGTCAATAAAAACATCAATAAATTAATATACTAAAAAATAATTAAATTTAAATTCTTGTTTGGTTTTTTTTTTATCAAACTATCTACAAAAGTATGTCCGCTGAGCATTTCCACAACAAAATCAAAACAATGTCACCAAACATCCGATTCGATAAGGCGCATTTTGACCCCATGTCGGCGCAAAGCTTTCCGAATTCCACCCATAGCGTTAAAAAAAGGTCAAATTTTGAAAGTTGTTCTATCTATTCTTTGAGCTTGTGTTGAGAACTAACCTCAGTACATAGTCCCACGGTTAAATATTTGAAACTAAAATAAATACTGGACTAAAGATTGATCTATAATTATTGAAAATATTGATAGTTTTGAATAAATAATAAATGAGGAAAAGGTCTTCGACAAGATACAGCAGATATCAAACGCAGAAAATAAAAATAAAGTTAAACACATTAAATGAAAAAAATAATAATAATTTTTATAATTAGTATTTCTAACCTGATATATATATATATATTTTTTTTTTTTTTTTTTTTTTTTTTTTTTTAAATTGCGTAACACTTATATTATGATAATGAATATTTGCATTTTAAATATCACTTGATATTAAAAATTTGACATTTAGAATAAAAATAGTGAGTGTTATATAATCGAAGTGTTGTGTAATTAGGATATGTATCGTGTATTTGTTTTTATTTGAACAGAAAAAAAAAATATTATCTCAACATTGAAGATTTAAATAAAATTGTATTAAACATTGACAATTAGAACTATTCTATAGTTTAAATGGAAATTCCTTATCATTTTACTATGATTTAGGAATATCAAAGACTAAAAGAAAAAATAATAATTAAAATAATGTAATTTTATAATAAATATTTATATTGAAGCTTTAGAAAAGTACTTTTTGAGCAGACTTTATGAGTAAATTTGAAACGTTAAAGATTGGTTTTAAAAAAGCAAAATATTTATAAATAATATTAATAAATCTTAATATTTATAAATATATGTGTTTACTTCCTTATATTTTTTAACCATTTATTTTTTTTTTTATCATTTGTCGCTAGAACCTACTTTTCAGGAGCTAAGATGGTTTTACTGAAAAAAAAGTAACGTTTTGCTTAAAGTTTTTAGTTTAGCTCTGCTGGGGGTGGCTCTTGTTATTCCTAGTTAGACTTTTTTTTTTTTTTTTTTTTTTTTTAGGGGTATTTCCTAATTTGTTAAAATAAAAAATAAATCAATTGGAAGGAATTTTTGTAGTTAGGCTACATTTAAAAAAAATCAAATTTGAAATAAAAATGAATACAATTTAACCAGTTGGGGAGGAAGAAATGTATCATGTTCCATGGTTTAAGTTGATTTGATTTTAGAAACCACCGTTTCAGGGGACTAACATTGTTAACTTATGTTTCGTCGTACGCCTTTGACGGGCTTTCTTCAGAGACCGTTGTATTTTTTTTCAGCAAATAAAAGAGACAATAATACAAGAGATAAAACTGAACAAGCGAATGTGTGTGTATAATTATATCTAATGATACACAGAGTAAATTAAAATAGGTATTCTTATCAATCCTCTTACCAAAGAAATTTTACAAGGAACTGGTTAACATATTATAAATTTTCAGATAAACTAACACCATACGTTTATGAAATTGATTAATACATTTTATAAATATTCATAACACGTATAGTGTACTTCCTTTGTTGAATTAGCCACAGGGGTCTCATACGTAAACAGGAAGATCACAACTTCATTCAGCCTAATTATAATACACTACCTGATGATAATTCCGACGATCAATCAGCCATAGACATGGAACTATTTCATTGATGAGGTAACTACAACTATGTCAGGCCGATTTCACATCTCATACATTTTTCAAGCCGATACAAGTGATCTATTATTACTATAAGATACAAATGGATCTGTCCTTAGTCACAAGGCATTGCTGATAAATCGTCTCTATAAATCCGGAATATAAAATTATACGCTTTGGCCGATTAATAATGCCATTAGTCTTCATCGAACGACCTCTCAATATTATTAGAGCGGGTAATTTGTTATAGATTTGTTATTTTCATATTTTTCAAGTCAAGAAACATGAAATCCAACCAAATGAAGAATTATTTCTGCCAAATAACCATTATTATCAATTTAAAATGTCTATCCTTTACTTTTTGATATTGTGTCTATATATGATTTGTGGGTCTTTCATTGTATAACTGAAAATGCAGTCCATGATCCGCAAGAGTTTTTTAATAGTCTCTGCCCATTTGGATTACGAACTTATAGATTAAAATTGGAAATTGGATGTCTAATTATGCTTTTACGTAAAAGCACCTAATCAGTAGCACCTAACGAGATTAAAAATTACTGCTATCCGTGAAAGTATCATTGAGGAAATAATGCTCAATTTTATGCTACAATACAAGATTTTTATGAATCAACAAATAAAACTTCGATTATTACTTAAAATTATCTAACAATAAGTTCTTTTACCTATGAGAGTGGGCGGAGCCAATAACTTATCTATTTATTGGTTTAAAATTCAATTTTTTGTTGTTTTGTTTTTCAAACCTCTGAATTAATTTAAAATCTGAGCTTTGCCTTCAGCATTTGAAGTTCTGTCTTATTCGCCATTCCTGGAGGGTCTATGTCGATTTAAGGTACACCTAAATGGCTAGTGTGGTGGATAACAATGCCGGCGGTAATCACACGTGCTTCACACCATTCACTGATGCTTTTCGATCCACTAAACCAGAATCGGAAAATTCTTGTTTTGAAGAACATACGTATCATTCATCATGATATAAATAAACAATATTGGAATAAACATTAAAAGACTATACCAAATAAAATTATATTTACCTTAATAAATATATTTTTAGGAAAGTTATTATAAAATATATTTTTCATGTACACACGACTATGATATAAATAAAACAAAGTAAGAGGGAAAAGAAAATACTTATTTGTAACATAATTTCATTCTAATTTGTTTGTATTTCCGCCAGTTATGGCTTCATGACTATCAGTAATTAAAGATGCAAATATGATATATTTAAAACCAGTCTCTAAAATACACCTTTAAAAAAATATTTCATTCTATTTTATCTTTGATGTTTATTGTATTAATAGTATAATTTTTAAAGTTCCTAGGCTTAAAATCTACTGGAAATCTGCGCCTAATTAAATTGGCTCTAAGAAAAATACAATTGGAAAGGTTTAAAAACTATTTGATAAATAAATTAACTATTTAAAAAATAAATCCATTTTTACTTAAAGTCAATAAAAACATCAATAAATTAATATACTAAAAAATAATTAAATTTAAATTCTTGTTTGGTTTTTTTATCAAACTATCTACAAAAGTATGTCCGCTGAGCATTTCCACAACAAAATCAAAACAATGTCACCAAACATCCGATTCGATAAGGCGCATTTTGACCCCATGTCGGCGCAAAGCTTTCCGAATTCCACCCATAGCGTTAAAAAAAGGTCAAATTTTGAAAGTTGTTCTATCTATTCTTTGAGCTTGTGTTGAGAACTAACCTCAGTACATAGTCCCACGGTTAAATATTTGAAACTAAAATAAATACTGGACTAAAGATTGATCTATAATTATTGAAAATATTGATAGTTTTGAATAAATAATAAATGAGGAAAAGGTCTTCGACAAGATACAGCAGATATCAAACGCAGAAAATAAAAATAAAGTTAAACACATTAAATGAAAAAAATAATAATAATTTTTATAATTAGTATTTCTAACCTGATATATATATATATTTTTTTTTTTTTTTTTTTTTTTTTTATTGCGTAACACTTATATTATGATAATGAATATTTGCATTTTAAATATCACTTGATATTAAAAATTTGACATTTAGAATAAAAATAGTGAGTGTTATATAATCGAAGTGTTGTGTAATTAGGATATGTATCGTGTATTTGTTTTTATTTGAACAGAAAAAAAAAATATTATCTCAACATTGAAGATTTAAATAAAATTGTATTAAACATTGACAATTAGAACTATTCTATAGTTTAAATGGAAATTCCTTATCATTTTACTATGATTTAGGAATATCAAAGACTAAAAGAAAAAATAATAATTAAAATAATGTAATTTTATAATAAATATTTATATTGAAGCTTTAGAAAAGTACTTTTTGAGCAGACTTTATGAGTAAATTTGAAACGTTAAAGATTGGTTTTAAAAAAGCAAAATATTTATAAATAATATTAATAAATCTTAATATTTATAAATATATGTGTTTACTTCCTTATATTTTTTAACCATTTTTTTTTTTTTTTTATCATTTGTCGCTAGAACCTACTTTTCAGGAGCTAAGATGGTTTTACTGAAAAAAAAGTAACGTTTTGCTTAAAGTTTTTAGTTTAGCTCTGCTGGGGGTGGCTCTTGTTATTCCTAGTTAGACTTTTTTTTTTTTTTTTTTTTTTAGGGGTATTTCCTAATTCATTAAAATAAATAAAAAATCAATTGGAAGGAATTTTTGTAGTTAGCCTACATTTAGAAAAATCAAATTTAAAATAAAAATGAATACAATTTAACCAGTTGGGGAGGAAGAAATGTATCATGTTCCATGGTTTAAGTTGATTTGATTTTAGAAACCACCGTTTCAGGGGACTAACATTGTTAACTTATGTTTCGTCGTACGCCTTTGACGGGCTTTCTTCAGAGACCGTTGTATTTTTTTTCAGCAAATAAAAGAGACAATAATACAAGAGATAAAACTGAACAAGCGAATGTGTGTGTATAATTATATCTAATGATACACAGAGTAAATTAAAATAGGTATTCTTATCAATCCTCTTACCAAAGAAATTTTACAAGGAACTGGTTAACATATTATAAATTTTCAGATAAACTAACACCATACGTTTATGAAATTGATTAATACATTTTATAAATATTCATAACACGTATAGTGTACTTCCTTTGTTGAATTAGCCACAGGGGTCTCATACGTAAACAGGAAGATCACAACTTCATTCAGCCTAATTATAATACACTACCTGATGATAATTCCGACGATCAATCAGCCATAGACATGGAACTATTTCATTGATGAGGTAACTACAACTATGTCAGGCCGATTTCACATCTCATACATTTTTCAAGCCGATACAAGTGATCTATTATTACTATAAGATACAAATGGATCTGTCCTTAGTCACAAGGCATTGCTGATAAATCGTCTCTATAAATCCGGAATATAAAATTATACGCTTTGGCCGATTAATAATGCCATTAGTCTTCATCGAACGACCTCTCAATATTATTAGAGCGGGTAATTTGTTATAGATTTGTTATTTTCATATTTTTCAAGTCAAGAAACATGAACACAGTAACTTGGTATAGGTTCCGTGTGATTCAAATGATTTGGATGTCCTACATGAAAGGTCTGATTGTTTAAATCTTTATGTGTAGAGTAAGATTAAAGAGTTTTCTGTTAATTATAGGCAAAATATTTACATCCTTTAAACACATTACTCTTCTGTTTACTAGAAGTGCTTGTTTTTTTTTCCAATGACGTTATACATTTTAAGGGGTAGAATTCCAAATTCAGCCAAGTCCTTTTTTTTTAAATCTTCACAGCTGATTGATAAAGGTAAAGTTCTGCAGTCGTGTTTCCAAGAGCCCCACAAGTGATTTTGTAATAATACTAGCATGCATGCCCTGTCGCAGATTCACCCACTTTTATGATTAGACAAAGGATAATTTTAACTAATAATTCAAGATTTATTTATTTACTGAAAAAAAAAATCATTTATTTTGGCGTACAATTAATAAGCATTATTTCCTCAATGATATTATCACAAAAATCAGTAATTTTTAACCTGGTTAAAATTGCAATGATTAGCTGGTTGAAGATATGTATCAGTCTTTACAATAAGAGACCCATGAATCATATCGACATAGTGACATTTTATTTCATAAAAATTTGTATAAGTAATTTTATTTAATTTCATCTGGTTGGATTTTAATTTCTAACCATAAAAGTTTGGCAAACCTCGTTTCTGCCACTCAAAATTGTACAATCGGCTCTGTTAACACGAAGGACTCATCTGACCCTTTTCTCGCAGGTTAGTCCCAAGTATTTTACTGTGCTAGTCTTTAAGTTTCTTGTATAAGTATAATGGGAGGGGGCATGTGTCGTGCCGTAGTGTAAATTCTTATTGTTTAGTTTTAAAGGCACATATCAGATTTAATAGAAACTGTTCCAACATTTACTAGAAGAGCGTTCAAAGACATACGCAGTTGTGCTTTGGGGCTCCACTAAACCTTCCTATTCTTCTTGTATCTAATCCGAACAATTAAAAATCCTTCGTAAAATCCTTAATGCTCCTTATTATGTGAAAATCAAATTTATTCATTAAGATCATAGTCTTTCACATGACAACGTTCAACTTACCTCACACTCAATTTCCGATAATCCTCTGAAGCTTCTGAAAAAAAGAGGGTTAAGAGACCTTTTAATGTAGAACTTTTATTGAAGTGCTATAAGTGAGTAGTTCTTTACATGCAATTGTATTCGTTATCCTCAAATTTACTTATTTTATTTAATTTATACAGTAAACATCAATAAATAGTTGAAAATTAAAAAAAAAAAAAAAAAAAAAAAAAAAAAGAAGTCTTGAAGAGTAAATGAAGTCTGTTTTTTTTTGTTTTTTTTTGTTTTTTTTAAACCTGGCATTGAAAACTTGGTTAGTAGTTGGGAAAAGTGTTTTAACAAGAATGGTACCTAAATATTATTAATAAAAAATATTAGATTTGCTTATTACATTTTTTATTTATATCCTGTATTCAAGAAAACAATATTTCATGTGCGTTCCCAGAACACTTCAGCTGTAACCAAAGACATCATATAATCCAGACCGATATATCCCTCAGCGACTTCCACTCGATATCCGTCCACACACGCTTTACCCGCCCAAATTACCGATCCCTATCTGCAAGTTTACGGGTGTCGATTGGAGGGGTACGATTGGGCGGCAAGTCGTGGGAGTTGGGTAGTGCTTTGCATAGCGAAAGCCCGAGGACAAAGCAGCCGACGACCGTGCAGTAATTTGTAATTCAGTAGCTGGGCACAAGACAAGACACGACCCTCCAAATACTAATCACACAACACAGAGGCCAGCCCCTCTCTCTTACAGTGCAACCTTAGGTGTATACTATTGCTGAGGCAGTCCTCTGTCCTCTGTTCTTTCTGTTATCAAGACACAATGTATTATATGTAATGTTTCAACCATTACGGTTATTTACTATGCCTATGCATACGATAAGTAATGTTACAAAACCACTTAATTTTTTAAGATATTTATTTCACTAAGTCTTTTGACTGGGAAGTCTATACTTTATTAGTGTAACGTCTTTTTTACACTCAAAAATGAAACATTTAAACACAATCTAGCTCTATTGGTGTTGCTCGGATCTAAAATCTGACGACAGTTTCCCCACCAGAAACTTAATGGAAAATATTTTTTGTTTCACAACACTTGTCACTGGGACCTACCGTTTGGGAGCTATATTGGTTTCAGTCGCGAATGAAACCCATCCTTTCTCACAACTTTGTTTAGAATAATGATTAATTGTTAATTTAATTTAATTATTAATTGAAATAATATAATTATTATAATTCTAAAATGTTAAGTGGGAAATTCAGTAGATTCTATAATCTACTATCTCTATCTATATAGACGCACCCATAAACTTTTTTTTCCAGAGTGGAATTGTTTTTATCATATGTTTTACATCTACAACTTGACCTTAAACCAATCAACACCTATCAAAACCATAATTGACAATCAGCGGATGTTCTGAAATCAGAATGAAAAATAAAAATTGGCATATTAGACATGGCATCCTTATTTTTAGTTTACTTTTATGTAAGTAGGTCTCTTATTCAGTTTATTTTCAGACTCCTTCTGTTATTCCCCGGCATGAGAGATGTGGCCGTACTATGATGAGTTTGTTGGGATGTCCCTTTAATTTTTCATAAAACAGTCTGTAGTGGGTCCGTATGTGTTTAATGACTGTTGGTATGTGTAGGTCAGTATGTATAGTTTTATTGTTAACGTACTTAGGTGCTTGTTTGTCTTACTAGTCTTAATGTCTTAGGTTGAAAATTGTGTAATATTTTTTTGTGTGTCTGTTTAGCAGTTCCATAAATTTGTGTTGTGTAGGTCCATAAAGGTTTTAGTAAGTGTTTGTAGGTAATTAATATTTCTCTTTTACGTAATATTGATTTTTTTTCCAAAAAGTGAGTATATCAGAGGACCACTGAATTCCTCATCTTAACCCCCGACCTGGCCATCTAAGGGAAATCGCAGACGAAGAAGTATATCAGTTTCAGTCTCATATTTAACGATGTTCATTTACTCTTAATATGTTGGCCCCAAGTCATTCTCCAATCGATTGAAAGCCCTAAGTATTGTATTTAAACCCAATAATGAATTACAAAATACGATCAACTGAAGCTAAAGACAATCTTCTTGATAGTTAAAAGTCAAGATGTGTTGATTCTTGAAAAAGGAGTTCGTACCAAGAATCGATGATATATATTTGATTCCTAGAAACTGGTCACTACGTTTTGTGATACGCAAATATTTAATAGCTATTATTATTATCATGTGATACCTAATTATAATTAGGCAGGTGTATTTCAAAAGCGACAAAAGCCACCTTTTATATTAAGTTCATGTTACAGATTTAAAACTGAAATTCTAAAACATATCATTGTCGTAAGATTGAATGTGCTAGCAGTAGCAGGATGCAAAAAAAAAAAAAATAAAATAAAAAAAAATCTGGTTTTGAGATGATATCTTGAAGAATCAACTAGCCAAAAAGGAGCGAACCAAAAATAGCGGTCCATCAATATGTTGCCCACTTTTTCCTCCAATCCCTATCCGTTCATCCCAACTAACTGTTTCACACTCTCAAAGGTTTATTAAGACACTAAAATAGTTTTGTATATTGGCTTAAGAATGCTTAAATATGTAAATTTATTTAGATGTATACAAATTCCATTATCCTCTGTATTAGTTTAGTATTAAAAACAAAAAATTCAATTATTTCAGATGACACTTAGACAGTAGACTAAAGGTGCATTCACCCTACGCTGACGTGACGTGTTGACACTTTAGTTGACGTGTTACGAAAAAATATAAATCATTATTTAGAATGGAAGTGCTCACACTACGCTGACGTGTTGTGTTGTGTCGCTACACAATCTCTGACCCGTCAGCACCAAATATAAATCCCCATATCTCGTCAGTAGGCATCAGCCCTTCAGCAATGAACATTGAGGAGCAGCTCACCGAGCAAGTGAAGAAATATCCATTTCTTTTTCACCCGTTTGGGAAGGAGTTTAGGAATAAAAAAATACGAATCGAGGCCTGGAAGGAAATAGGAGGAATGCAGGAAATATCAGGTAATAATTACATTTATTTACTAATTCATTGCAAAGTTGACTGTTTTATTTATTTAACAATATTTCAAACACTTAAAAAAAAAGTTTATTAATTTAGTGATCTTTAGAAATGTCATAGCATAAAATTTGGTTTCTTTAACCAATGGTAGCAACGGTTGGTTATTTATCTTGTAAAATGTAAAATGACGAAGGAGTGATCCAACAAATTAAAATTAATTTATATATTATATATACAATTGTGGGAATTGCAATTGAATCAATTATTATAACCATGAGAACATTGATAATGAGCTTCAATGGGTGGTCAAAAAAAAAAAAAATAAATAAATAAATAATAATAATGTTTTATTTGTTCTATCATAAATTTGAAAGAAGAAAATACTACAATATTGTTGTAGTTTTAGCTTATACTTTAATCAAATACAAACATAAACGATTGGCACGCGATCAATAGAACCAGTAGACAGTTCTAAATCCGTTAGAAACTTAATCAGAGCAAAACTTCAATCAAAATTTAATCATTACTATTTGACAACTAATTTACAGGAATCAATCACCTAATCTAATAATAATTAAATATCAATCATCATTAGTTCACTAAAAAATCGAAAGAAAGATTTAATGATTAATAATTATGTGATTGATTTCCGGAAATTAGTTGTCAAATAGCTATGATTAAATTTGAATTTAACTTTAGCTATGTTTGAATTATGCCCAACTCTGCTGGAAGGGACAAAATATAAAAGCTGCTACCACAGCAATATACTCTTCCTCTTCATCTAAAGCATCTAAAATTCTCATATCCATGCGCAACGATGTGCACCTTGTGAAAACCAAATAAAAACTGGCATGAATTCGTCACGACACGTCAGAACAGTGTGCACACAATGGCTGACGCTGACGTTTTAACACTAGTCGTAGAGCGCGTGTCAACACATCACGTCAGCGTAGTGTGAATGCACGGTGCATAGCATAGGTATTTAGCCAAAAAAAAAATAATATTAATAAAAAAAAAATTATAGAAGAACATTAAATACTGTTTTTTTTTTTTATAAATATACCTATTTATTGAATTATATTCGGCCTTTTTGCCAGTCGACTAGTTGGCCAATGTCTAGTATTCATAGATACTTTTGAGTTCATATGAGTGGCAAAGTAAGAAGCATTGATGATTTATGCAAGGATTTAAAATTGAAAGTATTAGATAATAGACAAATTATAAGGTTTAATGCAGTCTCAGTACTAGGCGAAAGAAAAAATTGAAATAATTCTACTCATTAAATGCTGGGAAGAAACTTTTCAATGTGATAAAATTATATAATTAAATATTAAAAGGCTCCACTAAACCATCCAATACGTATCGTATCCAATCCTCACAATATAAAATCCTTCGAAAATTTCTTAATATTCCTCACTTTGTCACAAACTCTTCCATAAAGATCTTAATGTACCGTAAGTAGTTGATTTAGTCCCAACCAGATATCTATCTATTCATAGCAAACTCTATAATCATGAATATTACTACTACCTTCATATTCTATTCCATAAAACCCTCCGAGGTGTCTAAAATGAAGATGGACTCGGGACCTTCCAATATAGTACTCCAAGGAACCTTGTATTCAAGTATGCAATTGGTTATTGTTTCTTCTAGATAATTATCACGCGAAACAGTAATTCTTAACCTTGTTAAACTTGCACTTTTTTGATCTTTGAAGATTATGTAAAAACACAGTTGAACATCCAATTTTATATTTTAAGTTATGAGTTGGCAATTCAGATGGAAAGAGAGTATTAAAAAACTTGCGGATAACGGAATGCATTACAGTACTTATAACTAAAGACTCATGAATCATATTTTTGCAAACAATATCGAAAAACAAAGTATCGGTAATTTTTATTTGACGGAAATAATTTGATTGATTTCATCTGGTCGAATTTTAATTTCTAACCAAAATGTATACCTCTTTTATATATTTCTTCCACTCGATAATGTACATTTAAAATTTTATTATTGTAAATTTTGTAAATTCTAAACCTTCCTTAAAGTACGAATATGATGCAGGGAAAATTTGGTGTAGATGGGCTCAGTTCTTTTGATATTGTAAAGGTGTATTTTGGAATGTTGCCGACTACATATCCATTTTCAAACTTCAGTCGGATCAATGTGTCACGCCACATAATTAAACATTTTTTAATAATGTAATAAAATAAAGATAATGAAATTAATAATAAAGTTCTTTATTTATTCTGGGACTTCAGGTCCCTTAAAAATAAAAAAAAATGATGTACAACCAAGGACCTTCAGAGCCTTAAAATGAAATAATATTTTTATACCAAAAAAAATTAATAAAAAGTAACAGAAAATTACAAAAAAAAATATTTGTTTTTGCAAAAACATATAATTCTTGAATACAAATTGTTCACATATTAAACAACTAACAAGTGGCTGTTGACAGTTTTTGGAGGACAATATCTAGGTGGATAGTAGGTGGTTGAAGAAGTAAAATTTGAAAGTGGAAAGGGTAATTGAATGAAGAATGTTGAGTTGAGAGGAATTAAGTTCTAGAGATATGTTTTATTATTAATTCCAAGCACTAAAAATCACAATACCTTCCTAACCTCTCATATGGAATGGCGCTCGCCACCTTTTAGTCAATTTTCAAACTTCAATGTCATCCATAAATTATTGCTTTTTTAATAACATTTTTTTGTGAATCAGTAGTTTATTAATGCTAAACCTTTTTTGAACTACAAAGATGATGTGGTTAAAATTTGGTACAGATTGATTCTGTAGTTTTCGTGGTTAGTGATCACAAACAAAAAATATTTTGTCTTCTTACACTAGCACTAAATGATTATTGAAATTTTTATTATCTCATCGATAAAAATCTTGTATTGTAGAATGTTATTGAGGATTATTTTCTAGATATTAATAGGCATTGCTGTTTTGTTAACTGGTACTATTGCATTGATTAGGTAAAAGAAAGACCTACTAAATAGAAGACTATGCGTAACTATGTACAACCTATTAAAATAGAAGATTATGTAAAAGCATAACCTTCTGTTATTCATTCAGGAGAGGACAAATTATCTGCTAGGCCCATGAATCATATTTTTACTCACAACGTGAAAAAATTAAGGGATCAATATTTTGATTCGTCGATTTTATCGATTTCATCTTGGATTTTAATTTATAACCATAAAAGTTAATGACAGGCAAATTTCGTGTCACCTACTCAACGCCGTACGTCTAAATTATTATTACTGCTAACTTTCCGATTGTAAATTTTCCTAGATATGAAGATAATATAGTTAAAATTAGGTACAGATCAGATGAGATCAATAGTTTTACAATTGCAAACTCTTTCAGAATATAGATTTTTAAACTAAAATAGGAACCACATATTTATTGATTTTTTAATAATAATTTAATTGAAAATAAGTATTTCATTATGAATTTCTAGCTCTATATAACACCGTAGCTTTGTAACCTCTCTTGAATGGCGCTCGCCACCTATCGGCCGATTTTCTTACTTTTATTGCGCATCACATATTTATCGCTTTTTTAATGACAATTTATTGAAAATACTTAAATATCTTTATTATTAAACCTTCCTTGAAATATGGAGGTGATGTAGTTAAAATTTGGTAGAGATGAATGGAAGAAAAATGGCTTATCCTTTTATACAATAATTCCCCGTCGCTCATATGTAAAGAATATAGATATTTTTAACTAATTATTGAATTTTTATTTGTTTATGGATAAAAATGTTGTATTGAAATATGCAATTAAGCATTAATTTCTCAATGATATTTGAATGCATAAATAAAACCATAACATTTAAGCATAATTTAGCATTTATTTTTAATTTTAATGTAAGAGTTGATAATCCAGATAGACGGAGACTATTAAGAAAAGTTTGTTATAGACCTCATTATTAGTGCTTACTAATAAAAGTCCATGAATCATATTTTCACACACAATATCAAATAGCAAAGGATAACATTTTTATTGGTTATAATTTGATTTGGCAAAAATAATTTTATTGATTTCATCAGGTTAGGTTCTAATTTCTAACCATAAAATTATATAACTGTGGGGCAAAAAATCACGTTTCTTACATTTAATATTGTGCATTTAAATTATCTTCTCTTCTTTAACTTTCTCTTTTGTGCCTTTCAGCGTAGAGTTGATCCAACCCAGGACCTCCATCCGTCTCTGTCTCTCGCAAGAGCTGTCATCTCTTGCAGTGTCTTTCCTCTTGCTTGTCCCAACTTGGATATGTAGCTGTTGTAGGTAAGCCGAGGCCTTCCTCTAGGTCTAGTACCTGCTGGTCTCGCCTCCATAAATTTTCGTGGGTCTCTGTCTGGGCTCATCCGGCATACGTGCCCATACCATCTCAGCTGCCTCTTTTCCAGGGTCTCTTTCATTGCGGGGATATTTAATTCTTCCCTAATTGTTTCATTTCGAATTCTATCCCGGCGTGTTTTGGAAGCCACTCTGCGTAAGTACTTCATCTCCGCAGCAGTTATTCGGCTCCATTTTTTATCAGGAAGGACCCAACTCTCTGCTCCATATAGCAGAACTGGCATATATACCGCCTTGAAAATGCGGAGCTTGACATCTTTCCCTATCTCTCTCTCTTCCCACAATTGTGTTGCAGATGGAGTAATATATGTTGTTTGCTTTGGCTATCCTTTGGGATAGTTCTTGTTCTAATGTTCCATTTCTGCAGATCACAGTTCCTAGGTAGGAGAATTCATTTACTACTTCAAGCTCCTTATTATTGCAGGTCAGATGGATTTGTTCGGGCTCTCGTCCTACTTGTAGGAGTTTGCTTTTCGAAACATTGATATTCATGCCCTTCCTAGCGAGTTCTGCTTCCCATTCTACTAGGGTTTGTTGGAGGCTGTGTGTAGAATCAGCAATTAACACGATGTCATCAGCATATACCATTGCTTGTGCCAGTATTGTTCGCATATTCCAATGACCTATCACCGCCCTTGCTGTTCTTCTCTTGCAAATCTTAATAATTTCATCCATAAAGATGATGAAAAGTAGAGGACTTAGACTGTCTCCCTGCTTAACTCCTTTTTCTATTGGGAAACACTTTGACTTCATGCCATTTATTCTTACAATGCCTTTAGGAGCCTGGTACGTTGATTGGATTGCTTCAATCAGACCTGATGGGACGTTTTTAGCTCTTAGGGCACACCATATTTCTTCTCTTGGCACTGAGTCAAACGCTGCTTTTATATCAAGAAAAGCAAGGTACAGGCTTCTGTTTCGATCCCAGGCTTTCTCAGTTATCATTCTTAGGGCAAAAATGTGATCTTGTGTTTGGCGCCCTGGGCGAAAAGCAGCTTGCTCTTCCTCCAGGTTGTCTTCGACTAATGGCCTCAACTTCCTTTCTAGAATCGAGGTGTATATTTTATATACGACTTGGGAGAGACAAATTGGCCTATAATTACCACATTCACTTGTGCTTTCCTTCTTGTGGATTGGTACGATGATGTTGTTTTCCCAGTCTTCAGGAATCTTCTTTTCCTCATAAATTTTCTGGAATAGACCCTGCAGCACTTTGATTATCTCCCTTCCAGCATATTTAATAAATTCTGGAGAGATTCCGTCCCTACCTGCTGCTTTCCCAACCTTGATTCTTTCTACAGCCATTTCAACCTCTTCTTCCCATATTATGTCCAGTTCTTGGTCATTATCTTGTTCCTCTCTGTTAGGGGGATCCGACTGTATTTGGTTTATTGCTTGGCCTGAGAATATTGCACTATAGTGTCTTTCCCATCTTTTTAAAATTTCAGTGGCATCTGTAACTAAGTCGCCATTTTCGTTTTTCACATTTCGAATGTTCTTGCCCTTTTTACCTCTTAGACTCTTTACTTTTCTCCAAAACCTTTTAATATTTTCCCGGTAGTCATCATCCAATTCCTTACCAAAGCGTTCCCAGGACTCTTTCTTAGACTCCCTCACAGTTTGCTTGGAGCTATTCCTCTTTTGAACATAAATTGACCAGTTCTGCTGTGACTTATTTGCCATATAGTCTTTCCAGGCTTTCTTTTTGTCAGCCACCGCCCGTTTTACGTTCTCGTTCCACCATTCTGTTCTTTTTGCCCTCATATTAATTTTCTTGGAAGTGCAAATTTCAGTAGCAGTTTCAAGTATACAGCATCTGATGTCTGACCACATTTCATCTATATTCTTTTCGAGATCTATCGATTGGAGCCGATGGTCTAGCAGATCTGCATATAAAGTCCTCTTCTCGGGATCCCCTAACACTGCCGTATCTATCCTTTCATATGTTTTGGGTTTCCTATTGATGGGCTTGACAATCCGGGTATCTGCAACGAGAAGTAAGTGGTCGGTGCTGAGCTCTGCACCTCTTATTACTTTTACATCAGTAAAGTATCTCCTAATTTTCTTACTGTAGATGAAGTAATCTATGACGCTGTTTACATTTCTTTCTTGGGCAGAAAATGTTATTTTGTGAACCAGTTTATGTGGGAAGAACGTGTTACCTATTAACATATCATAGTCTACACAGAATTCTATAAGTCTCTGTCCATTTCTATTTTTAGTTGTTTCTCCACCATAATGTCCCATCGCACCTTGCGTTCCTCTATTATCCCTTCCGATCCTAGCATTTAGGTCTCCCATTATTATTATTGCTCTTCCCGAGTCGTAGCTTCTACTTGTTTCCCTTTCCAGTTCAGCATAGAACTGTTCTTTGTCCAATATATCTGCATCCTCGGTAGGTGCATATACCTGGATTAGAGTAACCTTTCCTACCGATAGTTGCATATCTATAGTTAGAATTCGGGAAGAGACCGGATTCCAGTTTTCGACCTTTACGTAGATGCTATCTTTCAAGATAATACCCACTCCCTCTTTTGCTCTCATTCCTTTTGGTACACCTGAGTATATGAGGGTATATTTCCTGTCTAACATCATTTCTCCATTTCCCTTCCTCTTGAGTTCGCTTATTCCTAGGATGTCCACTTTAAACTTTTCCATTTCCTCCACTATCTCTACCTCCTTCCCTGTAAGAGACCTTATATTCCAAGTTGCCAAGCGTAAATCCTTAATCGTGCCGTGTCGTAACCGTTTATTCTGTCCAAATCCGAGGCTGTTTATGTTTCTTTGAATCTAATGTTACCTTCCTATGGGTGATTGGCCCTAATAGGAAAGATCCCGTCAGCCCGGGACCACGGTCCTGGTAGGAAGGCACCAGGGACCTACCCTAGAAGGATTGCTCCTTCGAGGGCCCCTTTCTCTCGTTTGTTCGCCGACCCAGTCCTCCGCAGGGATTGGTTACCACAACCTTGGACTGGGTTGCTCGGCTTATGCAGGGCATTTAAATTATGATTATAGTACTTCTAAACCTTCCTAGAACTATGAATATCATATTGTTAAAATTTGGAACAGATGGGTTAAGCAGTTTTATCATTGTGGACTATATTGCGGAATATTAACCAAATATATATTTTCAAACTTCACCGGGATCCATAAGGCGCACCACATATTTTAATATTTTTTTTATAATTTAATTAAATATAAATAAATTTATTATCAATTTCTAGCCGTATATAACACCTTACCTATGTAACCTCTCTTGAATGGAGCTCACCACCCATCGGTCAAATTTCAATCTTCATTGCGCACCACATATTTATCGCGTTTTTAATAACAATGTAATAGAAAATATAGTCATTATTATTTCTTAACCTTCCTTGAACTATAAAGATGATTTAGTTAAAATTTGGTACAGATTGGTTCAGTAGTTTATCACGGTTAGTGGTCACAAACGAAAAATGGCTTGTCCTTTTATATAATAGTATAGATATTGGTTGTATATAGTTGTGAATTTCAATATACCTTTAAAATGATACTTGGTAACAAATAAGACTTTCTGTATCTTCTTGTCTGAATGAAGGATATTAGAAAACCGTTTGCTATTATCAAAAGCAGAAAACAATACAATAGGAACAATTAAAAAAGCAATAAATGAGAAATGGACTCTGGACAGAGCTGAGGCGGATGGGAGAGACTTACAGACTAAGTACAAGGGCTACACAGACCGCAGCAGATCAATTATATATTCTAGTGGATCGATAACTTAGTGCGCAGCCTCCATTATTTCATCTTAGAAAGGACTTTGCG
The DNA here is from genome assembly GCA_003667255.2 of Euschistus heros. Lineage (NCBI taxonomy): Eukaryota > Metazoa > Arthropoda > Insecta > Hemiptera > Pentatomidae > Euschistus > Euschistus heros. Next base: position 2,100,738 of record RCWM02000051.1, on the reverse strand, counting down.
TGCGGCTGCCCGCTGACATCTGGACACGGGGCACTTGCCCGGGGTCAAAACTATATTTCACGGCCTTTCCTTATCCAGCCACCCTCGCCAACCTAGCCAGGCGGTCCCCTCTAATAGCATTTATTAACTTTGCCTCTCAGGATGGAAATATACTGCGACTTCCTCCTTATCGTTATGTTTAGCCTGTTCATAGTGATTGGTTCTATTTGCATCACCTAATTAAGTCAGAGTTACATCTGATACTGAAACTAGACTATCAAATAATTTCACATAGAATGTACATATTGAAAGTACTCATGTTTAGGTATTATTTATTTGTAATATAAACGTGTTGTCACGTAAATTTCTATCGCTCAAATAGTCTTTCATTACACTAAATGAAAACAATAAAGAAATGGGACTAAGGATAAATGGATGTAAAACTAAAGACATAAGCATTAGTTCAGACATTGCAACATTACTAGAAAACAAATCGTATCTACACAAGCACATTATTCAATTTTTAAAAGAAACAAACCTGTACAAGGAATTATAGTTCAGAACCTGAGTATGGTGCCTTTAACCAAATGTGGTGGTACATGACACCAAAATGCAAATAAATAAATAAATTGGTTCAGACTAATCAAATATTATTATGGATATTGTTGATTATTTTTTGGAAACGTTAATAATTTTACATACAAAAACTTTTTCATTCACAACTTAACTATGAAAATAAGCAAATTTATGAGGTAAACAGAAGAGCATGTCCAGAAACACTAAAATTCAGCTGTACAAAACCTTGATTAGACCAGTCCTGACCTAATCGGAGATGTGGATCCTTACTGCCGCGATGACAAATAACCTAAAAGTATTTCAATGGAAACCATTGCGAAAGATAGCCCTGTCTTTAATACCGACTCCAATACATGGAGAATCCGGACCATCGAAGAATTGTACTTCTTATATAAGGAAGCCAAAGTGGTACAGTTCATTTAAGCAAGCTGCATGGAATAGTTAGGACATGTAGTAAGAATGCCCTAAGGCAAGATGCCGTGCAAACTATTGCGTCGAAATGTATTTGGTATAAGATGAGTAGACAAATCAAGAAAACGATACGATAGCTGAAGGATCTGGAAGAGAATCTGAGGGTTTTGGAAGTGACGAGACGGAGAGCGAGGGCAAGAGAAAGAGAAGTGTGGAACAACATTGTAAAGGAAACTAAAACTGTTCCTGGGTTGTAGAGGTACTTAGTAAAGTAAAGGTAAAAAAAAAAAAAAAAAAGGAGCCACTTTTCTATAACTTGATAAAACCAACAGTTATTGGTTATTGGATAAAAGGACATTTAATTGTGTAATGTATTTATTAATACCAGATTGATAAATAACGTTAATAATTAAAATATATTAAAGTATAAGGGTTAGTAGCTCTTTCGGTGGTAGGGCTGAGTATTAAGGGCACACTATTAGAGCTAGATACCTATGTCTTTTGTCGGAAGGCATGCCATAAAATTATAAAGAAGAAGGTTTTGGACAAAGCATTCAAACGTTTTAGAGAAGATATCAGGTTTAATGGAAGAAATATACCCCTATTTAAGATGTGCCAATGAAATAAGAAGATATCTCTTCTGGAAGGTGAGAAGCCCTTCCTACGAAGTGGACTATAATGGACGAGTAGAGGCCAGATAGAATCATGCGTTGACGGCCCACTCTCTTACCACCTTTGATAAGAACCATATAATGTTAATAGCCTGTAATAAGTGTATAATGTATATTGTGTTTTGACCTCAATGTGTTCTTAGCTCACATCCGACATATTCACCCCTTAATAACTTTGAAACTATAAACCTTTAACTAATAACCTTTTCGCCCGAATGATTTCATACATCCATTCTTTCAGTTTCAGCTCTGCTACATCAAGTGGACAAAAATGGATTATGACCGTTCTTTCCCTCAATTATTCTGTCCTAATACGACCCGTTAAGAGTCATGGGTTTAGACATCTGGTAAGGATGTGTAGTTATCAGACCAACGGTTCTAAAAGTATGGACGATGTGTGTATGAGTGTGTGTGTGTGTGTGTGTGTGTGAGAGAGAGAGAGAAAGATAAAGAAAAAGAGAGAGTGAGCGAGAAAGAAAGAATAAACTATGGACCGGCACAGAATGGCAAAAGAACTAAATCCTTATCTCATCGAACATTAGTCAACTTGCTCCACATTTGTCTCCATTGTATCAGCAAAAATTTAACCTAAAAAACGTGGGAACAGTAGTGTGAAATATTTTTAGAATATATAATTCTTTTTTTTTATTTCCCTAATGTATCCGATAACTTTTAATAGTGATGAACTATTTTAAGTTTTTATCAATCGGTATTGTTTAGTGTATCTTTTAATATATTTTATCTTAACTTTTAAATTAAAATTTAACCAGAAATAAAATTATAGGTAAAGTATTTCGTATAATATTCAGGTAGGTTTATCTGATAAACTTAAAGTTTTATTTTATTACTAATATATATATATATATATATATATATATATATATATATATATATATATACTAAGAATAAACAATATAAATCGATGCACCGATTTTATTATTTTTAAGAAACCATTCTTAGTCTCGAATTAAAAGTAAAGTTTACGGTTTTAGAGGTACACCACTGACAGGGATTAAATAATTAATAGGCACACCCAACCTCTGTAATATTCCTAATTTAAAAATTAGTTTGATCGTAAAGAATTTCAGGATAACATTCTACTGCCTAGAAGGAGACAGTTTTACATCCCAACCACAATTTTGTAAAATGATGATGAAGTAAGAAGATGAGGATCAGTTTCTAATTCAACCCCATCCCTGACATGAGGTACTTGGTATAGAAGGAACAGTATAATTAGGGTTGATGAATTATTCGTCTCTCCTATTTTTTATTTGAAACCTAGCTAACTAGACGTTCATCATTAGCCCTAAAATCATATATATTTATACTATTATTATTTTTTTTTTTAAACAGAATTTTGGTAAGCAGATAATATATATTAAATTTTTAAAAATGTAAAACGAGGAATCAAATATATTGAGTTGAGGTACGTATGATGATATAGAAGGATCAATACAATTAGGATTGAAGAATTAAGTGCCACTTCTATTGAGATTATTTTATTTGAAAACTAGTTTCGAATGCTAAACATTCATCTTCAGTTCTTCGAGGTAACTGGGTACTGAGGTAACGAGGGGACCAGTTTCTGTCATTCAAACCGCAGAGAAGAAGTAATCCTAGCACGACTATGATTTGGCCAATACTTACACACCTTCACTAAATAACCAAGGAAGTTCCTCCCAAAGGTGAACAGCACTTTTTTTCGGTAGCCCACATCTCTAACGAATAATTAATCTAAAATAATTAAAATAGGTTTGTATTGGGGATAGGTAATACATATCAGCGATGCCTATTTAGGGCAGTGCTACTATGAAAGTAGCGATCGATTTGAAATCAAGAACTGTTCAAAGAAGGATTTCTTTTTTATTGAGTGAAATAAATAATAAAGTTATGTAATGCTATCTATTAGCCTGGTTATCGCTCATCGAGGAGCAGCTTTCCCACTTCTTGACTTCTTGCTGTCATTCCCACCTGGTCGCTCTGCCTTAGAGGGATCGGTTAATGACTGGAGCTGGGAAATGGAGCGCCCTTCGTGCGTGGGAACTGCAATGCCCACATCGGCGTTTGTTATATTTATCGCTCCACGACCCGATCATCGCGACAATGACTTGTAGTTGGGGCGTGATCTCGTGTGGACGCTTCGCATAAACAGTCCTCTCCTGGGCGGGCTTCGTAACCGCGGTTTATTCGATCGTGGTGAGACGCCTTCCAACTGATGGAGCTAGCATAAGTAATAGTAGTGTAGGAGGGTCGTGGAAGATATCAATTTTAAAGATGAAAAAACATTAAATGAAACTATACTTCATTATTTTTATCCAATTTCTCTGAAGTAGATTAGTAATGTAAAAAGTAGGCTTTATGTACTGAGCAAACATTTCTGAGGCTCTACATGTTTGTAGTGTTTAAACTATTCATGATATTATCGATAAGCTTTATTTTCATTTTTTTTTTTACTTCTTTAAAAGTGATTTGGTTTTATAAAATATGTTATTCTTAGAAATTAATTAAATTCACAGCACTATAATAAGCTCATAAAACAATTATAGTCATGTTATTATTTACATTGATATTGTTTATCAATTTTAATTTATTTGTTTGCAATGAAAATGAAATGGAAACGATTTAAAAAAAACAAACAATCATTATTCGAGGAAATAATGTTACTTAAATTTCTGACAAACGAATCAGATGAGCCAAGTGGGGACAGAGTGCTTTTTAATTTGACTTTGGTATCTGTTTACATGGTAGTTAATCACATGCGCTTCATCTTAAAAGGCTGTCATTGAATGTCAAATTTAAGGATTAATGTAAGAATAATCGAACTTTTTTTTTTTTTTTTTGTATAACATTTAAGGAGTTATCTTGTAATTTTCTCATTTAGCCTTGTATGCTGTACACTCTACTATACTTGGTTTCCGTTTGAAGAAATCTGTCAAACATTTGAACAACATGATTGTATTGGATTTATTCGCAGGGGAAGGACTGGTGAAGGTTTAATGCGGACATGTTATGATATCTCCTCATGTGTCAACGATATGGCAAGTGAAGTTTTATTTTTGTTGGAAAACTAATGATTCATAGTGAATAAGTGTATGTTCCCTTTAATCTTCAATTAGTTGGTGTTTGAATCAAAACAGAAAGTTTATTGTTATTTCTAATCAATATAGTTTTACCGAATGTTTTTTTTCAAATAGTATATAGTGCCGGAACTAGTAAATTTGTCACAGAGGACAAATATCAGTTTGTCACCCCCATCCCCCCTCTCTCTTCCCTTCCCCACCATTAAAATACAATGCCTCTGTAAAATTAAATTAAACAATATTGATTGTGATATTATTGTTTTTAAAACGTTGTTTTATAAGCTTTAAAAATCTTTCCATCTCCTGAAATCACGGAGGCACCTGTGTGATTAGGGAGCGCTTGGGGATCTTAAAAATTAAATTTTTAAAGAAATTTATCTTTTCAGCTATGACCACTCGAGACAGTCCTCCGTACACTGAGGTGACGGAGAATGAGGGAGTAAACCCAAAGTTGACAGAAACTACGTGAATAAATCCCTTGTAATTGTATATGCATAAATTAGAGATCTTCAAGTTAAATTATTATTAACTGATATAGTCATTGACGTTTTTAGTTATTTAATATTCAGGTAGCGGTTTGTTCCTTGGGGGATCTTAAGGACGTCATCGTGCTGCGATAGGAGTGGATGACGCTGAAACAGACCAACGTTATTAGGCAGTCAGACGATTGAAAAACGTTGCTGCTGATAGACCAGCAGGGACTTTAATAAGGCACATATCGTTGGAATACAGAAGTGCCAAATATAAAATATAGTTGCTTCCTGCGAACAACGAATGAACAATATCTTTATACTTCTCGAACTCATTAGTTAAAAAATATAACACTTTTACAGTAGGATGTTAGAGTTCTCTTTGGATCACACCTGCATAATGCCCTTTTAAGTTCTGTGACTTGCCCACTAATAGGGTCTTCTACCCAATAGTCTTTTTGTCACATCCAAATCGATTACACGTTAAAATCGTTCTCAACTTTTTTTCTTTTTGGTCAATTAACTTTTTCGAATTATAAGGATGAAATTATTTAAATTATAATTAAATTAAAATAACAATTAATGATTATTCGAAATTTAAAAAGTTAAGATAAAAAATAATTTTTAGAGAAAAAAACAAAACCGACTTCAAGATTAAACCTACTAACACGAACTTAACTAAAAAATAAAAAATAATATTTTAATTGCTTCAAAACAAAACCCGTCAAATGAAAATCAATGAAATTATCGATACTTATGTACCTATTCACAATTTATGATCAGTTATACAGGAGTCGGTGCCAGCCAAGAATGGCAGTTTGATCCTGCCTCTGCAATACACTTTCGAATGGCCCGAGGCAGCGGTGTAGCGGTGATGAAACAGTGGGTGGATCTTTACAATTACCATTTCTTTTGAAATTCTGTTAGTTTTGGTTGGCACCGTCTCCAAAAAACTGATCATAAATTGTGAATAGGTATATAAGTATCAATAATTTCATTGCTTTTCATTTAACGGGTTTTGTTTTGAAGCAATCAAAATATTTTTTTTTATTTTTTAGTTAAGTTCGTGTAAGTAGGTTTAATCTTGAAGTCGGTTTTGTTTTTTTTCTCTAAAAATTATTTTTATTTTTCACTTTTTAGTGGTGAGTGTATTTTTGTTTATATAGTCAATTCTCGATCTTCAAGCTACCCTGAAAAATAGTTCGAGTTACTGAACAAAGACTTATCGAGGTTATCATTCCACTTACCTTCATGTAATTGGGAAAATTAAACAGAAAATGGGAGTGAAATCATTACGTATATTTTTCATTAATGGATATGTGTATGTTGTTTGTACATACATATAAAATCATTGATAAAGAAAATTAAATACCTGGTACCAATTTATCATATAACTTTCAACTGAATTGAGCTTTTTTCTGAGGGTGCCTAAAAGTAGACACCGCCTTCCACCAGTGGCGATATTTCTTTATTCTTTAGGACGGAGATTTAGTTACTTAGAGATTTTAAATAATCATAATCATAAATATGTTTAAAATGTAAGGTTATAAAACAGTGATTTTTATTAACTGGTTTTCTGATTTTTCTTAAAAAGTGCTGCGTTGATTTCAAAATATTTTTTATGGGACTACCTCTGAAGTATGTCCTACCGGTCTAAAAAAGAATCATCAAAATTGATTAAGAATTGACGGAGGTTCTCAACTCATTTGTATTTGTTTTTTTGTATGTTACGCGATTACTCTGTTAATTCTGAATCAATTTTAATAATTCTTTTTTAGATCGGTAGGGCATACTTCAGAGGTGGTCCCATAAAAAATATTTTGAAATCAATGCAACACTTTTTAAGGAAAATAAAAAAAAACCGTTAATAAGTGATTTTTTAAACTGTTTTTTTTTTTTTCTTAAAAAGTGCTGCGTTGATTTCAAAATAATTTTAATGGGACCACCTCTGAAGTATGCCGTACCGATCTAGAAAAGAATCTTCAGAATTGAGGGAGTAATCGCGTAACATACACACAAAAAAAAAAAAAAAAAAATACAGACGAGTTGAGAACCTCCTCTTTTTTGAAGTCGGTTGAAAATAGGGTTTCAAACGTGCCTTTTTTTTTTTTTTTTCATTCAAACTAATATAGCTCCTAAACGGTAAGTCATAGAGGCAAATCATATATAACAAAAACTATTTTCTATTAAATTTCTGATCAGAAAACTATCAGCAAATTTTCGATCCGAGCAACACCAACCGAGAGTTTTTCGACATATGAAAAAACAGTATAGGCTCCAGCCAAAAGAAATATTCATGTTAAAAAAAAAGAACAGAATTATTTAAAAATCAGTTCCTCAAAAAAATACTGGTATTAATAGTAGTAATATTTAAAATTTTAAAACATTTATTTTAAATAATTAAAAATATATACACTATTTAAAAATTGCAATGAGTATATGGTATTATCCTAATCCCATCTTCGCAAAAAAGAACAGAGCAAATTGAATATTCCAATTGCGCAAGGCAGATACCAAAACAATCATTATGTCAATGGACCGGTAATGGCCGAGTCGTGTGAGGAACTTTAATGCCAAACCCTGAGGAGAATGTCATTATTCTGTTACAATGAAATAATTCAATGGGCACGTTGTGCTCAATTGCGATCGACAATTAATTGTCGGCGATGTTCTGAATAGTAAGCTATTCTATAACTCCAAAGGAATGTAGTGAGGGAATAAACATTTCCTTTTTTTTTATTATCTCTTTCTTTAATTTTGTTCTAATAAAAACACAACGACGACTTTCACACACGCGCACGCACACACACTCACACACACACACACACACACACACACACACACACACACACACACACACACACACACACACACACACACACACACACACTTGTTTTTTTTTTATTACATGCAAATATTTATTATTTTTGATATATTTAAGTCTCTTTCACTAAGTATAATTATGTCTCTGCTCAAAATTAATGTAGCTAAACAACAATAACCTGTTGCGCTTATACATTATGGGGTTACAAGTTAAACACTCCAATTCAAAAAACATAGTTTAAGTAAGCGCAGACCAAAGATTACCATAGGCCACTTAGGCGCTAACATTATTTTGTCAAATAAGTTTAAACACTGGCAATTTTAGGTTTTTTAAACTTATTTAATTAAATAATGTTAGTATTTAAATAGACAAAGCTAATCTTTGACCAGCGTTTACTGAAAAAATTTTTTTTATTTTTACTTGGTGTGTATCACTGTTAATCTCACGATATATAATCAGAACATGTTATTGTTGTATGCAGGTATAGGAAGTTAGAAAATATTTTAAAAAGTTAAACATAGCTATGTACCATAAATTAACGATAATTAAATTTAGGTTCAAACTGAAAGTTTGAAAGGGTTCAAGTATAGGAAATACTTTGGAAAATAGATAGATAGAAAATACACGAATACAGAATAGACGAGCTTGGATATCGAATCATAGGAGGAAGGCGAGCAAACACATGAAAGAGTACCGGAAACATTAAACCTAGTAGGATATAAAAGAAAAATAAATAAAGCTGTAGTGTGATCGTAAGTGATCAATCCTCTTGTAATATTTATATAAAAATCAAATAATAAAGTAAAAATTAACAAGTTTAATGAAATCAAACCAAGAATCCCATGCAAGATACAACCGAACAATAGAAGAAATCACGCTCAAAAATTTATCTTTTCGATTCATGAAACAGGAGACTTACTTAATGGCCGATTGAGTTGGAGCGAGGGTCTCATTGTACTCGGTTCTGAAGGTCATGGGTTTGAATCCCACCGGGGAGGGCTAAAATTCATTTCGTGGTGGACCCATTAAATGAATCTTGACCTTCTCACGATGGCTAGAATAGGTTGCTAACCTGTAGGTTAACCCCTCCTTCCTGCCCTAGTTGCAGTACATAAGGACTTTAAGCCCCAATAAACAACTGAAGAAGCAGCTCTTGATAGTTTGAGAGCATGACTGTAGAACAAACTACTCCAAACTAATAGAAACCATATAGATAAAGTGGAATTTGTGCAGACAATAAATGAGCAACCGTCTGTTAAGAATGGAAGAGGTTAGGCAGGATTGAAAAATCATCTACAAAAATATATTCATAATAGGTTTCATCCAAAAAAAATATTTTACGAGACTACCCCGAGACTACCCCCTGTAGGATGAATCAAAAATATATTGCCTAATAATTAAAAAGAATTGAATTCTTTAAATTTAACATGGCTATTGGTAACGAAACCATATAGAGAAAGAAAAAAACATTTTGGACGCCAATTATTCTTTTAGATAACGCTGGAAATACAAAAACAAATCAAAAAAAAAAAAAAATTAGGCATACTAAATTTAATTTGAGTTCATTAAACCGATACTGTATAAAATATCACTAAAATAGCTAATACTAAATTGCCCAATGTATTATTGGAAAAGTTTAGTTTTTTTTTTAAATATCCGTATTAACATTTAAGGTCAAGAGGTTTGGCAAGTTCCCACGTTTATTAATACCTTGTTTTGTAATTTTTTTTTCGGAAGCTGTCATCTTACGAGATATTGAGGAAATACAAAAACTAGTTGTATCCCATAATTTAAATTAGCAATCAAAAAAAGAATCGACTGATTTAGTTATCTTCTTTTAATTAAGAAATATATCTAAAAGGTGTTTTTTCCATTTGTTTTTTTCATTTCATTTTCTGGTGAATAATAACAATACGTAAAATAATGAAATATTTAAATCTTAATGCGACTTCATTCCTTGTTAACTAATGATTATATTTTATCCTTTTATAGACACCATCAGCTTTACAACTTTTTTCTCACTGCATTTACCGGTATGTATGTCTGTTTCGTGCTAAAAGTGATTTTTTAGTGTTGCAACTCATAGCTTTATATGATAAAAGCAATTCAACAAAGCCTTTAAATATTGTAAACATGTTTCGCCCAATAATTATTGACACAAGTTTTCAAAATAAGATCTATTTTTTTTAGTTTCATTAGATTTTCTTTTCAATTCCAGATCCTTAAAAAGGGGCGATTTGTGGCCCCATAAATTCTTGTACCGCAATATTTTCGTGTTGTAATATCGTGTTACAACTTCAAGATCAAACATAGTTCGCCATTTTCGTTAATGGGTGATTCTCAAATTACAGGAAAATTTCTAGCTACCAAAATTCTAAATTTAAATGTTGATAAATCATGCTGCAAACATTTCATATTTCCTGTAGGCTACCTGTAAGGATTGCAGGTGATGCAGCATGTATTGGTTTGTATTCTGGTGGGATTATATTTTTCTAATCATAAAAGTATATGACAGTTTGGCAAAACTCGTTTCCGCCATCTAATATTGTATATTTAAACTTTAATAATAATAAATTTTATTATTGCTAAACCTTTGTAGATTTATTAAAATGTAGTTAAAATTTGGTACATATGGGTTCAGTAGTTTTATCATAGTAACTACTATGATAAAACTCTATTGCAGAATGGTGCTTACCACCGATTTACAAACTTTCCTGAAATCCACAAGTCGCACTATATATTTAAATATTTTTTGATATATTTTTTTTTAATATCACTTCGTAACCTCTCATGCAGAATTGCGCTCGCCACCTATCGGTCAAACTTATCTGTTTTCCACGAATTATCGCTTTTTTAATAATCAATTAATTGGAAACCAGCAGATTTTATTATTGCTAAACCTTCCTTGATCTATTAAAATGATTAGTATAACATTTGGTGCTGATTGGTTCAGTAGTTTTCTTGGTTAGTGATCACAAACGAAAAATATATAAAATATATATAAAAGAGCTTTATTTTACGGAATTAATAATTTACAATTTTGTAACTTATTTGTATAATACATGTTTTGGTTATAAAAAAAAAATCACCGTACAATTTCGATTCAGTGTGATAAATTGAAACTTAGAATACAATTTTTAAACTGTAGGAAAGAACGAAAAAAAAAAACATACTAAAAAAAAAAATAATAAAGTAATAGAAAGAAATATACAAAAATAAGCAGAAGTTTTGAGCGTTAAAATTAATTACAATTAAAGAATAAATTAACATTTACAATACTTTGATTTGTTAAACTAAAATTTAACTAAAACTAATATATTCTAAGAATGTCTTACTAAGTAAATTTTATTCTAGTAATATGTGTCTAGTACGTTTGTGTACCTATCATCTTAAGGTTAGCTTGTTATAATTGCCTATTGCTTGTATTACGGGATTCCCTGGGATTATTGTTGAGTTGAAAAAAGGTCTGGGTCTGGGTTTAAATAAATCGTTTGATTGTTTGAAGTCTTAGGTCGTGTAGCATGTCATTATTTTTGTGTACCTTGGATAGTCGTTAATGATCCTCAAGCATAGGTTTTGAACTTTTTTTAGTTTTTTTGTAGTTGAAGTCACATGTGTAGCTCCATACCGGAGAGACTTAACAAAAGAAAAATGGCTTGTCCTTCTATGTAATAGAATAGATACAAAAAATAACCAGTCTCGTGATACATAATAACGAGTCGATTCAAGATTCTGCAGCACCAGCCAAACGGAGCGTCCACGGCTAACTCGGTATTAGCCGGTAGAGTGTCGCCCTGGGAGCAAACTATAGGCGACCTCTTCTTGTCAATGGAGCATTGTATACAAAGAGGAGGGCCTACTCCCATTGTCTGTTGGAATCTAATTATGATAATAAAACCGTTGTCGATAATTACCGAATCAGGTCGGCCGGGGGCGGCAGCGGTGTGGGCGAGCCACTTCGAGTCCCCTCGCGGCTGTCGGTGGTACCTGGCAATAGTTGGGTTTGTATAGGCCTTACTGTTATTATAAATAGTATTGGATAAATAGACATGTATTATGGAATATTATTTAATAGTTACAACTTTGAGAATTTAGTAGAATATCAAATATATCAATAAAGGAAAAAAAAAAACTGTCCCTATACTCCTGTTCTCAGCGCGAAAAAGATTTATAAGGAAGTAGTAACGTTATTAGATAAAATATGGTTAATTTCCTAAAATAAAGATGGCAACGTTTTTATTAACGAATATGTTTCCATTTTTTTTTATTTTTGTTTTATTTAATTTTTTTTTTTTATACTATGTATTAATATAAACATCTGTATACATTAGAAACAAAAACAAAATTTGATGAGAATTATTACAACATGTCAATAACATGTAAAAAGCTGCCCACTAGGAGCACATTAATATTCATACATTAAAAGATCTCTTGGACAACTTTTAAGACGCTTCGGATGATTATCGGGAATGAAGGTGAGGCTAGTTGATAGACTAGTGCATTCGAGAGGGTACAGAGTTTACTATATAAGGATAGATGTCTAGGATTGGGCCATATCAATGTAACATTGAGATCTGTATGAATAAGTATTGTTACGGGCCACTCAGGTACAAGTCTTGGCCCTTCGAGGGCACCAGCCGCTACCCTTCTAGGCCACTCGCTGGCCTTTTCGGCTACCTGCCGAGTATGTTTGTGCTGTACATTATGTTTGTGACATGGCAAGGAGCATTGAGGATTATAGTAAGGATTGGATACGAAAAGAATTTGAAGGTTTAGTGGACCCCAAAGCTAAACTCCAGATGTCCAAATGGGTTTAATTACTTTCATGTAAATACTTTTTTTTTTTAATTTATTGGGAGGTTTTATATTGGCTAGTCAGGCATATGTTAGTTCAGCATCCATCGGTACCTACTTCAGTCCCATCCAGTTCCTAATCCAGGTAATAGAAAAAAAGGGAGTAGGTATTTCAAAAACAAACTTAAAGGCCCGTCTAGTCTGCCGGCCCATCCAACCCCATTTTACTACGTGCAGGACAACTATTTACATATTACTAAAAACATCAAATTTTTATTATTGCTAAATTGGAATGATTCATTTAAAAGTTTGAATGCATATTGACGTATAATTTTATTATTATCTTGAGACAGAGGGGATATTGTTTAACTGCTTTATTTATTATTATCTGAGTGGTTGTCTTGAAGAATTGGATAAATCCAATCACCTTGGAAACGAGTTCAACATTCTTTTTCATTAGATATTAGAGTTGTAAAAATTGGTTAAGTTGAGGTTCTTAATGAGGCCTTAAGGTATCTATAACAGTGTTTTTAGAGTTATTACAAAATTTTGGAAAAATTTCCAAAATAGACCCTACACAAAAATGTACGATTCGGAGAGGGAGAGAGAGAGAGAGAGAGAGAGAGAGAGAGAGAGAGAGAGAGAGAGAGAGAGAAGAGAGAGAGAGAGAGAGAGAGAGAGAGAGAGAGAGAGAGAGAGAGAGAGAGAGAGAGAGAGAGAGAGAGAGAGAGAGAGAGAGAGAGAGAGAGAGAGAGAGAGAGAGAGAGAGAGAGAGAGAGAGAGAGAGAGAGAGAGAGAGAGAGAGAGAGAGAGAGAGAGAGAGAGAGAGAGAGAGAGAGAGAGAGAGAGAGAGAGAGAGAGAGAGAGAGAGAGAGAGAGAGAGAGAGAGAGAGAGAGAGAGAGAGAGAGAGAGAGAGAGAGAGAGAGAGAGAGAGAGAGAGAGAGAGAGAGAGAGAGAGAGAGAGAGAGATAATTGGAAGGCAACGTCACAAGATAAAACTTCCTGGCTGACATTTGGAGCAGGCAAGGCCTCACGTAGAATTGTATATACATTTTAATGGAAGTCAAATGTCCGCATTTGCCACTTAAAAGACTATCGATTATCGGAAAATTATTGTACTAAATTTAAGCGATCATAAGAGTATTGTAGAGCATGAACGAAAATAAAACCCACAAGTAATTTATGTCGCTTATTATAAGAGAATTCATATAAAAAAAATAAGATCTTAAAGCCATATAAAGAAAGGGGCTCATGGGCTACTATCCTAACCTATTCCTATGGCCTAGGACAGTAGGACCCCTTCTCGAGCTAGGATCTATACGGAAAGTAGCCATGTCCTAGTGCAATATACATAGCCAAGTCGGAATTGTAAATGCGGAGGGTGCACCACAAGGAGCATATTTATGGCTCTTCTCTATAAGGTATAACAAGTAGTCGAAGAACACTTCCGTTATTACACTATCTGATACCGCAGCGGTGCATTGTCTCTACTGCATTGGACATCTCCTTCTATTCCCAATATCGTACTCCAGTCTGAGTATGACCCCAATTTCCACGAAATGCCAAATAAAACCAAAGATAACATAATCAATTTTATCTGATTCCATGACCAATTGTTAATTACGAAAAACATTCTTATTGGATGAAATCAAAATACAAGTCATTCCATGTCAAATCAACCAATTGTTTGAATCTTTACATCTCTGATTTCTGTGAGTTTTCCTATAGTAGTTGTGCTTACCAAGACTAGTTTAAACGTAAAATATTAAATTTGTCTGACTTTTAGTTATCAAGTTATAAGCTCTTAAAAATCTAAAAACGACAGTTTTCGGTCCTTTTATTAATTAAAAAAATATTTCACCTAAATTTGTTTGGCATTCTTTTCTCTTTGAAATTCTCTTTAATGTGATATCACTCGATATATTTTCTGTACATATTTATTTTTTTAGAAACGTCCAAAAACGGTTTTTGAAAATCACAAAATACAATCCCTTTGATTTTTGCGGGGAAAAATATATGCGATTCACCCTATAACTGAGTACATGTGGGAAAAATTTCAGAATGGGACAGAAATGTGTTCTAAAAAAATCAAACAAAAAACATTTCTTTTTTTTTTTTTAATTTTATTAATTTTCCTTACATCCAGAGATAATTCAAATATGTGTTAAGTTTCTTGTATATATATCAGAACTACCTTCGCAGATTTATTATTCTGAAATAATTTACCAAAATTAATACATCATACATGAAATCGGATTAAATTAAGAAGACTGACTGGATCCATTAAACAGAAATAACCATGAAAATGAAATAAAATAAAAACTGATAGTAATAATTTTCTGAATAATGCTCGAATTGGAGTGCATAGGTCAAAAATAGTCTATTGTAGATGATAGTCCTCGATCTATTTGATTCTCGATAAAAGGATAAAAATAAAAAATCCATCTCCACTAATATTTAAGACAATGCTACATAAGTTCTGTAAAAAATATGTGAGATATAATTGATCAAAAAATAAGAAAAGGATGAAATTTTGAGAAAAAAAATTAATTACTTATTATGGATGTGACGATTATCGGTTCCATCGATTCTTGAAATAAGAATCGGTATCGATAAACGATGATATATTGTCGATTCCTATGAACCGATTGATATCGCTTAAGCAACATTTTTGACTTTGGCAATAGTTTTGTTATATTAATTATGTTATTATTATACCTCAATTCTTCCCTTAATGGACAAACCTCCTTTGGTCGGAATTTTAAAACAAATCATAGGCAACTGAAAGCTAAACTTCAATTTGTTAAAAATATTTATGCGTAATTGGGGAACGAAGAAATAAGATTACTATTTCTATGTATTTATTTATTTAAATTTCGGATCAACAATAAATATTATACACGAACTGTTTGATAAACAAATGTTATAAACCTAGTATGTCTTGGTAAGCCCTAGGCTTTAATCTTCTTGTTACTGATGTTCCTAAGTTATACTCCTGAGCTCCAGATGCGACGTGGAGAAGTTCATGGTGTCTTGTGAGCCTGTTAAAGACCTCTTCAAGTCGATCAACTCCAAGTTCCCGGTGAAGCTGGGAATTCTTTATAAACCAAGGCGCATTGACCGCAATACGCAGATTTCTGTTTTGGAATGTCTGTAGTCTCGTTTTGGTTAATTTTGAAGTGTTATACCAGACAGGACAGGAGTAGGTGACTAGGTAAGATAGCAGTTCTGTGATGAAGTAATGATTTTCTATCAAAAAGAGGGTACAAAAGTTTAAGTCTTGCGTTAGCTTGTTGTAAGATGTAGTTAGTGTGTAATCTCTAAGTCAGTCTGGTGTCAAGGTGTACTCCTAGGTAACGCACTGCCTGATCTTTAGGATTCCAGAGAACTGGGATGTGATCGAGTCGAAGTGTAATCAAGTCGGTGAGGTTGAAGCGACGTAAGGTGAAGATTTTCGCTTCCGTCTTCGATGGGCTTAGTTGAAGTTTCCACTTCCGGAACCATGACGAGACACCGTTAATGCTACACTAAAGTTTTCTATTTCTAATCAACTAAGTAATGCCACTCTGACAATAATACCATTCTATTATACGTTTTTGTTATTCTTAAATGATGATGTGTCCACGAATAAAAATAAAGAATAATAACATTTTTGACTCTAATTCTCAATAAAAATAAATCCAGTGCATATACAATGGTTTGGGAAAGAGTTCAGTAAAATTTTCCATTCCTTAATTAATAAATGAAACATTGTCTTCTTAAATGCCAATTTGTGAATTAAATAATATTATTGCACATTGTTAGAATTATAATTATTAGCATATATTATATGATGTAGATAATAAATGCTAATAGCGGGTAACTGTTTTATTTCTTGAATGATTAATTTTTTTTTTTATTGGTCTGTTTTACATTTTTTTTTTTTGTTATTTTTGAAGACATAAATTTATTTTTAAACTGCGGTACCGACACATCACTGGTATATTTCTATTTTATAATATTTTTGATAGGTTTTGTTTATTATTCAGTTTCTGTTATCAAATGAAAACTCTGCATATAATTACTAGGAGTTATCAATATAAAGCATCCTGACTAATGAAATAATCCGAAGCTGTCAGCTTGGACTATCCCTCATGAATAATCCATAAAGGGGAGATAAGGAACTATCGCGGAGTGACACTTTGCGGGGGCGGGTGTCAGTTTTCCGCGACATCAGGTTGGTGGGTCGGTGCCGCATACTTTCGTTTTTTTTCTTTTTTTTAAAAGTAACTAAATTACTTTCCATACTCTACTTAATTGCAAAAAAAGTGTGGCATAATAATCAGAGCTGGGTTGCATCATTTGCTTCACCCTGTATGGTCAATGTCTCGTAATGCGGGGTCCAAGTGAATGGTTTTGCAGTTAATTGATTCAGAATATATATATTTTTTTTTTGTTCTTGCAAGGCCTATAAGGAATTTCCTGTTACTTTACAATCATAAAAACATTCCTGCTTAATATTCCACATTTCTGAATTTCTCCATTGAGAAGTTTCTCCTTTTAGTTGTTTCGCAATCACTTGTCTTGAAACTAACTAATTCCGTTATTCCTTACCTTACTATTTTAATGTTTTGTAAGTATTTCCTGTTAAGATTGATTGTAAAGGATATTACTTAATAATCAAGCACAAGCGGTTATGGACAATTATCAGGTTTGGGGTCTTTGAATTGGAAAACCTATAATCTATTACGATAAAACTATAGTTTACTGTTAAATATGAATAAGGAGAAGATGATCAGGGACGCAGTCAAAAAGAAACAACACGTCCTAGTAAAAATAGTATAAGCGTGTGCGAACGTTTCAAACTGCCTTGAGGGTCTTCTTCAGGGATAGAGTGAACAAAAATCTAGATGTGAAAAAAATAACAAATAGATAAACGAATGACAAATGGCTAATATAAAATTACATGGATATAGAAAAAATAATACATATATATATACAATAAAGGTTAAAGAACATAATATATCCATAAATCAATGATAATACAAAGAAGCGAAGTAAGTATAAGGATGAGATAGGAATGATATGGGAAAAAAATCGTAAATAAAAAAAAAATTTATATATGTGTGTGTGTATTTAGTAAGGTTCTTGAGGTTCAGTCAATAAAAAAAAACACAACTATTTTGGGGATGTTTCGAGACTATATTGTTCTCATAATAGTAAATTCATACTAAACATTTAATAGTAACAGTCAAGAAATTTATCGATATTAACATATCGAGTCAGTACTAGAAAATATCTATAGCGGAAGAATGGGATTTTATGAAGAAATCAAGACAACCCACGGTCCTGAAGCAATTACAGTGATGAAGGAACTTCAGAAATCCAACAGAAAACTAGAAAGTGCGAGGAATACTAGGATATTCCTACTAAGATGCAGGGCATGATTATGAGAACAATATAGTCTCGAAACGTCGCCAAAATGGTTGTTTTTATTTATTGACTGAACCTCAACAACCTTATATATATATATATATATATATATATATATATATATATATATATATATATATATAGAGAGAGAGAGAGAGAGAGAGAGAGAGAGAGAGAGAGAGAGATATAGATATAGATATATACAATATAAAATAAATAATAATATAATTTGTTTTTCAATTCTATTTTATCCATTTTTTTCATTTGTTTATCTCTCTGTTATTTATTGTCAAATCACATTTTTTGTTCATTTTAGCCATGAAGAAGTCCTGCAAGGCCGGTCGAAACGTTTGCACAAAATTATTTCATTTTTTCAAATTTTTCACAAACAAGATTTGTTCGTGCTCGGTTAAGAATAGAGTACCTACCTAATGTGTAACCTTTGTTTAGTCATAGTTAGTGTTTATAGGAATAGTTTCATAGTTAGATAGATAGGAATGTTTTACTTGAGTAATTATTCATTCATGACTGCAGATGGCTCCCCATATACATGTATCTGAAATAAGCCGACGAGGCAAGTAGTATTTCAGCTATTTCAACACGTACTCCGACACACGTTCGTGATGGGGCTGAAACGGAGACACGAATATGGTTTAGTAAACAAATGCTATAAAGAGACAAGACAAATTCGCTGGGAGCCGTACATGTGGCAACCCTAATGGGGTAATCAGGGATGATAAACTGCTCAACTGTTGAGTCGCTCAATGAGCAACAAATGGTATCGGCGACGTCATGGTTCGTTGGTGAGCTCGTGAGCTATGATCGGTGACATAATAGCTCACTGGGGAAAGGCCTTAAATGAAACGTCTATTGTTGGCCTGAGGAGCTCCGCGATTCGGACGATCGTGACCCGTTCTGGGCGGGCGGAGGATCTGATGTAGGTTACGATCTGGAGGAAATATGCCAACTCGCAGAATAGCGATATCCTGAGCCCGTGATTCACCGACGTCCCTGCTTGGTGGAGAGAAGCATAACGAATAACAGTGAAAGCATAACCTTCATAATATGCAATCTGAGTTAGTTCATGCGCGTGTTTATTACGATAACAGATTTATGTAGTCTCCTCCCACTCCAGGAGGCAGTGAATAATTAAGAAATTCTATAACAAAAATGAATTCAACAATTGTTTTACTGATAAAATGGTGTACATTAACTTGAAATATAGGCATGATAAGAATATAATTATTTCAAACCATCACAGGCTTCTGAAAAGAAAATAACGTAAGGGTCTTCAATGCAGGTTTCCTAATGTTATAATGATAACACCATTGTAAATACATCTTACTGATATGTATATATAATTATGTTTTGCTCAATTAATCCCTAATTATAAGTGTCAATGCACACCGGCCGTGCTCGAGCCAGAGGTGCTGAGGTTAATACCGGAGATCACAACGAAGCACATGTTTTTCATAGTTAAAAGCGTATTGTAATCATATTAAAAGTTATGCTAACTTTCTAAAAAAGGTTAGAAAATAAAAACGTTCGTTATATACAGAAATGGATTAATATGTTTGCATATAAATGTTTAAGCCAGCTATATATAGAAGTAATGATCATAATGTTTGGTTTATTGTGAACTTACTGATTTTTAAAATTATTCGCAATGAATTATCCTATAAACATCGTTGTATTTAAGAACAAAAATAGGAATAAAAAAAAAAAAATCACCATGTCTACTACTTTTTGAGAGAAATACGAAAATTCAGCAAAGAATTCCGAAAGCTAGCATCTTATAACCCATTTAAGCTACAGAACTTATTTTTTGCTCAAATTGTATCAAAAGGTCTAATCTAATTTGGTTAAATTTTGATAATAACGATTAATTGGTTAAATAATGATAACAACCTTTCCTTTAGAAACAACTGCAGCAGCAATTTTGGGGAAATGCAGAAAAGTTAATAATATTTAATGCTTTGACGCTACCAATTATGCGCTTCCTCCTATACCTGAATTTTCGCACACAGTACTAACAATATATCGAAAAAATTAAAACTACATTAACTTTTCCATACCAAAATGTGCTTCCCATAGCCCCTTGATCTTATATAAAGTTTTCCACATTCTCCTCTTACTGCTTTCTTATTTTAAGAGTTCATAGATGGTTTATCAGAATTTCGTAATCAATTAATATAGTTGAATTTATATTAGATGATAAGGCTCACCGTTTATTTATGTGTATACGCCTTACACAATAAAATAACTTATACCAATAATTCCAAATTTAAAATAATTTTTGCCATCGCTTTGGTTATCCTGCCGGTGAAATTTTACTGAACTATCAGGGATTTCGTAAAAATATTGTTCCCAATACTTGGACTCCGCGAGAAGGTCGGAATACCCAGAGAGTCAGATTAGTGAGGTTCTACTGTAGGCAACTGAATCTACTCTTAGTAAAAGAAATTCATGTACTTTATGGTATGAAAATTAAATTAGAAAGCTAAATGGGCACATTATATATATAAATTTCTTGACTGTTACTATTAAATGTTTAGTAAGGTTCTTGAGGTTTAATCATAAAATAAAAAAACAACTATTTTGACGACGTTTCGAGACTATATTGTTCTCATAATTATGCCCTACAGTGAAAAAACAGGTTACAATAAAATTATATAAGTTATACAAGTTATTTCAAAACATAAAGTTAGCTACAGTACAGGTAGGTATATAACAACATGTGTAGGGTAATAAAAATATATATAATTACAGAATATAGAGGAGTATGAAGCTACTTACAATGTTACTGGTGGATATGAATAGACTAACAATTCTAGTACACAACTAACCTAGGGGAGTGAGTTTAAACAGACAGTTAACAAGGGTTAGTGGGGAAAACCCCTATTTCTTAAAAATTAAGTTAAAAGGACTGTGTGGGTATTCCCAAAGATGCAGGTACAAAAATATTTCAGTGTAATATACTAATAAATGGAAGAATGGTTTGTATGATGTATATAAATGTAAATGTATATTATTGGGCTGAATGTATTAAGTTGGAATAACAGGTTTTAAGATTTAAAACGTCTGATTTTTTGTTTATTGCGCGGTTTTTAAATTTTTCTATGGTTATCATTTCTTTAATATTTCTTTTAACATTATTTTGTTCATGGTGAATAATTTTGGGGAAATCAAATTTAAATGTATGTTTTGTTTTCCTGTAATGTGTGGTGAGAGCTGTTTGGTCAGGTTTGTTCGGGTTTTTATTTATAGACGTGCAACTGTATTTATGTTGATACACTCGTCGTTTAAGATATTGTTCCGATGTACCAAAATAAGACTTGCCACAACTATCTTCACACGGAATTTCATAAACAATATTAGACTGTAACTCTAACTTATCCGTATCTTTGGTTTCTTCCAATTATTAGTATATTACACTGAAATATTTTTGTACCTGCATCTTTGGGAATACCCACACAGTCCTTTTAACTTAATTTTTAAGAAATAGGGGTTTTCCCCACTAACCTTTTATATATATATATATATATATAACTGTCTGCACCGTTATGTAAAAATCAAGTTTGATGAATGAAACAATACTTTTAATTTTGATAGAATTTATATTACCGTATATGTTAAACGCTTTTCGAAATCCGTGATAGTTGAGTTCGCGAAGTGCTAAACCTTGTCGGTAACTAACAAGTGAAGCAATCCATCAGCGATGAGGTATCTTACTATTCCTAAAATAACTCAGGATAATAATTTATGTCATTTTTAATTTTGTAAAATGATATACCATATTCTGAGAGCCGGAGGAGCAGGATATTCTGTGTTCTCAGATGATGGATAAGTTTGGTGATTAGTGGTTCATTAAAGTTGGATGGCACCATTTGCGAAAGGTAAGAGGGCATGACCTGCAAATCGCCGAGATTGATGTGGTGACTAGGAGCAGATGTGACCTTATCTTCTGCCGAATATCAGTGAATCATTTCGGTAGCGGTTTCGAAAATGGCATTGTAAAATTTACTAGGGTATTGTAAAGGTACGGCAGATAGTTAATAAAAAAAATATATCAAAACATACTTTTGGATTTAAATAATAACAGACGAATATTCCACTCAATGTTTATATTTTTCATTTACTTTTATCCAAAAGTTTATTTTTCTTTAGGTATTAACATCCTAATATTTTTTAACAAGATCATAAAAAACGTATTAATATTATTAAAATCAAAGCAAGAAGTACTTCTTTAAATAAATAAAAATTACAAAATGTTTTTTTTCTTTTCATTTATTGGCATTTACAACTGTACAAAAACATATACATCAAGTAAATGTATTGATAGTGAATACAATGGCATGTAAATAACTTGTGAAGAACTACTCAATAGTGGCACTTAAATAAAAATGTACACTAAAAGGTCTCTAGGCCATCAAAGCTCAACTCCTTACGTCCAAATAGGTCTAATCACAGTCATGTAAATGAGTCTTTTGTAATTAATTGGGAGCTTTGAACGTTTGTCTAGTAAATGTTGCAGTAGTCTGTTTCAGTTTCTTGTCATTTTAGTCTTGTATGTGGATTCCAAGCAAGTTGTTTGTTCAAGTGGAGTCCTAGGTAGCAGATCTGCTCAACAGGGATTAGTTGAATGTAAAATGTTAAATTAATATACATATTTTTTTTTTACATTTTGCATTAGATGGGGCACATTTTTCAAGAATCTATTTTACATCACATTAGACCTACACCCCATCGCATGGAAGACGTAAGAAATGCAAAGGCGATTGTATATTACGAAAATAAAATAATAACAAATAAAAAACAAGTACCACTACAACGCATCGGTAAGGATATACTGTTATTGGGACAACGGTTGTGGAAGGAGAAGATTTGGCAAGACTTCACTATTAACCGCCAGGTTTTTCTTCCAATTAAGAGTACCCACTTTTTTAGAGACTGGTTACCCACTGTTTCCCGATCTCGAAGTCGATCTACGAATGAAAAGATAGAATATACATTTTCTTTCTTTAGTCGGACTCGAACTCGGGCCCGTGAGCATGTGAAAGCCTAAATCAAAGAACTGCGCCTCCCTGGACATATAAATCTTATTAATTAAATTTTTCGTAAATTTAACTTTATTTACGTCTTTCGTCTTGTTTTTATTAATTTATTTATTTATTTTATCCTAATACGTTTCATACGACACTGTTAAAATATTATATGAGTTTCAAAAATTTATATAAATTAAAACGACAACAAAATAAAATAAAAAAAAATCCTGTAGTAATTTTACCAACAGATTTTTACTAAACCTACAAAATATGGGAATCATCAACAACACTATACCAGGACCTGTCTGAATATGCGGAGCCGAACTTCATAATTCAGTACAACACGTATGATTAAATAAAATTTTTAACCTTGATACGACGGAATCTCGTTATAACTATCAGCATACCAGGATTCACCCTTAAATCAGAACAACGCCACTCGCCCTTGCTCTTAAATAATCTTCATAAAAAAGTAGGAAAACAATAACCAAGAGATCTCCTGTCCTCCTAATCATTTTAATACGTAAAATCATTCAATAAATTATGAACATGTAAAATGCTTCACCATTGACCTAGTTGGTCAAAAGCGATACGTTTTTGGGGGAACGTAAAGGCTTTATACGTAGTTTGATATTAGGAGAGCAAAGGCAGTTAGGAGCTCAACTTTTCTTAAACTAAATTCCTATTATAATATCCTGACTAGGAGGCAGGATCTAATATATGAGCTCCTTTTGACTCTGTTTTTCTTATAACGAAATAAAAAAAATTAACTCGGATTTGACCGATTTTGACGATCTCCCACAGCTGTTTTGAAGTAAATTATGCTTGGTCATCTTATTTACTTCAGCTACCCTTTCCGACATCCAACACTAGTGTTGAAATGAGTACCCTTGAAATAAGTATCTTCAAACAAGAGGTTTAATCATTCCAACGTTAACAGGCTTGATTTAGGAGCTATATTAGTCGAATAAAAAAAATCACGTTTAAATAAGGTATAATTCATTTTATGTATATATTATTTTTCCTGTACGACTTTCTGTATCGTTATTGAGTGAGTTCCAGTTCATCCTTTAGTCGTAGCCGAGTCCTAATTATTTAACTGTATTAATCTTTAACCTTCCCCTGGTCGCGCCAATTTCTATAACACGAGCGGTTGCGTGTTGTACAAAGTAAATCACCCTGTTTTTTATTTATCTGTTTTTGTCAAAATTTTATATGAACTTTACTAAATAAAATATTTTGACCATTCTCGATTTAAAATAGAATATATGTACAGTATACTACCGGATAGAATGATATTTTGAACGTAAATGAAAATATGTTCACAAAAGAAAATTATAAAAAAACAAATTTATAACTAGATAAATGTTTATTTACAATAATACAATCAAATATAAATATTTGTTGGTCTACAATGGTTTTTATGAACAATTATTGTAAAAAAAAGATTTAGAGGAATGATTTTACATATAGAGTGTAGAAATCCCTAGGCTCTTTCCCCTCCTCATCTACGTCTCTACTCTCAACATCGGTTTCTTTATCATGATCTAGAATGTTTTTATTTTCCCTAAACCCAAATCCGAATCACTCTCCTCCAAATTTTGTTATAATTGTCTAGTTCTTTTTTCTTACTCGTATAGCAAAATTTGAGGTATATATTCCAATTTTATAGGTTCCCACTTAATAAACAACATTCTGAATAATTAATACTTCACTCACTAATAAAATCAAAAGCAAAAATGCAAAGAATCATATTTACATAATGCCAAATCCAGCTTATTGGTATGAAAATGGTAAAAAAAAAAATCAAAATGAGAGCGGTCGCTTGTTGTACTTTGCACAACACTGAGTACTAAATATGTTCCATGTAGGAACCTATCCCTCCTACAATAGTGGAAAATTCCTGGCGGCAAATATAGGAGTATAATAGCTTAATCCAATTTTCCGAAAAGCTCGCCGGAAGCGAGATAGATGGAAAACTAGTCGGGTGTTGTACAAAATACAACGGCGCGACCGGTGGAGGGTTAAACAAGAACCTTGTTTATGTAAACTAGAAGTATCACGTATCACATCGTGAAATTGATGAGTTTTCATTAAGTTTAATATTTTCTCTCCATGAGTCCTGTTATTTTATGTAATATAGCCTGCGGAGAGTGTTTTTTCAACAATTTCAGAATGTACTTATTATAATAAAAAAAAAAAAAAGTGCTCCCAATATCCTAAATATAGTGAGTAGAGGCTTATGAATATATACATATTAAACTAAAATTACAGAAAAAAAAAACATGTAATAACTAGTATAGAAAAACGGGGATCGGGTAATTATCAACAGATTTGCAGATGTTATGTATATCAAAGTACAGGTTTTTAATCTAGTGACGAGATTGCCTCGCTAGTTTGTTTACTGAGGTTTGACATAAATTTCTTAATATATGATATAATGTAAAAGACTCCAGGATGAAAAGTTTTTTTGGACGCAGCGAAGTGGATAGACCTCACTTGCGATGGCTATCGAATGTAAGACTTATAAACGCTTGGGGCGGATATGAACCTTATTAATTTCAAATTGCTTGGTATTTTTTTTTTAAATATCCCTGCATTCTATTCAATTCATATTCTTATAGTTTTAAATGTACTTGTTAAATTATTTGGAGACTTATACACCTAAAGACAAAAGAAAGTTTTAGCTGAGAAAATGAAAAAATCAATTAGGTTCAAATTTTTGCCAATAATTGTGCAAACTTGGCTATAATTTTTGGTTGACCAAACTAGGAAAGGATATAATACCTAATTATATATATATATATATATATATATATATATATATATATATATATATATATATATATATATATATATTATATTATTTTTTTTTTTTCCACGAGATCTAAATGCTAAAAGTACAGTTTCAGGAATATCTCAGGTACGACCAAGCAGACAATAAGGGCACGCGCCATAGAACTTGCGCAACTTACTGAAGCAATTGGAACGGCTGAGGGTTGCTGGTGTTGAGCTGTTGCAAGGGAAGTCATCACCATCGCGACGGTCAAATGCCAACACCGGCCGGTGTGGCATATAGCGTAGGGCAGAGGGGAGTGTCTTCGTTCAGTCGTTATTAGGAGCATGCTGAACTATGAATTATAATAAATAAACACATGTTTGTTAAACTCTTACTTATCCGGAATCCTCTATGCAGGTACTCTCCTTAAACTGGCACACTCAAACGATGAACATATCTCACCGTACGTTTTTTGTTTTTTTCTTTTAACGATTTATTGATATTTACAACTGTATTCATTATATATACCAAGTAAATTTGAGAAAAATGATTACAATGACAAGTCAAAAACATGTAAAGAACCACTCATTGGTAACACTACAATAAAACTTCTACATTAGAAGTCTATTGGACTTCTCATTTTCAAACGCCTCGAAGGATTATCGAGGAGAATTCAGTGTAGACCAAATTGGGAAACTAGTGGATCCGGCTGGATATGGAATTTACTGTGAAAGGATAGGTTTCAGTTTTGGGCCAAATAAACCACAATTGGAACATTAACAAAGATTCAAGCTACCTAGTTAACTCTTAGACTCTCCCGAGGTGAGAACTAATATTTGATTTCTTGTCTTATATTTTTGAAAACTTTAGTCTATATAATCCATGTAACATAGTACTGATGTGTTGAAAATTTTGTATGTTAAAGATGAATGTTTAGCATTCGAAACTAGTTTTCTAATATAGTAATTCCGATAGAAGTGGCAATTAATTTATCAATCCTAATTTTGATCCGATGACTTTAAAAGTCCATTTTAACCATCGTTTGAATTTTTTTTTTTTTTATTCATTGCCTGCGTGGTTCACCATTTATTAATCAGGGCTCAATTTCAAAAGAATATTATTACATTTTTTATTTTTAATTGATTCAATATCATTTATTAATGCTATATTATGAAATGCAGTGTGAGCCAAATTGGTTTGGTTTATATTGAGGGCAGTTACTTGGCTATCTCCACCTCAGCCATATTGGTACTCCCCACCGGTAGACTCCACTAACAGAGCGCCTAGCCTTGATCCGATCAGCGATACAATAGCCCATTATATACAGTGACCAGGGCGGATGGTGCAAGGAGCGGATGGACAGCTAAATGTCAGGGGGGCCACCACCCAAGGGCGAAGCCCCCCGGACCCCAGCCAACCCACTTTCCGAGCACGCTCCAACTATCGCACAATCTGGCCATCCTTCATCTAACCCTGTGCCACTAACTAGCTCCCGACGAAGTGTGTCGGCTGAGGAGAAACGGTATGAAATATCAACGCTATTAAAACTTTTTCAATTATTCATTAACGGCCCCATGTACTGCTTGAGAGATATTGTTTAGATAGATATATGGGCCGAAAAAAAAACGAGCTTGTATAAAAATAGGATTACATTCACCTCCGAAAAATTTCGAAATTAAGTTGGGAAAGCTAATCGAATCTAGTGTCTCAATAAATAATAAATGTCACTCTTAACGACTTTTTCTTTTTGTTGTATTTAATCTATTATTCTTTATCGTTTACTAATGAACTACTTAGCCTGCCGTTCTACAGAATAAATATGTGACACGATTGGGCGCATCCATCTGACAGATTCATAATGCCATTTTTTATGTCGGCTCGGTGAAAACATGTAAAACTGAATTTATTTATACTCGCATAGTTTTAGGCAACCTTTCCATATCACATTGCACGAAGAACAAAAAACTTGAACATTTTTAAAAATAGTAACTACTAAAAAACATTGTCACTTTCCTGAGCGGGAAAAAATTGTTCATTTTTACAAACATAATTTAAAATTAAACTTACTTGTGATCATTAAACTCCCCACTATCATGAAAAGAAGTAAACATTTTTTTTTTTTTTTTTTTTTTTTTTTTTTAAGGCATCATTCAGATTCATGACCTGACCCAGGTACAACCTCTGTAAAAGCTGAATGGTATTTTTCCATATTTTATGGAATCTATTTATTATTTTTCACATAACATCTTGTCTTGTTCAAAAAAAAAATTCTTCAGCATCATATTTCAGGCATTCAAACATTAAGAAACGAACATTTTTCATTTCCCAACATTTTGTATAACGTCCTATATCGGTCGTGGCACATAGGTGTACCAGGTATGCAAGTTTAAAATGTCGTTTTAATTCCAATAGAATGCGCTCTTAGCCTATTGAAGGATTTGCTTATCTCTAAACGCTATTTTGTTTGTTAGTCATTTGTTTACAAAAGTCAGTTGTTTTTAAGTCGTTTACGTGGACGTATCATACCTTTCTTTGGTGTTAAAAATGTCTAATTTTAAGCCAAATAAAGAGCATTTCCGGCATGTCATGATTTTCTTATTTAATCAAAAGAAAAAGGCATCTGAATGTCATCGAATTCTGGTTGAGACTTATGGCGATGTTGCTCCAACCGTCAGGACATGTGAACGTTGGTTTCAAAGTTTCAAACGTGGTGATTTTGATGTTACTGATCAAAAACGAGAAAATCGACCAAAAAAGTTTGAGGACTTCGAATTGCAATCTTTATTAGACGAAGACAATACCCAAACCCAACAAATGATGGCAGAACAGTTGAATGTCACTAGGCAAGCCATTTCCGATCGCCTGAGAGCTATGGGAAAGATTCAAAAGGTTGGAAAATGGGTTCCACATGAATTGGACGAACGACAGATGGAAAAACGAAAAACTGTGTGCGAAATGCTGCTTTTACGCCACGAAAGAAAGGGTTTTTTGCATCGAGTTGTAACTGGCGATGAAAAATGGATTTATTTTCAGAATCCCAAACGAAAAAAAATCATGGGTAACGCCAGGACAACCATCCACATCGAGTGCAAGACCGGATCGTTTTGGGAAGAAGACAATGCTGTGTGTGTGGTGGGATCAGAAGGGAGTAGTCTACTACGAGCTTCTCAAACCCGGCGAAACAGTCAATACCGAGCGCTACCGACAACAAATGATCAATTTGAGTCACGCATTGATCGAAAAACGCCCAGAATGGGCTCACAGGCACGCCAAAGTCATTCTTCAGCATGATAACGCTCCTGCACATTCAGCCAGATTGACTAAGGAAACGATTTCTTCGCTTGGTTGGGAACTCCTACCCCACCCGCCGTATTCACCTGACCTGGCGCCTTCTGATTATCACCTCTTCTCATCGATGGGAAACTCATTGGCGGAGCAACACTTCAACAATTTCGAAAACGTACGAAAATGGCTCGATGAATGGATTTCAAATAAAGATGAAGCATTCTTTTGGAATGGTATCCATATATTGCCCGAGAGATGGACAAAATGTGTAGAAAGCGAGGGTCAGTACTTTGAATAAAATATATTATACTTTTTTTTAAATTACTGTGCATATATTTTAAGAAATAAATGACATTTTAAACTTGCATACCTGGTAGGTTCCTCCTGATGTTAGATGGGAAATCGGAAATAATGTATTATTTTTTAGCCTTTTTTTTTTATTAAAATATATGTACAATCTGTCTCAATTAAGGGCAATAGGTGACAGTACTAAAGATGTATTCATTCATACAATATATACAAGTACTCATACACACAAAATTAATGATAATAGAAGATTAAAAAAAAATAATAATAATTATAAAAATAAACTAATTCAATTCAATAAACAAAAATAAAATGAATACAAAAAAAAAACTCTGAAAGGAAACCTTAGTCAAATTTTCAATTCAAAATACATCAATAGAACTAGTGCCTGTCAAAAAAAGTCCCAAAAATAAAAAAATATTGGCAAAACCTGACATTTTTCATTCGAATCAATATAGCTCCTAAACGACCAATGTTGTATGACAAAATTATTTTTTATTACATTTCTAACAAGGAAGCTGTCGTCAAATTTTCGTTCAGTTTTGAATGTGAAAAAAAGGTCACAGCAAAAAAAGTATAGACCCCCCCTCCCCTAAAAATTCTAAGTTTACAAAATAAAAAACAAACTATTATAAATAATAATATAAAATAGAGTAATAAAACTCTGAAAAAAAAATAAACATATTTTAATTTAAAAACACACAATATATACAAGCAAATCTATCTATGAGTATATGTTTTATCTATTTCATATTTTTTTCTAATTTATTACTTTTTAACTAGTTACGGATCTCAATAAGAAAAGAAATCAGTAGTTCGATGAAGTAGTAGATTTTTTTTTTTTTTTTTTTTTTTTTGTATATTTGAAATCAAAATTTCGAATTTCGAAATCGAATGAAAAACTAGATGATAAATAACCATTTGCAGTTTTTACACATGAGTCCAATATACAATGTAATACATAAAAAGTTTATCGAAAAATATATTTATCTCCATAGGTGTTTTAAAGAGACGCCTAAGGCATGATTTTAAAAAAATAAAAAATAAAAACTAGAGAAAATACTATCACAGTGTTTATTATTTTGTTCATTTGTCTTGTTATTCTTGTATGCCCTTCGACTAAAGCCAGGTTATTTAGCTATGAATACTTGGATTCAATCATGGGAAGATACTTAGGTAAATGATAAATTAAAAAGTATTAAAAGTGGCATTGAACAATGGAATATGTCACTGAGGATTGGCCATACTCGCTTTACACATGGCTGGCTATCTTATATTGAGAGAAGCCTCGCCGAAATGCTTATCTTGTGACAATCAGAAATATTATTCGCTGTACGAACCCTTTTTCCGCAAAAACGACTGGATAGAAATTTGTCGGCAATGGCTGGAGATGACAAATCCAATATAGGTAAAATTATTACATTTTTCAACTAATTTTTTTTTCTCAAAACAATATAAAAAATAAAATATAGCTAAGGAACTAGGGCACTGAAGGCCATAGCAGCCAAGTATCCAAAAAGAATCTACTTACCTAACTAAATTCGGAATACGAACGGATCACTTATGACAGATATCATTAATTACCATGAAGGTGCTGTAAATCCTCCAAATGGCCTCAGTAGAATGCCTCAGTAGAATTCAGGAGCGATGGGCTCTAACGAGAGAAAGGCATCTATAAGTAGCAATCTTTCATTCACCTGCCGTTCTATTTATAGGAGGAAATCTGGAACATTCCACAACTGTCGCCAATAGATGGAAGAAAAT
Source organism: Euschistus heros (assembly GCA_003667255.2). Classification (NCBI taxonomy): domain Eukaryota; kingdom Metazoa; phylum Arthropoda; class Insecta; order Hemiptera; family Pentatomidae; genus Euschistus; species Euschistus heros. The sequence continues at coordinate 2,069,341 of RCWM02000051.1, read as the reverse complement.
AAAAACAAAATAAAAAAAATTCAATCCTATATAACGGAGGTTGTGAGCTAAAAATAGTCTGTGCCACCTGAATATTTTGATTCTGTATTACTGGTATTATATCTATCGATTTTTTTCTTTAGAATATTATTAAACAAAAAACTATTATAAATAATCATATAATAATAATGAGGAGGACAAATATGGACATAAAAGCCACAAAGCATTTAAAGTATTTTGGAGAAATCATCTGCTACAACGGATCGAGTAAGACATATAATGGAAGACAATATCTGAAAATCAGAAAAAAGACCCTCACAAAAGGCATTTATAACAAAAAGTTTGTCCAACAACGCGATTATAAGGCACTTTAATGCTGTGGCAAGGCCAGTGACTTAGTATAACGTGGAAACAGGAAATATCTCAAGTCAGGGAAAGCTCTTGATGATCTAAATGCAAATAATCGAATAATTTGAAATCGAATGATGAAATATACGGAAGGTACGGGATTTAGAAATAGTTATGAGTAAAAGACGACTGATTTTCTATGTAAACATGGTAAGTATGGATCCCAAAATGTTAAATAATCAAATATTCAATAATATATAGAATCATAAAAGCCAGAGTGGTTATGTTAAGCAGAGGAAGGAAAAACTGAAGAGACTTGATATCACTGATCGGGACTGCCTGGAGAGAGAGATTCGTGGGAATCAACGGAAGAGAGAAGACGAAAGAGCAGAAAGAGAGAATGATTATTAGAGAAGAAGAAAAAATGAGCGTACCATCAGAAGTTGAATATAAAATGATACCTACTCGGTCCTTTGTTGTCTGGTTTGCAAAAATACAAAAAAATATGTAAATAAATACAAAAAATAAGGAGGAGAAACATCCGAACTAAGAGATCCCTACTCTAGTCTCTGAGCTGCGTCATTTGGTGCATTCGCACAGGACTTGGCTATTGCCAAAACTCCAAGAAAATATATATTTACAATACATTTCGGGGTCAATGACGTTTTAATATCCGAGGTGGGTAATAAGGATGTGAGGAATGGATAATGAATGAACCATAGGGTTAGGATGGTGGTTGAAAAAGTTTTGTTTGAATTTCGAAAATTTAATTGGTACGAGGACAAAAGGTATATTTGAATCATTGTGGATGGTTTTCTGTGAGACCTAATATTGATACAATTATAATTGTTTGGAATGGTTCATTCATAACTTCGGATTGAAAGGATTTCAAGGACAGTTCAAGCCCATTGATCTAAATAGGTTTTAGAATCGTCTTATATATAAGCGGTTAGCTTTCAGTTGAAAGGCGAGATGTCCTGTTTAGAGTCTATATAATTGGCCGATTAATTCTTGAAATAATCAAAACAGAAGACATGATGCTACCTTAATGTATTTATCTGGATTTTCCCAAGGAACATTGAAAGCTGATTTTTAAACAAATTGTTTAAAAGATAATATGATAATTGTTTAGCTATGTGAAACTAAAGCTAGATGGACCTGCCGTAAGGAGATGTCAGATCGGCAGGTGGTTGCCAGTTCCGTGTCGGATTAGCCTATCAGTTTTCGTTCCGCTACAAACCTAGTCGATGGGGATTTGTGTAAGAGCTTCCAGCGGTCAGGGTGCTATTAAAAGATTTCCAAATGCAAATTAAACGAGATTAAAAACTAACGGATGAATTCCTTACATATATTTTTTTTTTTAATCTATTAGTATTATAAATTTATAGAAGATTGGCTAAACGAATCAGGATGTCACAAACATTACCTATGCTTTGAAGAATCTACTGCGTACAAAAAAGTACATTAAAATGTACTTAATACTGACAAAACTTAAAATGTACTTAGTTCATATTAATTCTATAACTTGTAAAATAAAAAATATATTAATAAAGCAGAAATCATGCTAGAGAGCACCATCCTAGTAACCACTAACAAGTACCAATCTCAGGCTCACAATTTTATACCTTTCAAACTCTATATCTTCCTGATCGCATGTATTAAGGTGTACTAAAATAGAAGGCGCAGCTTGAGAAGGCGAGGCTGTGAACCAGTACGCTACTACCAATTTACGAAAGTTGACCTTAAACGCCGTTAGAAAAAACATTTATACAACGCTTTCTGTAAGACCTAAGCGATTTTTTTTAATTTGCTGAATTTTTTTTTCCTTGTATGTGTAGTATAAATTAAGTAGTAATGTGTAGTACACTCTCGCTTTCTGAAGGCGCGTCTACCATAGTAAGTTCATCGCATTGTTCTTATCGCAGTAAATTATTGTTTACCATGTTGGGGAAAGGCACTAGAGTTTTTGTTCAAGTTTTTTATCTCAAAAAAAGGAAGTAATAACACGGATATAATACCTGATAAACGGGCGGAATACAAAGCCATTGAAGCTAAGAAATATTTTTATATCTAAACTGGTTAAAGAGAGATGTAGACCAAGAAAAAGAGTAAAGGAGAAAAATGATATTTGAAACAATTTTTTACCTAACAATAGCACTAAAGTACAACTCATAGGTCAATCATCTGACTAAGATAGTGACATAAGTTACAATAAGAAAAATTAAAGGATTGATAATTATGGAGGGAAACAAATTAATAACTCTTAAAGGAAGTTAAAGAGAAGAATTTTTTTTCTCGAAATATGCAAAGTATTCCATTAGAATGAAGTACGGATGAAAAGGATCTAAACTAAGTACATTTTAAGACGCACAAATGATATTCAAACCCATGACTTTCAGTACCCAGCGCGCTGAGACCCTCGCCCCAAATCGCTCTGCTATTGAGTCTTCCTAATTCATAGACTTATCACAAAACCTTCTTTATTTGTAAGTTAACACAACTTCACATACTGACTTACCATGGATACCATCAGTTAACTAACTATAAACGATTTCAAGACAGACTTCAAGGACTCGACATATTCATTGAAACAATGACTAAAATGTGTATACTGAAAGACCCAAGTAGATTTAAAAGGATAATTATAAGGAATATACTCTCGTAATCTATCAAAATAAACCAAAGCCCAGAAGAGTTGTCGCAGGGTGATGTTGGTCCTTATGCACGCCTTTTATTATTATTGATTGGTTATTCATTGTTTAACAGCTAGCTATACATAAAGATATAAAAATAAATAAACAACATTATAGTTTATTTAAATAAAATATGAGTATACTAGCATCTCCCGTTGCAGCTTGGCTTGTAGTAAAGAAAATAAAAGGGGACGTTTTGACTCCATTTTTTAATTAAACTTTTAACCTAAAAACTAATATAATTTTCAGATTTCTCATTTTAAAAAACATGAAAAAACGTAATTAAAAAAAAAAAAAAAAGTAATCAAAAATTAAATCTTTATACCCCTGAAATAATGTGGGATTTTAGAGGGCACGAGGCTGTCGATTTGTAAAAAAACGGAAATAATTTGCGCTACTTAACATATTTCCCCCGATTGCAGCCAAATTTTAAGGGCATCTATTAGCCGTAAAACTGCATAGTTTAGCCCAAATCCGGAGGTCGCAGGATTTCTCCTTATTCAGATATCTCAAGTTATAGTTGATCTCGGAATTTTCTATTCACCCAGTTTTTTTCCACTAAAAACTAGAGTAAACCCAATGTTGTATGCATGGATAAAACGCAGAATGTAAGATGATTATTTTGATGCTATTACTATTGTAATCAGTTGAACACTGCAGTTAGAAGTATTTGATGACATCTCAACTTTAAAATTTTAACATCCTCGAATGGGGTAAAAAATAAATATTTTTTTAGTTTTGATAAAATTTTACATATAAGGGGTTTTTTGGTGCGTTAAATCGAAATTTTAAGTTTTCCATGAAAACAATTTTCACCTGATTTACAGCGGATTTCGTTGGAACTTTGCCAATCTTTTTGGAGTCTTTGATCACCCTAAAGCCGGATCGTGTATTGAGCATAACGAAAATATTTTTATTTCAAATAGCATACAAAACTACAGTTCAACGTAAAATATTCATTTCTCTATCTTTACGGAGAAAAAAAAAAAAACTACGTGATTTTCATTTTTTTTTTTCGGCTCCTAATGCTCATTGGCGGCTATAACTCTAGTTTTGCTCTATTATAGTATAGCATAGTATAGTATAGGTTGCTACTACCCACATAAAAATCGGCATTCTAATCTGTGAGTTCTGAGTCAAAACATATTATTGTTAGATAAAAGTATAGAGCGCCTTTCAGTTAATACTACTTCTCAAGTAATATAATTTCAATCCGAACTTTCTCTGGGCGGATTGAGAATTTTAGATTATCCGCAGCGTTGAAGGAGGCCAATCATCCGCAGGATTCTGGAAGACGACAAGGAAAACCGTCGGGAAGAACACGTCTTACTTTGCCTTTGTAATCCGACTCTTAGGGACGTTAATTGCCCATTCAGTGAAGGGCGATCTCATGTTTAATGGAAGCGGTTTAGGGAGCCGAATGTCCGCAAGCTTTTTGCTACCGTTGGGGCTGCCGCATCCAAATGCCCCATTACCTTGTCTTCGCCGCTCATTAGGACAACTCTTGCTTTCCAAACAAATTGCATTATTTCCTCAACCAGCATCTGGGTACCGCAAGTCTTATTTTACTTACAAATCCAACTTCGGAGCGTATCTCAATCCACCGTGAAATGGCAACCCATCCTTTACTAATTGGTTTTGTACAATACTGACATTTGTGAAATGTATCTTATACATAAAGGCTCGAAGAAGTAAATGATTTACACAAATTTTAAGAAATGCCTTATACTACAATAAAGATAAGAATATTTTTTTACCAGGCAATTTCCAAAAAACAGTAATATTAAATTTATCAACAATATTACTTTTCTAACATTAAAGAAAAAAGTGTTTGAATTATTTTATTACCACTTCAATGTTTCGATTAAATAATATCTTGCAAAATTTCGAAAATTTGGTGTATAGACATTTAATGGAAAACTCGGCAGATGTTTTTGAATATAACATCCTAAGTTTTTTTTTCCTTTTCAGACCACAATAACATTACTACTTTTCCTTTATATTTTCGCTCTCCTTTTCTCCCAGTATTTTCTCTTCATTACTGCTTTGCTTTCTTTACTACGACCCTACCGTTTTCTTGATTTTCTACAATATCTGTGTTTTTTTTTAAATTTCTTTCCCTATGTTTCCCTACCTAGGCAGTTTTTTCTAATTTTTAATTTTCCTGCTTTCTCTATCGTTCGTTTTACATGCCCTCATATGCTCATGTATTCGCGGTCAATTTTGTCATAGATTTCTTGTTTAGTCTCCCTTGGTCGATTCTTACCATGTGCACCTGGAATTTTAGTCTTCCGATTCTTGTTTCGGTTACTCCCTGTAGATTTCCCTGCTTATTCAACATGAATTTTAAATAATATAAATATAATCAAAATGATTAACGGATTTAAAATTGAAATTTCCAGACCCATCCTAGTACCGTCCTTACCACATAAGCTGGTGATGCATGTATACTATCAGTAAATAGTGATCCATTCTTTCATTCCATCACAATGATTCCTATCTCATATCGCATACCTTCAAGAATTTTGTCAAAAATCGTTGAATAAAAATAAATCCAGAAAAATCTTTTCAAATAATCTTTAGCCGTAAATTAATATTTTCTCTCCTACAATATCCTTTAATAATATTCTGTGGTCCTTGTTGAACTCCTTCTTGACAAACGACTTGTAATCCACATGCCAGACTTGGGCGACGGCTGTTTGTTTTCGACTATATAACACATTTATAACAGACTCATTTACATAACAGTAATTAGACCTACTTTGATATAACGAGTTAAGACTTGGGGCTCCAATAAAATTATTTTTGTATAAAATCCTTACAGATGGAAACCTCCCTTAAAATCATCAATGCTCCTTATTATGTCACAAATAATTTATAGCAATCTAAATGTCCGATGTTGCAGATTTGGCTCGAGCAAGATACTTATCTTGAATGAAAAGCCATATACCCACTCGAATCCAGTAGCTTTCCACTCGATACCCGATAACCTTCCAAGATATCAGAAAAGAAATTTTCCTTGGGACCTTCTAATTTTATTGAAGTGCTACTAAAGTGTAGTTTCTATACATGTTGAATTGTAACCATTATAGCACAAATTAACTTATTATATATTTTGTATACAGTTGTAAATATTAACAAGTATAAGGAGACTATTGGAATCCAAGCAAATGAAGAAATACTTCAATTTATACTATCACATCAACACTGCCCAATAATACATCAAAGTCTCCCGGCTGAGATGAAGCAACTATAAAAAGTAGACTGAACTGCTCACGATAGCCTCGCAAGATATCTGCCTCTAAGAAAAATGTTTACGGTAGAGCACAGAGCCGTTGCTGCCAACGTCCGATATAAAAACACATTATTTAAGTTTTTGAAGGCCAAGGGATCGCGAATACCACCTTATCGATCCATGATCTCAAACACGACCACCATGCTTAGGATGCCTTCTAGTTGGCTAAATGGATGAAAAAAGAAACAAAGCCAGTCATGCGATTACAAGGCTTGTTGCATAACTGCTGGATTGAGGAAACGGACTATTAACTGTTACAAAAGTAAATGAACGGTAATTAATATAAATGTATATATGGCAGGAGAGTATTAATTTTTCAGCGGTTTATTATAGATTTATTATTTCAATATTGTTACTAGAAGCAGTATTTAAGTGTTCTATATAAGATAAAACCAAACTAAACCATCTCACGCAATTCGAAACAATGTCCAAAGCACTATGGGACATTTTTAAAATAATATTCTTCAGAATGATAAAAGTATAGTTAAAGGATGAAGGAATCAATCAGTCATCGTCCTTCTCCTCACAAGTGTGGTTCGGTGGCCCTGAAGAAGACCTGCAACGCAGGTCGAAACGTTGGCACGTATTAAAGAATTCCTTCTTTAACGTGGTGTTACTTTGACTGCATCCCTGACTATCTTCTTCTCCAATATTCTTCAAATGTTACTCCAGAACGATCAAAAACTTATTAAAAATTAATTTTTAAAAAAAAATGTTTAAACCATGAAGGCCAAATATACTTAACCACCATCAACCGAATCTATTGATAGTCTTCTTATAAATATTTATTTATTTTAATATTTATTATTATTCCCTTTCCCTAGTTTATCCCCATTTTATTCATTAATTTATTAAATTTAACTTTCCCACAGATAGTACTTGTCTAGTTAGTACATACTGGAAAATTCTCTACCCTACAATACATCAATATTAAATGAAATTTTAGTACGTTGAGTATACATATTTAGTGAATATCCTTAAAATATGACCCAATAACTTGAGCTTGTCGAATTAGGAATACATCTTAATTTTAAATTTTCCTTCGGCTAATAACTTTTTTCTTTTAACTTTTAAGAAAAAACAAAACAAATGTTTTAGAATGTTACCTAGTGCTATCTCCTACAATTGTATTGCAGATTATTTTTATTCCTATACTTATTCTTATATTCAATCGGAAGAAAAATATTTAAAAAAAAAAATATCAACATGACACAAGCAATGGTTTATACAGTAATGTGTCCTAATTTAAGAAATCAAGATCTAACTAACGAAGTTGCTGTCTTGATTCTTGGCCAAGTGTTTGAAAAGCGAGACATTGTTCTCCACAGAAGGGACAAAAAAACTGATAAGAATCAGTGAGTTCTATCAAGCGTATGATTCTCTTCAGTATCGTCTCGTATTCTGCCATGGAGAAGATGGGTACAGTATTAACATCCCTCAGCGTGACCCAAACACCAAAACACTACTTAAGAAAACTGTGTCTGCAGCTGGTTTTTACGCCTAAATGTTGTGGAGGTGAAGAACCTTATTTACTTTAATTTCGTAATCTCCCTCAAGCAGTTTATGCTTGATATGTACGGAAAAATAGAAACAGAAAGACTAAACTTTATTTTAAAAAATCGAGAAGTTGAGACTATATTCACTTAAAGTATGCCTTAAGAAAAGCTGATGGTCTGGTATCAGAGCTGGGTAAGATGGTAGTACTGCCTTGAAACTTCACTAGAAGACTGTTAAAATAATATAAAATTAACTTTTATAATAGTCAAATTTACATATTAAAATTATTCTAAGAATGGAATTCTTTAGGTTTATTTAAGTAATAATAATTATCAACGTTAAGCTCAACTTTTACTAATTTAAGTTGTCCTTAATCCTAATGATATTAAACCGTAGCGAAGCAGGGTACCTTTAGCTAGTACAGTAATATATGAAACATTGAAAAGTTTATGGATAAGATTATTTCTGACATAAGGATTGGATACGAGATGAATTGAAAGGTTTAGTGGAACTTCAAAGCTTTACTCCGTATGTATACATAGGTCTAGTTACTTTATGTAAATAATTCTTTTGAAAACAGTGGGGTGTTTCGTGTTGTTTTTATCTTGTATGTCAATTTAAGTATATATGTAGGAAAAGAAATCTTAGATTTGATTTAATATATTTTGAATCTTTAATTTCAACACCATTCTTGAAGCTCCATGGTATGAGATTTGAGAGTTTAGGATGCAAGTGAACTCAGCTGATAACACGCATGTATCACTGTCGTAAGTGGTGAGGACGGTGTTAAGATGAGCCAGGATGTCAGCTGTAAACAAGTTGTAGAGGATGGGACCTAGAATAGTTCTTTGAGAAACACCGATAGATTAGAAAAAGTAAGTATAATAGAAAAAGTTATGGTCAATTTTGAGGATTCTGTTACTGAGATAAAAGCTAATTCTGTTTGTAGTACTTAGTTTTGAGGATGTAAAATGAGCAGAATTAAAGAACAGCGTTATATGTGCAGAAGTCTGATTTATTTTCAGCTTATCTTGATGAAAGAATCATCACTGGTTATATGATTTCTTAGCTCGGTCCAAATTAGTATAGAAAGCTTCTTCCAGGGAGTCACCGCCTAAAATTTGAATAAATTAACATATTGCGTATTTTGACTGAACAAACAGACTAAGGGCTAATCAATAAAAGTCATAGAAATCAGTTATTTTAAAAAGTTAGTTATGATAGGTATGATTAATGATTTAAATGTAACGAAGAAGCTACCACAAAAATGGATCGCTTTCCCATGCTCATTAGTAAGTTTTTTTTTAAGATATGCAAATCTACTTTAATTAGCTAACGTGTCTTTAAAAATCAATTCTTTAAGATAAGAGAGGTTTCGAAACAAACTACTTTGAATTTTTTTAGTCTGAATCTCTCCCTAATTCAGATGATGGAATCCTAAAAAAGAATCTGATGTATAATGTTACATCTCAAACCTGGAAACCATCTTTCTCTAAAAATTGAAATCTAGTAATTATTATACATTAGTACTTTGTATTATACATTTGTATTGTATTGTTTTTTGTTAGGGCTTGATGTTATTATGTTTTTTTTATTCTAGACAAGAACCGATACGTTACAAACCAAGCTGGAGTAAGTCGAGATTCATTCCGTGGGTCTACACACACATTTTATATTTAATAAATTTTTTATTTTAAAGAAAAAAACACCATAACCGCTTATGGTTTCAATCCTAGGTATGCCAATAAATAACTAGATTGTTTTCACGAGAAACAAGGAAAATGATAAGGAAATAATATTTTAAAAACCTGTTCAAGTAATAAATAGCACGTGAAAAAAAGGTTTTCTCTTGGAATATTTAAAATTCATTTTAAAAAACCAGAACCAACATAGTGTGATAATCATAAAAACTGGATGATCAATAAAAACACGGGAAACTGTGAATTGTAAAGGATATTAAAACTATGTGATTCATTTACCCTTTTTATTCTTTCAGTTACTAATAATCTGAGCTAAAATATGTGTCACAAAATGTTGTTATATAAAGATTCAAACGTTTATCTTTGGGAAAAAAACTAGTAGTTAAATATAGGTTAAGTTAATTGATAGGTTTTTAATAGACATCATTCGACCTGATAGCAAAACTCCTGAACAAGATTTCCATGCAACTGTGAATAGCTAAAACCAGTTATTATATAAGATGTAAAAGAAGAGATATTTATGAATATGTGTCCAACAGGACTTCTTTAAGATAATTAAAAATAAACTAAAAATTAAAGTAATAATAAATCACGATTTATTTAATATTAATAAATTCTTTTGTTAAAAAAAAGTATATGTTTATGAATTTAGCTTCTTTTGGTCCCATGTTATTATCATGTTGGTAATTGCAAATAATGACTTCTTGCATAGTTTTTTTTTGTTGGTGTTAATTTAGGCTTAACTTCCTTATTTACTCAAACTGTGGCTGGAAGGACGAGTTATCCACACATATACCGAGCTTCGAACCGAAATTTTAATAAAGTAATTTTGTATAATTTTTTTTATTTTTTTTTTTTATTGTTTTCAAACCATATGGAAACCATATTTTTGCCTAACTTCGTTTTAATACTGAAGTTGGTCGGAACGGATGGAATATTCATTCTTAGAGTTTATTAATACTGCAGATTTAAACTATTCGCAGGGCATAGTAAAGTTATAAACTAAAAAGCAGAAATGTATTGAGGGTATCAGAAATTATTTTAATTTATAAAAAATGGTTTAGGTAATTTATATTATTTTTAACAAGGAACTTAATTTGTGGTCAAAGTGTGCGACTTAAGCATCTAACCTATTTTTTAACTTAGCTTATCTCCATATACCATATGACAATTAATCTATTATTATTCACCCAATAAAAATTGCAATCGCATTTTTCGCGAATTAGCCGCGATCAAGGCTGATTTTTTTAAATTCCTTTCTTAGCGAGCACCTACGGCCCTATAGGAAGCTACATATAGAATTTCATTCCAATCCGTTCGGTGGTTTCTGAGATTTCGTGTTAAATGAGTGAGTGGTATTTGACAAATATATAGTAGGCTAGCCCACACCAGATACATATCCTCTCATTGTAAACTCCTTAACCACGCAAACCCACTAATCTTGCATTCCAATCGATAACCAGTTTGAAAATAAGTTGGTCTCTAGGACTATCTTGTATAAAACTTTTATTTTGGAAATTGCTACCTACCTTGACTTGCCATAGCGCTCTTGTTGATCCTGCGCTGAATTCTACCAGTGATGCAGCTGAGAGAGCAGAACACTTTCTTTCCCTTTTGAGTTTTTCTCCACAATACAAACATAGATATTTCAGAGATATTCCATGTTAGAAAAAAGGGACTTATTTGATAAGAAAAACTAATAATTAAATTTAAAATGCACCAACAAAAATCCTGCTGCCTTCATTTAAAGCCTCTATAAGATTTTAAACTCGATTTCAATTTTTGTAATCCAAGGTTTTTCTATTAGCAAACGAAATTGTGTATTGAAAACATAATACTAATTTTTTCCCTACAGCCTGATCAGGTTGACCAGGGTGTTTCAGGGTGATCTAAAACTTTTGACCGGCAGTGTATTTGGAGACTCTTAGGTTTCTTCTTGGATCAAGACTTATGCCGATTAATCTTTAAATTCATAACTAACCAATCTCAAAATAATCTAGGCATAAACAGCTTTGTGGAAAAATTTCTTCTACACAATGAATTTAATCATCGGAAACACTTCTGAACTTCGATGAAAGAAACATCTGGCGACCTGTTAGACCAGACACTCTTTTAGAGCTGTCCACTCTTTTGTTCCAATTGGGGAAACAAAGCTGCGACTGGAAACCTGTCCCTGATCTCCTCGCCGTGAACTCTCCTCAAAACCTATCATGCCCCTCAACGTGCTACAGATCGGTTGCCGCTAACCTTAAGGATCGTGTCTTCTATGATATAGCAGTGGTGCCAACCTCTGCAATCTGCTATTTGCATAATTCGCCACGTGGCAGAGTTGCTAAACCGCTAATGGCTATTGTCGTTCACGCCACAGTGGCTCGTTTGTACTCTACTTTATTTCGGCTTTAATTCTGAATAAAAAAAAATTTAATATTTAAAAAAAAAATAATAGTAATAATAATTAATATCATTTATTCCAATTAAATAAAGCATTCATGGTTTAAAAGTGCATTACATCTATATTTTATATAACCTATAAAAAACTATCTGAGAAATTTTTAACATGCATATTCCCGTTTTTTTTTTTTTGTTTTTTTTTTTTTCTCCTGAAAAAAAAAATTTATTTTGTTACTTAATGGCTTTTATCTCTAAGCAAACGATATTTTGTGTAAAAATATGATTCATCGGCCTTTAGTTGCAAGCTCTGACACTGCAATATATTATCCACAAGAGTTTTTTAATAGTCTCGGTCTAACTGGATTACAATAAAATTAAAAAATAGATGTCTAATGATACATTTACGTAATCTTCAACCACCCATTCAGTATAATTTTAACCATGTTAAAAATTGCTTGAATGAATTGAGGAAAAAATGCTTATTAATTACAAGCTAAACTATAAGATTTTCATCAATCAAAAAATAAAACCTCAATTATTAGTTATAAGTTCTTTAATTATGAGCGAGGGCGAAGCAGAATCCCGAAGGATGCTTGTTTAAAATATATTTTTCTTTCATGGAGGATTATTCTTATCTTAAAGAAAAATGTTTTATTAATTTCTTCAGCATTGTGACATTTGGAAATAATTTAGTCTTTACAAGTTTACTGCAAGTTTGGTATATTTTCTTTTTACGAGTTCAAAATCGGTCGGAAAGGAACACGAAATGCTTAATTAAAATGCGTTGCGAGGCAATCGTCAGTGGGTACTTTGTTCAACGATGGTTTAAAAACAATGGAAGGGGAGACTTCAGCCTGAAAGATAAGGAGGTTCGTAAAACGTCTTTCCTGGGTGAAAATGTTCTTGGAGTCTTGATTGACATACCAGAACTGTTAGAAAACTTGCAGAGAACATAACAGTTAACAAATTGAACGGCGCTGGCCACCTCAAGGAAATTGAAAGAGCTCGGTCACTAAATAAAAAAAATAAAAAAAAGCTAAAAACGTTGAACCTTTCTGTCAAAAACGTCTATATTTATATGGACATATTTTTATATGCATAGAAAAAAACATCGTAAATAACAAAGATTCAGACATCTATTCAGAGGATCTAACAATTTGGCAGATATGTGTAGAGAGGAATGAAGCGTTGGTTTGTAAAAATGTTTTCTGAAGATTTAGTTTATAGTTTTATTTAAGAACCTAAACCTGCACTACTTTACGGACACCAATAGAAATTAATGTCACTTTATTTGTGGAAGACATTGTTGACCTTATGGTTCAGCAGATGTTCCGTCCGGCCAAAGACTACCCCCGACCCGTAGCAGTCTTGCGCCACCTTCGAGCGCACATTGATGTATCGGACGACTATTGAGACGTTACTAGACCTGCTATTAGGTAGCTCACGAAGGAACGTCCCTACGAGTTATTTACTGGTACCTCTTGTCAAAATCTCAATCCGAGAAGATCAGGTCATCCCTCACTCCACCGCCCTCTATCATTAGCCCTTCCTGAGCGAATTAATTTACGAGCGCAACCTGGAAGAAAAGGTAGCGTTCGGATTGGGCGATTTTTCAACTGTCGGTGGCAGATGCGCGCGCGTGTTGCAGGTTCTGGGTGGTAAATCTTGTTTGGAAGACATGTGATTTTACTGGAAAATGTAAAGGTTAGAATTACGACCATTTTTGTTTCTTTTGGCTAATCATCTATTTCATCATCGTTCAAAGTAGCGACTAAGAACCAATTACAAAACATATACAATTAGTTTTAAAACATAATGTATGCTTTATTCTTCATATATTATTTTATTAAGCGAAAATGTTTCAAGTTGAAATGGGCATGTCAAAAGACTGGTGCAAAACATGGCAACAGAAGCTGAAGAAAGGCTGTATGAGAGATCCCTAGTGCAACATTACAAATCAGTAGAAGGTCCAGGAATGTGCACTAGGTGCTGCCTCCAACATGGTGACCCAAGCCATGATTTTCTATTCCGCATCATAATAGCTGATTGCAAACGAAGGTGGGGAAAAAAAAAAAATTGAGATTTAAAAAATGTTCTAAGATTTTTAATAAAACTCAGATGAAACCTTTAATATTATTTGTTATTTTCCTGAACTTAAAATATTTGAGAGCCGTACTTACTATAAGAAAAAGGTTAAATAGGAATAAAAGACTTTATTTCAAAGATGAACGTTGAAATAATATCTAATTTTATTTACCAATGGTCATATAATACAAGACATCAGAAATGATACAGGTTTAATTTAACAATCATATCGGTATATCGATTGAATACTTTTGTTTTGTAAGTGTAGTAGTAAAACATAATGGCTATCAATGCCTGATAATAAATTTTTGTTGCCAACTCGTGTTTCTAAATGAATATTAAACCTTTATTATATAACAAAATGTCATTTTTATTTTCGAATAGCATATTCGAATTGAGGTTCTTTATTAGAACACAAACATCCTATCTATAAGAATAATCCTTTGCCATAAAATTCTAGAAGTCGACAAGAATTAAAACAACAATCGGATGAGGTAAGGTAGATGCGCTTCCACTATCAGCCCAGTCCTTGAAAGACTAACTGCGGTGGGTTCGCAACATTTATTTTCCTAATTGTTTCATAAGCCGGGGCCTATTTGTTAGTGGGTCACTTCATGAAGCACGCTCCCAATCGCGATCCCACTATCGGCTATTTGCGATATGGCCAAAACCAACAGCGGCCGAGATATCTGCCTTCACGACTGCACAAAGGTCAGTAGCAGAAAGAAGCGGTCAAGGTAGGATGTTCTGCAACTGCTGAGTAAACAGCTGATTCCGACCTTGCCTCCGTTCGTGAAACGTCGTTGCCATCTTAATTAAGATCTGCGGCCGCTCCGGATCTACTGGAGGTGTTGGGCAACGCAAGGACCGCACGGACACGACCACCGCCCTCCGTGTCATCCTGTGTACCATTCACATCTTGGATCGTTTCCCATTCATAATGTTACCATAGATGTAACCTTAGAACTGAATGTCTGCAAGATTCAGACCTACTTGGAAATGATAATTTTGTAAAAACTTTTCATAAAAAAATAAGTATCCTATAAGTAAACTCATACCAATACATACAAATAAAATTAAAATAAAAACAACATGGTATAATCAATATGTATTGCAATTATATATAATAAACAAGTAAATCATGAACTATATAGAAGATCATGATTCTATTGTTGATTGTTAGTTGTAATTTAAGTGATGAAATGGTCAGGGGTGCAGTCAGGTAAATAAGCACTTCAAGTTTTTAAATGAATACAAAGTTTTTCTTATAAAATAAAGTAATTTAATTACCAAATTTTATAGTTTTTAAATTTAAATGTAAATTTATTTTAATTTACAATAGTACAATTTTTAAATTAAAATAAAAGGGTTTTTCAAATATAAAGTTTTTCCTGACTGCACCCCTGACCATTTCATCACTTAAAAGATATTTTCATTATACGAACCAGAAGTGTCGGTACCAAAACTTTTCCACTCTTAATACTGCTATCGATACCTAGGAATCGATTCTAGATCCTCGGTAACGATACATCAGTTTAAAATAAATTTCTATTTTAAAAAAAATCTAAAAAAGAGCGAATTAAATCGATTTAAAAAAAGATAATAAATTAGTTAACCGCTAGTAGCATTTATGAACCAAAGCACATAGTATATTTCATTAATTAGTAATAATTTGGACAATGTGCAATAATATAATATAATAAAATTCTTTTTTTTTTCGCCTGCTTGGTGGTAAAAGTTATTAAGTAACAAAATGAATTTTTTTTCGTTTCAATATTCAAACGGGAATATGCTATTTTAAAATGTCTCAGATAGTTATATAGTGAATTTTCTCATTTCCTAATGTGCATATTATATTCGCTTGATGACTTTTTATACTTATGGGAAATGACAATATCAACACACGACGACGTTTGGTCAAATTTGGAAAAAATTGCACTTAGTGACTTTTACCTCAAAGAAGACACTTTAAGAAGATAAACGATTCCAAGGTTTCATTTATTGATTGAGGATTTGAAAATATTAATTTATTAAAACAGGAAGGAGCATAGTAGATGCTCTGGCATTGTTTTATTGGGTTGTTTCACATGAAATGTCCGTTTTCATGGTATAGGGATTTTAGTAAAAATACAATATGAAAACAATATAATTTTATTCGAAGTATTTACCTTCTTTTTCTACACATTTTTCCCAACGTGACAACAACTTTTTTATCCCGGATTTGAAAAACTCTGAGCTTTGAAGTGAAACAAAATCTGAAAACGCACTTTTGATTTCAGCATCATTTGCAAAAATTATATATAAGATAATCTGTTGGAGACAAGTCGGGAGAATATGGTGGGTGCGGAAGAACTTCGTACCCCAGCTCTTTCAATTTATGTATGGTAAGTTTTGAAACGTGGGGTCTAGCGTTGTCGTGTAGGAGTATAGGGCCCTTCCGATTTACCAATCCAGGTTGTTTTTTTCAATAATTTTTCGTGCATTTGGCCAATTTCATTGCAGTAGGTTGCAGAGGTAATGGTCTCACCTCTAGGCAAAAATGAATAATGTATGATTCCAGCCATGGACCACCATACTGTAACCATCAATTTTTTCGGGTGCAAATTTGGTTTTGGCATTTGTCCTGGGCTTTCGTCGATGTCTAACCACTGCCCTGACCGACGCTGATTGTCATAAGCAATCCATTTTTCGTCGCAAGTTATTATTCTTTCAAGGAAAGGGTCGGTTTTTTTGCCTAGCAAGCAACGAAACGCAGGTCTCAAGACGGTTCAACTGCTGTCGCTCAGTGAGATCGTGAGGTACCCATGTATCGAGCTTTTTCAACAACAGAGACTCGCAAAATCCTCTATGTATTTCAAATATTATAAAATCGGACATTTCATGTGAAACAACCCAATAATTGAGTATGAGGCTTCGAAAACTAGTATTTACACGTTATAAAATGATTAAATAATGTGTAATCTTGAACATATCATCCCTTAAGAATAACAAATATGTATAATAAAATGATATTATTATCTGAATGGCATTATTTCGTTGATTTGACATGTTATCTTATCTCTTCATTTTCCAATAGTGTATAAATATCTTCACTCAAAAAAAATTAGTTTCAAATTATATGGGATTTGCTTTTAAATATTTAAAAAGGAGGATTGGCCATAAGGAGAAAAATTGGTGTATGATAACAACATGATATATCACGAGTAATGATGGTAATAATACAACAGAACTATTGCATAAGTCAGCAGCGGTATCAATCGGTTCCTAAGAATCGTCTTTGAATCATTGATTCTCGAAACCGATTATTTTCTCAAAAATTGATGGAACCTATAATCGACACATCCCTAATTCAAATACATTGCTTATTTTGTATGGTAGATATTCTTTTCATTATAAACTCCATACACAGTTTCTAATTTTGTATGATTCCCCATTATACTCCTGGGCATCAGGTAAATATAAGTTATAGTTAAATACGAAAAAAAATATATATATAGACATTCAAAAGTCGATCAACATATGACAACCAGCACACCAACAAAACTGATGAAAGTTGGCTGATCTGATGTAGTAAAACATTGTCAAGAGTTTCTTGTCAGTACTGTTCGCTCTCATGGCACTGTTCTTAATAGGGCACTTAAACATACTTTAATAGCAGTTAAGAATCATATGCACCTAAAGGAACCGACTAACCGGATCGCAATTACTGAGATGGGTGCGATATTGGAGTAAATGCAACATAAACAACCAAGCAGGGGAGGAGCAGTAAACGCCATTGCCTCCTAAGTAGCCGAAGAACCCGAAGATAGGATCGGCAACTGTAAACCACGAGTGTTATGAGTAATCCTGAGATAAACCATTAAACGATAGAGATTTTACGGTGCATTAATAGGAGGAATGCAGAGCCGGCGAATGGACGCTGGTGCACCAGTTATTTCATATCTTTGGAACATACAGAAAATAAAGTATATCCCATATATATTCAATTAACGGTTACTTATTTTGTACTGATACATTTAGTTCTATAATAACGTCTATAAATAGACTAAATCCAAATAAAATTCTATTAAATAGGAAATTATTGCATCATTAACATTTCATCTCTGCATACTAAAACTAATTAACCTCCACTAAAGCTAGACTTCACTAAGCATTAATAAGCTTTTATCACACGTAAATACACATAAAGCTGGTCATTTTATTTTAATTGTTTATAACTTAGTTTAACGGTTTATTTATAACGTAAATTAAAAAAATCAATAAAAAAAAAAATATGTAGAGAAATAATGAGAAGATCTTCTACTTTTAAAAATAATAGCGTCCTATTATAAAAAAAGTTTGTGCAGAGATACCAAGCCTGAAACTCGGAAAAGTTATAAAGCTATATAAATAATTTTAGATATAATGCTACATATTATGAAACGTTATTGAACTATTGAATGTTTTACAAAAACCTTGAAGCCAAGTAGGCAATGTCAAAAACGCTTTCCTTTATTGATCTCCTTTATTTATTTTAAATTACGCTTTATGTAGACAAAACCCTACTTTTACCTAAAAATCCGATACCTAATATACAATACCAATACAACAATAAATTACTTTTATTTTTCTAATTTTTAAACATTTAATAGAAACATTTTCAAATACTTCAATTTATTGTGAAAGACTCATTTAGAAGGCAATAATTGGACCTGTATCGGGTTGGGACAAAGTTTTGATATTACTACAAATACATGATCAATTTCTTGAGTCACTGTATGTCACTGTGCTTCCAATTAGTGGAATAATAGGCTAAACTTGAGAAAGCAATAGATTTTGTCTTACAATAGTAATATCCTTTTCTCAGGAAGACATACACTTGAGTTTGCAGTATGTGTAATGTTGAGAAGTAAAATCTCATATTCTGACATGTTAGCTGAATACGACTATCTTCCTGTGATCTTGATATCAAATTTATTTCCAAGATATTTTTGCCGACAGACGAGAATCTCCGGAAAAAGGATCTCTAGTCCAATAGATGACTGCTTAGATTTGAACACAAGAATCCCCCGTTTTCTAAAACACTATTTAAATACTTTCCGGATAGGCAAAACAATCTAAGAAACTATTATCTGAATCAGTCGAAGGCGGAATGTCGAAGAGATCGTCTCCTTATCTCCAGCGTGACCGCGAGGAGCGGTAGCCAGGGAAGGAACTGATAACGAAGATAGGGGAGGATAAACTAGGCGAGAAAGCAGATAGTGGCGGAGGAATCTGTTTATGAGCGCAGTAAATCGCTTGCACAATGGCCGCAGCGCGGTGAGCGGAGATAACGGGGACTATCTAGGCGGTGTATCGGTCCTCTACCCTCGTCCGGTCTACTTATGTAATTATGTTCGAAGATCTGGTTCTGCAATGCTCTGTGAAATCTACGGCGTCTTCGTGGGATCGGCGAACGGCCGGTCGAAAGTTAGCTACAGAGTCGTGGAGGACATCTCGTGTTCTGGACGGTCGGGTTGTAACTTAAGAAATCAGGCTGTGTTAGAATGCCGTGAAATTATACTCGAAAGGGCCCTCAATTTTTACGCATTGAAAACACAGTTCACAAGAATCAAATATTTCATTTAAACATCAGGTATTATTAAGCCATGATCAATGATAAATTTTCTCGTCAGATCACTGCAAATCACAATCAGTTTACTTAAAAACGAATAACCATCGTTTCCTTGATTTCAGGCAATAATTTCATTTTTCTGCATCAAGATACCCTAGAACGCGAATCCGATGTCACCATTTTATGTCAAACATTTGCATTTTTTTTATAATTGATAACTTTGACAAAAAATTAAAAAATATATTTGGTTTTAAAACTTAAGGCTTTGTTGCATAAATGACATTGTTGAAGAATTGCTTTTCAACCGACTTCATATAACATAAGGCCATGGGTTGCAACATGTCCTCAAAAATTCATTTTTTTCATTCCCATTTGAATTTCTTCTTTTCCAGCTTGGGAGCAGTTTTAGATGACCACAGAGAACTATTTCTTCGAGAGATAGCCCAAATGGAAAAAAAGGTATAAGTAGCGGTAAATGCAATGATATTCGAAAAAGTGCTATTTCAGTTTTTTTTTTTTTTTTTTTTTTTAACAAGCTCCAATCTCAAAAAAATAGTGCTTGGTAAATTTTTCTTTTAACTATTCTTCGAATCCAGCACTTCTGCATATAAAAATCCCAAATCATTTTCATAGGAGTGAAAAAAAAAAAATTAAGAAAATACGCTATTTCAGGGTTTTCAAAGGCAATATCTAATTTTTCAACAATGAAGTTAGATAGAATTTATTCGCCTTCAGATTCGAATTCAGCACACATGAAAATATACAAATAAGAAACAATCCCTTAGAAAAGCGGAGCTTTATTATTTTTTTTTAGAACTGTGGTATCTAAAGACTTCTTCATTAGAAACTAGCATTTATTAAAAACAAACAATCCAGTGAAACATTTTCAAGACAATGCTTCAAGTACTGTTAAAAATTTCTGATAAAAAATACGTTTGATGTTATTGTTCAATCTAATTATATATTAAAAAAAAACAAAATCGACTTTTTATCACTTAAAGCAATGCACGTCATTTGCGATCGCTCCAAGACAGAAGCGTTTAAAGCTCCCAATAAATTAAAAAAGACTTATTTTCATGACAACAATTATACCCATTTGGACATACAGAGTTAAGCTTTGGGGCTCCACTAAACCTTCCAATTCTTCTGGTATCCAATTCTTACTATCCAAA
The DNA here is from genome assembly GCA_003667255.2 of Euschistus heros. NCBI lineage: Eukaryota > Metazoa > Arthropoda > Insecta > Hemiptera > Pentatomidae > Euschistus > Euschistus heros. The sequence continues at coordinate 2,048,588 of RCWM02000051.1, read as the reverse complement.
ATCCTTTGTAACATCCTCAATTCTTCTTATTATGTCACAAACGAACTTATCCATAAAAATCTTGTTTTATATGTTGCTGATTTGGCCCAAACCAAATACCCATTTATTCATGAAAAACTCCATACCCACTCGAATCGATTAGTCTCCCAACTTGCTCCACAATAAAATAATGAAACTTTTAACCATGAAAATGAAAAAAAAAATATTGAATTAAGTCGAGCAGTTCCTTCTAAAATTCCTCCATGTCTTACTTCAATACGATATAAGCTAACATTATGATTCAATTATTATTATTATTATGAAATGCCATTACCTAGATCGGATACAGCGTGATATTATCCAAGGAGACGTTTTGAGTTGCGACTCAAAGATTTAAATGCTGATTTTTTGTGGGTAGTAGAGAACTATAATAGTGAAAAACTAGAGTTGTAGCCTCCAATGAGCATTGGGAGCCGAGAAAAAAATAAAAATAAGAGCTAATATAAATATCAGGGTTTTGTTTCTCGGCTCTCAATTAAGATAGAGAAATAATTTTTTCTCGTAAAATTGTAGTTCTGTATACTATATCTTAACCCAACTACAACCTAATAAATAATCTCCATAATAATAATATCATGTTTTGGTTTAAACATGAAATCCTGCATTAATTACCGGATAATGGGTTTTGGTTGTGGTAAAGAGATACCATACAAAACTACAATTTTACGCGAAAAAATATTTCTCTATCTTGACTGAGAGGTAAGAAAAAAAATTAAACGTGATGTTCATATTTTTTTTTTGTTTTCGGCTCCCAATGCTCATTGGCGGCTATAGTTCTAGTTTTGCACTATAGGTCCCTACTGCCTACACAAGAATTGACAATCAAATCTGTGAATTATAAGGGATGTTATTTAATAGAACTTCTGTGCCAAAACTACGAAGAAAAGTACAATAAAAGTAATGTATCAGGTTTTGGTTTTGGTAAAATGATAAATAATCTCTTTAGTAATAATGTCAGGTTTTGGTTTAAACATAAAATCCTGCATTAATTTCCGGACAACCTGATAAATAAGCAAAATTTAATGTGCACCAAAAATAAAACCAAACATGACTATACCTTTATGTGACGTGACGCTGACATTCTGGGCGGTGAGAATCCAACAATCAACTGAATAGCCTTCTCCTGAGTAACAATGTACTTGTCAGCTCAGAGCTCTAGGTCAATCTTTCAGATTTTTTTTTTCTTTTCACAAGAGACTAACCTGGGATGTCAAAATGTTCAAAAAAGACAATTTGAACTATCATGTAATGATATTGTAATACCGAGGTGAGGTCAACCATCCGTGGATGAACTATTTTTATTGATTCCGTTATATCAGATGTAATCCCCCCGTGATGTTAAATATACGTCGAGGATAAACGAATTTCACAGCATAACGTCTCTGATTGCCGTGATCAATCGTTGTCAAAACTGTTTAGTTCCTCCGTCCTTATTACCACCATATTACATGAATACTCCTGCATCCTTTTATTGTCAGCCGCCTTTACACTTTCTCCACCAAATCGTGCCGGCGGAGGCCCCTTCAGGACAGAATCCCTGCGAGTCCTTTGAACATCGCGCGTAACTTTTGTACTCCACTTTTACGCTAACTTCATATTATTCGAGGTTATATTTGATAGTTGTTTTTTTTCTGTGCAAGGCATCCGCTCGACTTTTGCCTGCACAATGGAAGTAGTCAGCAGACGACTGTCGGAAAATAACCTCCACTTACATGACGCGTGGCCTGGGAGCTATAAAAAATATTTTCTCAGTTACCTAATGCATGATCGACTCATGTCAATGAAAAGCATCATTGACGATACCACACTGTCTGAATATTTTGGAGATACTGAATAGATAATGGAGAAGAAGAATAGACGGTAAAGTTGGAAGAAGGCAGAAGTTGGAAACTAAACGGCAGGACGATTTAAAAGATGTAGACCATAAGTTCAGCCTCATGGATCAGTATGAAATTGAAATTTAAAATATAATTTCCCTCGTTATACCAAAGCAGTCAAAGCTACCAGAATCATCTCCAACCGGTGTCATAAGAGGTCTTCCATTTCATCCTCGAACCTCTAACATATACATAACTGCAATTTAACCGCTCCCGAATTCCAGACATCATAAGACGTATAATTTTATCCTGCAAGCCGTCACAGCTTCGATAAATGACTGACGATTTATTTAATGTTTGAAATATCGCCGCCTGATTTGAACAATTAAAATTTTTAAATAATTAAAAGAAAGTGGTAATGAACTTGTTAGCCGAACTTGGGCGGGAGCGTGATTAGAGAGCGAGTCCGGGGCATTGAAGACTGGCCGGCAGGACCCAAGAATGGCGCTGCAATTAGATCAGTAATTTTTTTTTTTTTTTAATTTATTACAACTTACTAAGAAAAATTTTAAATGATGTAATAATTATCGTAGACTCATGTTTGCAGACATAAACAATAATTACAATAAATAGCCTGAGTAGTAATCATATAAAGTTATATTTAAAAAAAAAAGATTTATATATATTATTTTTATTATATATGTCAGGTATATCATCAATTTAGATAAACTATCATTAATTTTACAGGTGAAAAAAGCATTCCTATGTTTTCAGAAACAAAAATCTCAATAAAATTTTACATTATGGATTTATTCTTATTACATCTACTGATAATTATTAGGGCATTCATCTAATTTGGTCCTATAGTCGGTTTTGCCTTGATAGGACAAAATTCTTTCCTGTTTTATGTGAGAAAATCTTTAAGAATGGATTCCTTACAATAACAATATCGCAGCGCTTTTAAATTCCATTGCCTTAGCTAATATTCTTAACAACAATAGAACATATTATTTAGGATGGGAATAAATATAGATTCATATTATTGATAAATGTTTATTTGTAATTACTTTTATGTTTATGACAAGCCTTTGCACGAAAAAAAATTACTGTTAGTGTCATTTATTCTGTTAAGATATTCCGCGCGGCACCCCAATTGAGCAGCAAAGGATTATTGACTTTAAAAGTGGCGATATATGCAAATTGAACGCCAGTTAAACTGAGAGTAACAGTAAAACTCATAGTGTTGTTAGAAACTTTTTTGAATTTAGGACCAGAACACAAAGGGTAAAATTAAAGAACTGGGTGGCCTCTAAGATTTTCCAAGCATGTGAAACGCGCAATTTTGATAGAAATATCCTAAAATGGTGCTTATTCTGTACAAATTTCTAAGCGATTTTACATTGGATGTGATAGTAGTTTAGTACAAAAATGGGTAAATGAGGCAAGATATTTAAAATATAATAGAATTGTAAGAAATCCACCCCAGAAAATACTTCACCACCCCAATGTTACCTTCGAGGTAACCTTTTTTAATTTTACTTTTTATATAGTGCCAATGATAATTAAAAGTGTCCGGGAGCATCAAGATCTTTTCGTCACCAAAAATCACCCTGGACAAAATGTGGCTTTCCTGAATGTGTTTTTTAACAAACTGTAAGCGCCTTTAAATTTATGTTTTTTTAGTTTTCCATACGAATTTGTCATCTTCTGAAATGGCCTTGCTGCAACAATCCCATAAAATGTTTTAGTTAGTAGAAATCTATCAAGGATTTAAATAATTTAACTGCTTTGGATTTAACAACAGGAAGAGAACTGCTGAAGATTTTTGCCCTTTTTTCTGAAGTGGTCGTGCTCAGCTGAAAGATAACTCCTCATATATGCTATATTTTTAGTTAACAAGTTGATCGTCGAAATAGAATTTCCTGTATATGTATAAAAAAATATATATATATATTCCAAGGGACTGCAGAGATGAATATTAATTTCTGCCATCTAACCATGTTGTGGGTTGATATTTTATTTTTATGGCCATTCATTGCTTGGAATAAAACCCTAAATAACAGAATTGTTTAGTTGGTATAAAAAAAAAAAAAAAAAGTCAATTATTTCCCATAATTCGGTAACAAAATACATATATCGTCTGCTTGAAGGTAAAAGTCACTAAGTAACAAAATTAAATTTTTTCACTTTCAATATTCAAGTTCATTACATTTTCTCAGATAAGCTATATAGTGCATTTTCTAATTCTCTAATGTGCATATATAGGCATTTATTTTCACTTGATTTTTTATACTTATGGAAAATGATATGATATCACACAATGACTTTTTTCTTAAATTTGGAAAAATTTAACTTACAATTAGTGACTTTTACCTCCTTGCAGACGATATGTAATATTGGTTTTTAATTTTAGAAAATATTACTGTAATTTATATCTATTTAAATAAATATAATCAATAGTTATAGTTAGATTTATTAATTGATAAATTGGTATAGATCCTTCTCCTTCATAACACAAACCAACTAGTTCTTGACACGTGACTAATAGCTTGCTTACGGAGCCCAATTTTCAAAAAGAAAAATTTACTCAAATTTTTCAGAGATAGTGACACCTCACCTTGACCTATCTCCCAGAGAACAAAGTCACAGATATCAATTACCTGCTGAGGTGAGAACCGCACCGCGTTCATGCTCTAAAAGCTGAGGGGCCAGAGTTGCGCAAGATTTGGGAAAGATGCGTTGAGAATCGATTGAGCTGTAGCCCGCATTGTCAAGAGTTGGGTAAGGCGGCACCTCCGTGGATCTTTGCGAAACGTTCCTGGACACTGTACTGCCCCTACGCTCGCCAGTTCTTCTTCTACCTCTTTCTTAATCTGATATAGCAATCTTTAAATTTGATTTCGGAGAATGCTAAGGAATGTATTTTTTATATAATTCAAAATCTTATTTTTCCTTGAAATTAACTAATTTTGGTTTGTGGTTGATATTGTTGTATATAATCAATACATATTATTGAAATCTGTTTAGCTGTTTGATTAACGAGCTTTTAAGTTCAAAATAGGGAGGCGTGGTAGCTCAGTGGGAAAAGCGCTAGACTACCATGCTTCTGGGCCCGATTTCGAGTCCGGCTGAAGATAGAAAATTCGAGGTCGGGAGACCCTACTAGGACTCACCCAGCCTCTTAAAAAGTGGGTACCTCTAAATGAGAAAAAAACCTGGCGGTTGAGCGTGGTTTCTGGCCAATCATCTCCTTGCAAAACCATTACCTGAGTACTGAACTCAAGACTCTTCATGTGTTGTAACTTATTTTTTTTTTTTTAATTCATAAAGTTTAAAATGGTCCAAAGTAGTCTAATAAAACAGGTTATGATAAAACATATCTTCAACAATCAATCCCCTCTCATAGTCCAGTAAAAAGGTATTTTGATCAAGAAAGTTTACGGGTAATTGTTTTGTTATGTCTTAATTTATATTTTTTGGGGCGCTGAACACGAATCTGAAGTTTTCCAACAAAATTTCCATCGGCAAATATGAGAAAAATTAAAAAAGCTTTAATTTTTTCATTATTTTGCTTTTAACTTACAAAGTAGTCATTTTAAGCAAAATACTTTTTTATATTAAAATAAAAAGAAGAAAATGACCTACAATTTATGTCCTTATGTTTTTTTTTTGTCAGACGTAAGGTAGCCACAAAGGAATTTGGCCAACTGGGGGCCAGTCCCACATCTCTGCAAAAATATGTTTGTCTTACTTTTTTGTCAATAACTCCGAATCTATTCGTCCGATTAAAAATTACTTTTTTCCTGCATAAACATGATTAAATTTACTATTAGACTATTAAATATGAAGTTTTAATAATTTCCCCTAAAAGCGCGCTAAAACTCCGTATTGTTGTAAAATCCACGTTTTTTTGCACAATAGTCACAATAACTCCGTAACTATTCGCCCGACTCAAAATTTCTTTTTTTTTATCTAAAAGGTGGCCAAATTTTCTATTAGAATCTATATATTAAGTTTTAATTGGTTTTTTTGAAAAACACATGCCAGAACTCTAAAGATCCCGTACTTTTATGAAATCCACGTTTTTTTGGCACATTATTCGCTATAACTCCAAAGCTATTGTACCGATTAAAAATTTCATTTTTTCATCTCAAAGCTATTTATTTTTTTAATCATATATATGTAATTTATATTAAATCCCGTGAAACACCCACGCTAGGATGCTAAATATTTATATTTTGGCGAAATATGACAATTATGACATGTTCAGTGGGCAGGCGTGGATGTTAAACGGGATTTAATTTAAATTACATATATATACGATCTAGTAGTAAATTTAACCAGATTTGAGATTAAAAAACTAAATTTTGGATCGAACAAATAGTTTCGGAGTTATAGCGAAAAATGTGCCAAAAAAATGTGGATTTAATAAAAGTACGGGATCTTTAGCGTTCTGGCATGTGTATTTCAAGGGACCCGATTAAAACTTCATATAAAGAGTTCAATAGTAGATTTCACCATCTTTAAGGTGATAAAAACTAATTTTAAATCGGACGAATAGATTCGGAGTTATTGACAAAAAAGTATGACAAACATATTTTTGCGGAGAAGTGGGGCTGGCCCCCAGTTGGCCAAAATCCTTTTTGGATACCTTACATCTGACAAAAAAAAACATAAGGAATAAATTGTAGGTCATTTTCTCCTCTTTATATTAATATAGAAAAGTATTTTGTTTAAAATGATTACTTTGCAAGTTACAAGCAAAATAATGAAAAAAATTAAAGCTTTTTTTTTTTAATTTTTATTTGCCGATGGAAATTTTGTTGGAAAACTTCAGATTCGTGTTCAGCACCCCAAAAAATATAAAGTAAGCCATCAAAAACAGTTACCCATAAACTTTCTGGTTCAAGCCTTATTTTAAAACCATTTGACTGGACTATCAATGAAGGTTGAAGAAACACAACTTATGAAAAACAATGTTCTACATTAGACATTCCATAGACCATCTTCTTTTTTGAGACCTCGGAGGGTTATCGAGAATCGATTGAGAACCTATTCGAGAAATTAGATGATTCGAGTATGTAGCTTGTTATAAAAGGATAGGTTATAAAAGCATTGTGGATTTTACGAAGGGTTTTATATTGTAAGGATTGGATATAAAAAGAATTGGAAGGTTTGGTAAAGGAATCAAAGGTCAACTTCGTATGTAAAAATGTGTCTAATTAAGTTAAAAATGAGTCTTGTAATAACTTATTAATTAGCAGCTACTGAAAATAAATCTTTTTTTCGGCGCTGAGGATTTTTTGATCGACATCAATTAGCTGGCCATTAATAGAGGGTAACGTTCTTTTGAGGTATTTGAATGTACCTCCTTTCTGGAAGGTTTAGCTCTTTACCCCCTTTTTTTTTTCTTGGTGGATTTTGCGGCATACAATTACCATAAACATTGCAATCTTAAACAAAAAAAATGTTATTTAGAAATAATAAAAAATATTTTAAATAAGCAACAACAAATATTATATTTAATACAGTAATTGATATGCCTAGCAAGACATAAAAGAAAACGATTTAGCAGACAAAGGGGCTTCTTTCTTATCTCTTCTTTTCTAATGGATACTCTAATATCTAAGGAAAACCTAAACTACATAAAACCTGTGAGAAAAAAAATTAGAAAAACTACCCGCAATCTGTAGACCAGTGGCATACAATTAGTAACACAACATACAATGACAAAATAAAAACGTATACATTATTTCATTCTAGACTAACGGACCTACATAAAATCAGACTCATGGACTGAGTTCTACATTACACAAGGAATCACAGGGTATGCAGAAGTGAATAGTCACTTTTATAGATTAAAAACAACAGATTCATTCTTATGTCCTTGTTACTTCACACAAGAACAAATTACACACTAGCTCATATATGAGTGTAGACTACTTTGCTCACTACAGAACTAAAATAGTACAGAAACTAAGACTGGTGAATGGACAATGTTTGATTAAGAATATCAATTCAATCTAAAATTCAAATTATTTGATAAATTATTCTCTATCAATTATTATTAAAGTATTTATGATGATACATTAACTCAGTTGTTTGGTTTTTATCGTATTTTTAATTTTACATAGCTTCTTATTCTTCTTATTTTATTTTTTGTTTTATTGTTTATATTTAACTTGTAATATATGTATTATGTATATCTATATTTAAAATAATAATCGAACAATAAAAATTTAAAAAATACGAAATACGTTTAAGTTCCGTGTGTAGGAATAAACAAATTTCCCTCCAGCAGCTGAAAGGAAGTACGCCAAATGGAAAAATTTACAACTGTGTAAAATATATACATCAGGTCAATGCGTTATCGATTATAATAACTTGTCAACACTTGAAAAGAACTACTCTTGGTCTCTAGGCCATCTTCTTTTCAGACGCCTCGGAGGATTGTCGGAAATGGACTGGGAAGCAAGTTGAGGAACTAGTGGATTTGAGTGGTTATGGTTATAGTCATATTCCTTATTATGAAAGGATAGGTATCTGGTTCGGGCTAAATCAGCGAAATATAGAACATTAAGATCTTTATTGATAAGTTTATTGGTGACAAAGTAAGGACCACTCAGGATTTATCGAAGGGTTTTTTAATGGAAAAATAAAAAATAAAAAAAAATAATAAAAAAAAGTAATAAAAAATAAAATTTTAATAAAATGGGATCTTTGAACGTTTGTCTAGTAAATGTAAAGTAGTCTGTAATGAAAAAAAAAAAAAAAAAAAAAAAAAAAAATGTGTCTAGCCAATAACAATAGTGAAATAAAAATAAGTATACTGAAATAAATTTTTTAATCTTTTGTTTTACCAAACTGAAGTCAATTTTTTTTCACATGAGATATTTTATTTTTCACTGACCATACACCCATTTTTCCCCTCCAAAAAAGTATATAACCTAATTCTAATTCCCCTTCGCTGATCTATAAGCAGCGATAATCACAAATTCATGACCGTTTCCTCGTTAAAATACTTGAGCCGGAATGCTTTGAAACTTTATGAGTTTGGCCAGAACGTACAAGGGAGCATAAAGTTCTGCTAATTAGGTTGGAACTAGCCATAGCTCAGGCCCTACACCGGCAAGCTATGTGCTCCACCTGGAGCGGGAGTGTAACCTGACCACAGTTTCCGTCGTACCTCTTCGCCGGATTGTTGTCCCCTTGTTTGACCCGAAGGGCCTTCCGAGTAAAAGGTTAAATTGCCAATAAACTAAAAAAAAAATCAACCCGGATACATAACTTTTCGAGATCAAATATCAAGTTAACTATTATGACTCAATGTTAACTATACAAAATCTGAAAAAAAAAAAAAAAAAAAAAAAAAAAAGTAGTTCTTATATAAAAAAAAATTATCATCGTTGAAATTCACATTTGAAATTATTAATTAAACGGAAAGTGGCCCTCAATTCGCCAGCACCATAATACAAGTTCAATGCCGTGATTACTGTAGTCGATAAGACATTAAAATTGAATATATTTATTTAAAAATACCGTGAAAAAAAAAACAGTAGAGTAGTCGATCTTAAACCATTACCATTTCGTTTGATCCATTTTTTAGCGGTGCAAATAAGTTAATCGAAAATCCTTCATTTTTACCATTTTTCCGAATCAGTTTTGGTTCGAGTGAATCATATTACATAAAAAAAAAAAACTATCACAAATTTTTTTTCTATTGTCTACAGTTGTACTGACATCTTTTTATCAATTTAAGACTTGAAATTGTCATTGCTCTAACTTATTTTATAAATTAATTTCAGTACCAAAGTAGAAAAAGCAAACAAATCTTTGGCACACTTAGTCTCTCACGGATCTTGTTGGGCTTGGAAGTACATTCAATATATTTTTTTTTTTTACTTCGGATTCAAATTCTGTATTCAAAAGAACCCTGAAATACGAAATTTCATCCAAATAGAAAAATAAAAATTCGTAAGCATCAAAATTTGCCTGACCAAATGGTAGGCAATTTTTGTTTAAATTGACAAAAACATTAATTACGCTTAGACGGTTAAACGTATCAACTTCATTTGTTTACCCGAAATATAGGGTGATAATACGCTTGAAATGTCTTTGGTTTCATCATCCTATCTGGATTCAAACTTAAGTTAAAAATCAAAATGTTTTTCGGATTTTCCTATTTTTTTTAATAGGTTTTTGTTCATCGAATTTTAAATTTATATACATCTAAAGAAAGCTGAGATTCTCTTTCCAGCGATACCAATTTGTGAATTGCGTGACAAAGTAATGGTATGTAACCAATAATAGGTTTAAAAATTTTATTTTCCTGGAAGAGGGTGAAAAAAATGATATTTTTTGATTTTGTTGAATAAGCGTTTTTGAGGGTGTTGAATTAGAATCTGACGTCAATTTTTGTGTAAAAAAATCTATAGAGGTAGTTTGCTTGAAAAACTAATATTTTTTTTTAGAATTTAATTAACCTAAACCAAAATCTAAGGAGCGACTGTATTTTTCCTTAAATCCGCAATTAAAACTAAAAATCTTGGTGCAAGAATCATGTCGATATCATTTTTTAAACTCGAGATAAAAAATAAATTAGTTTAATGCTATTTTTTTTTTCTCGGCTTCTAGGGCCCATTGGTCGGAACAGCAAAATACGTGTCAAATATTTTTTGACCAGGAACCTCCAAAACAATTTCCAACAAGATCCGTGAGAGACTGAGTGTCTCTTCCCCTTGTTAGTGTATTTCACTAATAACCCCACGCAATTTTTTTTTTTTTTAATTATAATTTCCATTGGTTTGATAAGATATTTAAGTATATCTAATTATAAATATAAATTTTGCAAGCGTGCTTCATTGTTTTCAGAAGAAATGGTTTTTAAATAGATTACCAAACTTAGAGAGAATTAAGATTTAAACCTATGAACACTGCAAAGAGGGAATAAAATGTATGATCACATAAATATTGTATATGAGGCGTAGAATCCCAAATCTAGCCAAGTCAATTATTGAACTTTTTTCACAGCTGGTCGATAAACGTAAAGGTCTGGCTTTATATATATATATATATATAAGAAATTTTACGCGGTAATTCTGAAAGATCACTGTACCGAACTTTTAGAATTATCGCTTTGTAAAAGAAAAATCTTAAATAAAAAAATACATTATATTTTCTTATTGAAGAAAACAATTAAATATTTGTTCACCATTGATTATATTGCATTCATTATAAAACTTATTATTGATGCTGCATTCAAAAAAAAGATCAGAAATTTTGTTGATTTTTGTCGACGACTCAAATTTACTCGAAACCTTCAATTAGAACGTGGGTATTTCGATTAAAGTTTTTTAATTAATATAATTATAAAGCCTATCAAATCATCAAAATGAAAGATCCAGTTATAGCAGTTTAGATGCAGCAATTAAAAATGATCCGGATTTTCAGAAATGTAATAAAAAATAAAAATAAAAATATTCATTTAAATAAAAACAGTATGTTTTCCTTGTAAATAATAGCTTGCTGAGGTAGTCTAATTTACATTGTTTTGTTGTTGTTTTTTTGGTGGGGGGATTTTTTTAACTTTTAATCATACTTATACAATATCCATTTCTATTTTATTTTGTGGTTTATAAGCAACAATTCCTTTATGTTGTTCTTTTTTTTCTTTTTTTTTTTTTTTTTCTAATATGTTCAACTAGTGCGTACTGAAAATAAAATTTAAATTGAGTTTGTTTTAAACTTAATATAATAAAAATTAGCACCACATTACATATAATTATGGTTATCGCTAATTATCAGAAATTTTGGAGGGAGCTGCTGGAGATAAAAAAAAAGGACAAAAGTAAAAAAAAAACATTTATTAATAACGAAAAATCAAGGTAAAATAAATGCAGACAAAAATCCGTAAAGGCTTATTCAGATTGGATAGATGACGATAGATAGAGTTAATACTTCAAAAATTCTATCACGACACAATATAATGTTCCAGTCCAAATCTGCTGAATAGCCGACGACAATGTCCGTGATAAGGCGATTCCTTCACCTCTTAACTCTCCAAATTCGGGTGTGCTGAATTAAATCGCTAGAAACCGATTGTAATATTTACTCAATATTAAAAAAAAAAGTCATAAATAAATAATAGAAAATGGTTAATGGTGATACATAATTTTATCATGTTAGATGGCAATGGATTAGGTCGAATTAGTCAAAAATTCTATCACTACACAACCATGTATTGGTCATTTCCACATCTGCTGAACAGACAACGACAAAATTGGGATTAGTTAATTATAGAGTTGTTTACTAAAACAGCAGTTCTACTAGATAAGTAAAAGTGGGATAAAATAACTAGTACCGAAACTTATGTAAAGGTTTTTTTATACTGATGCACGTATTGATGTTCCTATTAGTAAAGAAAAATATTATATCCCAGTGATCCAGAAGTATTTTTGTGAATTTTAGGTTATAGGTATTACCAGAAAGCTATTTTTCCCCTTTAATTGTGAAAATGGACTTAGTTACATTGCTGTTACAGAAATGAATACTAATTTGAGGATCATTCTGGAAAAAATTGTGTCTGCATTCGATTTTTGCAATTACTAACTATTCACCAATGCCTCAGATTATACTTCACATCCACTGATTTTATAACGTCAGAAAAGTTGGGTATTGTTGGGCCACTTTTAAAGCCGTCTTTTTTTTTCTTTTTTTGGGGGGAGGGGCTTATTTCATAGGTATGACTTTATTAAGGTATTTATATAGTAATAGAAACATTCAAGTAATTGGTCACGTAAAACCATCTGAATCCACGTGAAGCAATGACATTTGAAACAGAGAGGACATAACCTCAAAGTCGACAGTAGTCGCGGTGTCGAAAGCACTTACTGTATTCAATATACTCAAAGAATATTGCAGAAGTATGGAGCAATTTTCCGCACCGAAACGGCACGGTTCTCAGATGAATTTTACAGCGTTGATGTCTCCTTCAGTGTCGCTTTGAAGAAATAAGGCTGTTGGAGTGTCGCCACCCTGTAGCGAAGTCTATCGGATCCGCTTCTTCCGCGGCTGGAAATAGGCTCTTGCAGTCCTAGCGTGTGTTCCTTGTGGCCTTCTACTTGCAGAACCTCCCGTTAGCTACCTTCGGTCTCTGGCGTTTATGGCCATAAATGATTGCCTCTATTCATAACATGATTCACGATTTATCATGGAAATGGGCGGGATTTTATTTACTTTTTCTTATTTTTTTTTTTTTTTTTTTTTTTTTGTAATCAAGTGAACTGTATCCTAGAAAAGAAAAATTACTAGAAAACACACAATCAACCTGTTTCTTAGTTGCGCTTCATAAATCTAGAACTGGAACTAATAAAGTATAAGTTGCAGTAAAAAGAAAATAAGTCAGTAAAAAACACGCTTTTATAGCAAACCTTACTAAAAAGCTAAGTGTGGTGAACAATTTGCAGCTGTCAGACCTAATTAATTAATTTTTTGAGTTCAAGGTTCGAAGCTAATTTCCCTGTAATATTCGTGATTTGTTTGCAATTTTAACACAGTTTATCCAAAATCAAACAACAATTTTTTTTTTTTCATATCTCAGAGTAAAAATAGGCAACCTTTTGCTTTAAAAATCCTTGCACAAAATGTAGTAATCTACAACTTTTAGTACATAACATTTATTGATTGGATTAGCCATTTCTGTGTTATGGACTCTTAAACATGACCAATATTAACTTTTTTTGAAAGTGTACAAAATTCGTCGATGTTTGAGAATCGATTGTAGCTGAACACCAAAAGCAAACTCAGCTTAAGGGATCTCTTTAGACGCACAATTTAATCAAATTTAGTTTTGTAAATATAACATTATTCGATTGAAAGCATTTTTCTATACTTTTTTTCAAAAATATAAATAAATTAAAAAAGTCTAGGTATTTTTCTCCCTAAACATTTTACCCTTATCAAACTAAGTTTTATTTTTGATATTTTATTCTCTAGACCAATCTGGTCCATATAAAAAACATAATACCTACTAATCCTCCTTTTACAAGGCAGAGCTCTATTTTGGGGGTAATTTAAATAGACTAAGTGAGGATATTAGAACAAAGTTGTGCAATTATTGTATTGTCATATCTCTGGAAATCAGTGAAACTTACGATGAAAGATTTCGTTACATACAGGTGAAGTTAATAAAAGCGTGTTAAAAAAAAAAAATTATTATTGAATTTCACAACTGGTTTTATAATGCAAGGAAACATATGAAATTATTAATGAAACGGAAAATTTCCACCTATCTGCCAACAAAATAATACAAGTTCAATGCAAGGATTATAGTAAACGATAAGACATTAAAAATAACACAATTTATGTAAAAGGCCGTTGAAGAAACGATAGTAGTCGATCTTAATCTATTATCAGGAAATGAAATTAAAATTATATAAAAATGAAACAGTGGTTTTAATCCATTTACAATAGATTTAAATTAGTCAATAAAAAACGTTTATTTTGAACCTATGTCTCATTGTTCCTTATCAGTTTAGTATCTATGTTATTTTTTTTTCCCAATAAGAATTTGCATTGATTCAATAAAGTATTTAAAGATTTCATAGCAAAACACCATGCATATTTAATAAATTTTCAAGCATGCTTTATTGATATCAGAAGAAATAATTATTTAATAAATAACGAAACTTTAGCGAATAAACATTTTTGACTTATGGATATTAAAAAAACGTTAATAAAATGTATGATGCACATATATATATAACATCATTGAACCTATATTATTTATTTATTTTTTTAAACATTAATATTGTAAATTTCTGGGCTTGAAAATATGGCTTAACCATGAAACTACGATATTTAAAAAAAAAACAATTTCAAGGAAATGTGATATTTTTCATCATAATCAAAAATATTTTCACAGATGATTTCTTACTGAGAAAAATAATTTAAAACCAAAAAGTACTTCAGAAATTCCATGGAATAAAAAAAAAACCCACCAAAATTGTTTGAGATAATTAAATTGATATGATTTATTGAGTTGAAAACCAAAAAATTCAAAACTTAAAAGTGACAATCTCTTATCAATTTTTTAATGTTTTACTTCAGAATATTATAATAATATCTTGATTATAGCAGCAGAATCTAATAATATCCCTAGTTTGAGTTTGACTTAATCAAATATTTATTTATTCTGTCATATAAGCCTAGGATTGATACTGGAGATATCGACTCTAGCCTCTATTGAACTCTATAAATTGCCACTATTCAGAACAAGTGGTAGATAGGGAGACGGTTTGGACACTCAACATCTAAGGTCTCAGGGTCCCGTTCCTTAATTTTTTGGATAATTATTTTTTTTTTTAAAGAAATTATATTGTTTGAGAAATGATATCATTTTATTTAATATTGGATTTATTATCCGCAAGAGTTTTCTTTCCGGACATATGTAAGGTAAATGTGGTCAGCCCTTGGTAATTTACTTTAACCTGGCCTTCGCTATTACTTCTAATTTAATTGTTATTTAAATTAGTTTTTCCTATAATTTAAGCGAAGTATTCTTGGTACAATATTTCAAGAAGTTCTTTACATCTGAAGAGTTGTAGAGGCTTTTGACATTTAGTGAGGAAATGGCTGCTCCTTTGTTGTATCATCTGCAACTTTATTCCCAGGTGGCTCGGTATCCAGTTAATGAGCTTTTTCGCTAGTTTTTATTGCTGAGCACATGCTTTTGCTTTTCTTTTCATTGGATCCTTGGGGTACAAAGAGATATTATAGCAGGAAGGGAGTCTGTACAATGCTTTCATAAAGTCGTATAACTACAGCTGGTATTACCATTGCATTCTTTTCAAGTTCAGCATATCCTGCAAAACTTAGATTTTTTAAAAGCAAAACACTGTCAGGAAATTATAAAATTCAGCTTCAAAAACCTTGATAAGACGAGTCCTGACCTGCGGAGAAAAGAAATGGACCCTCAATGCGATACCAAACAGCATGAGGGTTATTGAAAGAAACTCTTGCGAAAGATATATGGTCATTAGTCATAAATGCTGACATGTTTACTTTTTTTTTTTTTTTTTAATTTTAACATGTTTTACTTTTCTAATCAGCTCAACAACACTCGGCTTCTCTGTCTCTTGCTATCGTTTTCGATCTCGCGACACCTTAAACCCACAGATCCTCTTCCAGCCATCTTCTTCGTGGTCGGCCTACTCATCTTTTGCCAAATACGTTCGTATGCAATAGTTTGCATCTTCTATGTGGTATGGTTTAATAAACTGGACAACACTGGCTTCCTCATATATAGAGTACAGCTCTTTGTTGGTCGGATTCTTCATGTTATTTTTCTGATCGTGCAGTTCCGAAATAGGGTAAATCACGGGTTATGGTCATAGTTAAGGAAATTGATTGATGCAAAAGAGGATATCGTCTAGACTGTTTCGTAGATTACTATTTTTTTTACATATTTAGATTCACAAATTCTTGTTCTATTAAATGGTAAATTTACTAAAGCTCTGTATTTTTCCTTGAAGTAGATTTTTCAGTTTTTATGCAAGTATCCTAAAAATACCAGTTATGGGCACAATGTATGAGTTATGGTCATAGTAAAAACTAGTTATGGTCATATGAACAAAAATTTTGTAAACAATTGTTTTTATTATTTTAAAATTCACTATTTATGCATACCTATCAATCATTTGAGGTTAGTCAAAAATTAAGTATTAATTAATCAAAAATGCTGCTTCCGGGATTTAAAAGAAATCCAGACTCGTCACCATTAAAAATCCGTGATGGGTGACACAAAACATCAAAGGCTTTCAAAATATTCTTCTTTCAAAATATTTTCCACTGAGTCAAACCAAACACGGATGTTTTTCTCAGACACACAGAGCTGGCTGGTGATACGGCTTCAGTGGTTCTACTGGAGATATTTGTGTGGCGACGGAGAAAACCTCTATACCATCCGTCACTGGGCATACCATATTTAAATTTACATTGTCGGTTCGAAACTATTGCTAGTTCTTTGACGCTCAAGAATAAATTAATTTTTCGTTTGGGAAACCCCCGTCTAGAGCAATGAATAATCCATTTCTCTAACAGGTCTTCCTCTTCAGCAGACAAAATGGGGTCTGCCACCACACTGAAACCTTCCTGTGCCCTTTAATCTTCGAGTTAACGTCATCCTTGGAATTTTGTACCTGTTATGATTAAAGGGAGTAATAACATTAGTACTAGGTATTTTAATTTCAAAAACACATACTTTTTCGCTATAGATTTTACTGAAGCCCCTTTAAGAATTTCTTCTTTTGCCTGTGTGGCATCATCTTCAGAGTACGAATATCGTATTTTAGGCATAGTTACAAATAAGTATTTACTGTAAAAAAAGAAGATTCTAAAAAAGCATCTTGAAGAAAAAAAAAATCGTAAAAGCAAGTGACCATTATACATTTAAACACTGATCATAACTTATGGTTATGGTTACTGATAGACCTAAAATTATCACCCATGACCAAAACTAGTAAACGTTATCGTCTTTTACTTTTAAGATAATACAATTAAACCAGGGAAAATCTACATTTTTGAAGTGAAAACTTCTTTAGGCGCGCTCAGCAAAACTTTTTTGTGAGGGCTCAGCAAAACTTTTTGTGAGGTGTGAATGAGATTGAGCCGTCACGCCCGAATATGTAACGCTGTTTCGGGTAGAATCGGCTCGACTCGACTAAGCGTGAGCTCGGCACTGAATCCGGAGCGAACTCGGCACTGAATCCGGAGTACAGTGCGCTATCTAGTCTTTTCAAAATATTCAAAATAATTCCAAACCTTATTAATATTATTATGACGCATCATACGCAACTCTACTTTAGAATACAATCAGCTATACATCAAATCATCAGCTATACATCAAATCAGCGCATACAACAAATCGGAAAAATCATGCGTGTGTAATAAGCTGGCAACACTGAGGACTCCCGGCATCCCAGCGTGCTGTTGTAACCTGTTTCGTTTGTTTACTTTTCGTGATCGGTTTTTCATTTGAAACCCCGGAAAACGTATTCTATTGTGTTAAATAATTACTCACGACTTGTTCCTGGAATTAAAACAAAATGAAATTGGTCAAGTAAGTTAACCAAAACATTTAGATTGTATATAAGAACTAAGGTTTTGTTCGGTTAACGTTATCAAACGTTCAATGAAGTTTTCACTTCCACCATGTGGTCTAGAGCACACACACTTTTTTTTTTTAGGAGTAAGAACACTTGTTATGCCAAAAAACTTGAAATGGTCATGGGTGACCGTAACTAAAATCATAGATATTTATAGACCGGTTGTGGTCAGTTGAAAATTTCAATTGATTAAAATGACAAAATGAAAAACGAAGGGGTCTGAAGAAAAACAGAAATCAAAATGAACAGATACATACCTTTAAAACCTGAAATTGGCGAAGAATTTCAAAGCAATTCCTTAATAATGTTCACTTGTAAAATCACACCTACTACACACAGGAGCTATTGCACAACACTAATTCGAGAAAACATTAACTAAGCCAAACGGAAATGGATGGGAGAGAAGGATCCATTAGCAAGTGAGTCTTAAGCCCTTCTGTGAAACGTCTTTTAAAAGGATCTAACAAAGAAAACAAGCAAAAGCTTATTTTTGTTTGAAACTTAAAAACCTGCGCATAACTGGTGATGTGACCATAACTAGTGATTTACCCTATGTAAAACTACTTACTTTTTTAAATAAATAATCATAGATTATTGATCAAATTATGTAGGGTCAGGTTAAAGAGAATCACAGACAGAGCGTCACATTGCCTTATCCTTGTTAGGGAAATCGTAGACTAGTCTTCCGCCAACTAAAGCTTTCCTCGACTATCATTCAGCTGTATATATTAGCCTTGTCATTTTGTGGGGAACGTCGAATTCTTTTAGGACTTCGCTCATTATTGCTCTATTGACACTATCTAATGTCTGGTGGTAGTCTATCAAATGAACATTGATGTTGATTTCGTGTTTACATTATTTTTAGAGCAGCTGTTTCTTAACATAAATGTGTTCAGTTGTGCCTCTACCTCGTCTGAACCATAACCAACCTGAAAGTATATGGGAATTATTTATATTTACTGTAGTATCAGATAGCAGTACTCGTATGAGATTTATAAACGAGGGTTTTCCCCTGGCCTTTCATTTGTAAGTAATATATAAATAAATAAATGTTACAACTAACACATTCCTGGATATTGTAACAATCATTTCATTTATTGTTTTCCTTATAACTAGTTACTCAATCGAAATATTTTTAGTACAGCTGTCACCGTCACCAATGTAACCGCTCACGTCACTTTATTACATAAATATAAATTAAAAATTTTGTCCTTTATGGTACGGAGACAGAAATTTTCGCAGAACAACTACCCGACTGTAGAAATAATTAGAGTCAATTAAGACTCGCCTGATATAGGCTAGTTCCGTGGTGACAGCCATTTATCTCCTATCGATTTCAGGGACCTCGGATGGCCTTTCTGCAAATAAGTGTTATTTGTGCCAATTATTCATGCAAATCTTAACTTATATATTACGGGAAACTGGTAGCAAGGTCCTTAAAAAAAAAAATAAAAAAATGTCTATAAGTGGAGCGATATATTTTTTTTATTATAGTAGCATTCATTTTTTCTCATTTCAGGGCTGCTAGTCATTAATGTCGTCTTAAGAATCCCGTAGGCAATATTTCCAGACGTCTATAATATGATATATGGAGCGAAAACATATTACATAAGACAGGAAAGTAATTGGATACTATTCAATTAATTATATATTAAATTGAAAGTATACTTTTTTTTATTATTATAATCGTAGAAATGAACATTTCCCTTCCTATTCCATAGGCTCTCTCTAATAAAATAGCTTTCAGTAGTTAACAATTTACTTTACAAATTACATTTTTAATAAGTATTAAAGTGCTGTGTTAAAAATAAGCTTAAGAGTTTATTTTCCCAACCTCTACACATCACGACTCATCCATGCAACGTCCTCACCACTTACGCTGATGACACATGTTTCTTATCAGTAAATAATGATCCATTCATTGCATCCCAAACACTACAATTTCATATTATAAACCTGCCAAAAGGTTTCGACATTGGAGGATCAAAACAAATCCAGCCAAATCTCACAAAATAAATTTTACTCTTCGTCGTAAACCTGCGACTTCCTGCCCTACAGTATCCTATAGTAATGCTCCATCAATCCCAGTTGGACAGACTACCTAGGACCCCAACTGTACAAATATTTAACTTGTAATGAATATTCAAGACTAAAACGACAGGAAACTCCTCGTCATTATCGTTTTCTTCAACGTTTAATAGGCACACGTTAAAAGATTCCGATTAATTTCAAAAGATTCATTAACATTACAGTAATTAGACGTATATAGACATACGGAGTTGAGATCTGGTGCTCTACTAAACCATCTAATTCATCTCGTACCCAATCCTTGATATTTCCAAATTGAATGAAAAATCGTTAATGCTGCGTTCTTCGTCACAAATAATCTTATCCAAAGATCTTAATGTCCAATTTGTTGCTGATTTTTCCCAAACCAAATACCAATATTTTCATAGTAAACTTTATAACTATTTAAACCCACTCTCAACTTGCTACCAATTTCAGTCCAGACCATCAGTGGCACTGCTATATTGCAGATATCAAAGTGCTATCAGTGGTTGGTTTATTGGCATACCATTATGAACGTTGTAATTACATTCACTAGATGTACTTTTTTTTTTTTTTTTTTTTTTTTTTTTTTTAATCTTTGTATTTAGTTGAAATTACAATCATAGAAAAAAAAATAGGAATTGACGTTAAGTTAATTCATAAAAAGCTGAATCATATTCTTTTAATTATATTTTTTAGCATATGAACAATTATGTTTTAATTTCAAATTGAAAAATTCACTACGACAATGATTCAGCTGCCTTATGTTCAAGTCCATGCGTCCAGATCCTCATGAAACATAAAAAATGGCGTCTGTACTGGTATAAAATTGTCTACCATAATTTTTTAGGAGCTCTACGAAATCATACCTTTTTTTATTTTTTAAATCAGCGTTACGTAGCTAAACATATGTAAATTACTAAATCCATTGCTCAAAGCTAGATTCCTTTAAGGAAATTAGTGAAGTTTATTAATAGAGTGTGCACTCTGGAATCCAGAACACACTTTTTTTTTTCAATCTAAAGAAAGCGATTAGAGCTCTGGATATTTAAATAAGACTAGGAAAAATTATATAATGCCTTCCATTAATACCTGATTAATGCCTATTATTATTTTTGTCCTGTACTAGTTAGAAAAAGTTTACTTGTACAAAATGCAAAACAAAAAAAAAATTCTGAAATGACACAGCAAATGACAGTTAGCATTGATGTATAATAATTACTGTACTTACATATTTGTACTAGGCTTATTAGCACTAGAACAACTGAAAATGTATATAAATAGAAAGGAGATAAAGAGAGAGAAAGAGAGAGAGAGAGAGAGAGAGAGAGAGAGAGAGAGAGAGAGAGAGAGAGAGAGAGAGAGAGAGAGAGAGAGAGAGAGAGAGAGAGAGAGAGAGAGAGAGAGAGAGAGAAATAGAGAGAGTGAGAGAGAGAGAGAGAGAGTGAGAGAGAGAGAGTGAGAGAGAGAGAGAGAGAGAGAGAGGGAGAGGGAGGAAAGGAGCAGAATTGATTAATTAATTTTATTTCTTTTTCCAGAATTTTCATTGCAAAGGTGTCGTTTACAGACGTCGAATCACCGAGCTATTATATACATTGTAAGGCCCTCTCTTAAATTGTGAAAAAAATACGTATAAATTAAACTTATTAACAACATAAGACATTAAAACGTTGGCTTGTTCCTGTGACAGATTAACAGACACCTGCTTTTACGCTAGTCTTTTTCGTATCAAAAGTAATTTTCGCAGTGTGACAAGAAAATCAACCAAAAGACGAACACTTTCCCGCCAATGAAAAGCGACAAAGACCCTGAGGACAGGAGGAAGAAGGATGTTCCAGATTGCGTAAGGAGGACAATAAGAGCCTTGATGTCAGTAATGGAGAGTTGGTCCTTCCTCAACGCCACAATGGATATTGGTTATTGGTGGTCACCATTATGTGGCTAACCGGTGAATCATTAGGCGTTGGAGCAGTCCACTTCATGGCTGGCCAATCTCGTGGACCAGAGCGTTCCTGTTCGGCCAAGGTACCAGTGTCAGTAGGTACAAGGACGTACCTATCCGTGCAGATATGTCGATTCTATATCGGAATGCGGGTTTCTATTTCTCCTTTCAATGCTCCGTTATGTTTCTTTTATTTGAACTCGTCGACACATAAAAATTGATTATGATCTAAATATGGCTTTATTAATTAATGCACGTTGTCATAAATTTCAAAGCCACCCAAGATAATTCACCTACAGGCAACTAGCGAATAACGACACAGCATAACTGGCATATCGGACATGAGGGAGGTCAGGACCCATTCATAAGTACTCTTGACAAGCTTTAAAAAGATTTTATCCCAGGAGACCTCACAACCAACTCCTTTTCAGCCACTTTTTTCATGAATCTCATGGCTGCTTTTTTAGTAAAATTTTTTAGGTGTGGAAAGAATTCGTCATGAAATCTTATAGATGAATTAGGAATTTGGTTTTGCACCGCGATACATGGTATAACGTGGATATTTGTCAGTTTAAATGTATGTTATTTATTTAATTAAAAAGTATGAATATTTTTAAGGGCAGAACATATGAAAGTCTTTATACTTTTGAACTAAATGCATTAAGATAAATCACGCAATCCCAATTAGCAAAAAATTCCACCCAATTTTACAAGCTAAAAGCTTATTCTTTATTTGGCCACATGAAACTTATTAGGAATATAAAATATATTAATCAAATAAAAGTATGCAGTGTTCAATTAGGTCGTTTATGATGTATTACACTTTTTCATTAAATGGGTACATCTATTAAAAATGTATATACTGTGGCCGTTGAAGTTTGTTATAATTTTTCTGTATATGATATGTAACACCTTTAAAAAATAAAAAAAGATGAAAGAAAATCAACATGCCATCATTGAACAGCGTTTTAGGGAAAAGTTGCCGCAGGAATGAATAGTAAAATGTAAAAAATTACTCATTAAGCCGCTAGTTATTAAATAAGTTAATAAGTTACCAAGCCGCAGGATTAGTAAGTTTTAAATTAAATTAATAAAAACATAAAGGCAGTGAAATAAAACCTATTCTAAAACCCTATCATCTCAAGAATTCTTCGGATTATGCATCATATAATATACCTGTCCAATACTATTTCAAATCGCAAATATTTCTTTATTTGAATCTAAGATACATCTTAAGCCATACAGAAAAAATAAAATAAATGAATTTCGTAATGGAATGTAATGAGGGATCTCGATTCGCAATTCCCTAAACCTTATAACGTTTAAATTGGGCACCAATAAGGCAGGAAGCTAATGAATTATTTACTTCGCTATCAATTCTACAAGCTGGCCGATTTGGGTTAAGACGTATCCCGCTGACAGCTCGATATGACAGAGGCCTGTATTTCATAATTAATATTTAATAAATGAGATGTCATTCCTTCGAAGATCATTGGAACCAGTTCCCTGATGGCTGAGGACTTGTTCTGTAATGCTCCGGCAGGCCTAACTAAACCTATGTGCCGAATTGGACAAACAATAATTTATATTTTTAGTCAATTAGATCTTTATTGATTATATTTTAAATGTAACAAATTTAATTGAATAACTGAAATCATTATAATTCTAAATGAGAGCTAATAACCGAAGTTTGTTCTATAAAACTATTTGTGCAATGAACAATTACTTTACACTATTTTATAAAATATATGTAATTCTCTATACTATTATATAAAAAGACAAGCCTTTTTTTCCTTTTGTGATCAATAAAACTAATAATGGCGAGGGTTAAAGTTCGGTACAGATTGGTGTACCGAACTTTAACCCTCGCCATCTTTATAGTTCCAGGAAGGTTTAGCAATAATAGAATCTTCTGATTTTCAACTATTTTTTTTTTATTATTAAGATATTAGTAATTCGTGGAAACAGTAAATTTTGAAAATTGACCGGTAGTTGGCGAGCGCCGTTCTAAATCAGAGGTTACAAAGGTATGGTGTTATCTGGAGTATGAAATTGAAAATAAATTTTACTTAAATTCAATTAAATTATTTTTTAAGAATTTGAATATGTGGTGCAACATGTGGATCCCAGAAAAGTGTAAAATTCGACCTACATGTGGTCAGTGTGATTCTGCGTTAGAGTTTACAATGATAAAACTACTGAACAAAATTTTAACTACACTAATCTGTGCAATTTTAACCAGGTTAAAAATTACTCCTATCCGTGAATGTATCATTTAAGAAGTAATGCTTAATTGCACACTTCAATTATTAGCTGAAATTATCTAAGCTCTTTAGTAATTAGAGCGGGCGAAGACGCGTCAGAGGATGGATGTTAGTTAAAACATAAGGAGGTTATATTGTAAATTTATTTTTTTGCTGTTAAGTTGTTCAGGAATGCTACTTGCATAAGAAACAGGTATCCACTAGTGCAGGGGAGAGAAACCTGAAAATTAGTCGCATATATTGGCGGTACCGGTGAATAGTCTGTTAAGCGCAAAAACTTATTTTGAGAAAAACGCATTTGAATTGAAACGCTTTTTTCCCACGATGATTCATAAAAGAATATTCATCTCTGTTATTGCCTAATAACTTAGTCCGTTACATACTAATAACTAAATAGGGAGTTAACTAAAATTTACGCTTAACACACCCAGTGCGACAGATAAATGTCAGGTGATCGATAAAAACACTTGACTTTATATTTCAATTTTTTGGTCACCGTGGCGATACTCCACTTATATTTATGTGGAGCACTTAATCCAAACCCAACTATGATGTTTGTACCGATATCGTTTATACACTGCTTATATTACCTAAAAAAAAAAAATTCATTAAATATAAAAGCAACGCTCATAATGACATGTCAATAAACTAACCACTGGAAGCACATTAATCTAGTTTCTTATTTGAGATAGGCCCGAGACCATCTTATTATCTGACGCCTTAGAGGATGGTCTGGAAAAGAATGTAAAGCAAATTAAGAAACTAATGAATTTAAATAGTTATAAAGTTTACTATTAAAAGATGGGTATTTGGTTTGGGAAAATCAGCCTTTGAGACATTAAGATCTTTATGGATAAGTTAATTTGTGACAATGGAGCATTAACGATTTTTTGAAGGATTTGAGAATTGCAAGGAATTAGATGGTTTAGTGGAGCCCCAGATCTCAAATCCGTATACCCAATTACGTCTATTTACTATCATGTAAATGACTTTTTTGAAATTAATCGGAATCTTTGAACGTATCTCTTATAAATGTTGAAGAAGTCCAAAACGACGAGCAGTTTCCTGTCGTTTTAGTCTTTTATGTGAATTCCAAGTTACATATATGCGTACATACTTTAACTACTGATTATGTTCACAATAGACAATAGTTGTTAATGCAAAATTAATACCTACATCCAATGAAGAGTCTCAAAATAAATTCCGATTTTAGAGAAACAAAGTTCGGCCATTCGGATAAGCTAATATGAAATTGCGGGACTCAAGTTAATTACAATATTCGCAAAAATAAAAGTTTGTTTTAAAAATTACAATAAAAAATGAATAAATTAAATTAAATTACCCGGAATATAAAGGGAGTAAGGAGTGCAAGAAGCGTTCTAAAGATGAGCATTGTTC
This sequence comes from Euschistus heros, assembly GCA_003667255.2. Classification (NCBI taxonomy): domain Eukaryota; kingdom Metazoa; phylum Arthropoda; class Insecta; order Hemiptera; family Pentatomidae; genus Euschistus; species Euschistus heros. Next base: position 2,022,916 of record RCWM02000051.1, on the reverse strand, counting down.
CGCAGCAGCAGGAAGCAACTGGCATAGATGAGAACAACCTCATACAACGTAAGAGGTTGAAACAGCTTTAGATCATGATGATAAATATTCATAATAATATAATAATTAAATATTAATGATATTTAATGTATAATAAATTTGGCAGTAATATAATATAGACTGAATTCGGTTTTAAATGGAATAAACAAAAACACATGCTATCATTTGACGATTCCAACACTGATTCATTAATCGTTCACATTTCGCCTAATCAGGATAATCAAAATCACATTTTCATCATTACGGGACTTTGATCATCACATGAAAACCACCTTTTTCAACCAATCTTGCATCATCATTGTGACAATCAGCGAATGGATCTCTCATCTAACCGTCACTTACTATTAAAGTAAACTGTAATAACCATTAATCACAGACTTTACTAAAATAAACTGAAGTTACTTAAAAGTCAAGTTTTAAGTTGCATTTAAATTTTCTTAGGTTCTTAGGTCGAACAGATCAACATATTTTTAAGTCGAACTTTAGTTTTACGGAATTACAGATGTAATGGATGCTGTAGTAGAACCCTTAAGGTCAACTCCTTAAGTTTAGAAGATTGTATAATGAACATGTAAATTAGTCTTTTGTAACTTATAAGTAGTCAAAAAAGACGAGCAGTTTTGTGTCATTTCAGTCTGTACGTTTATCACAACAGAAACTGTTTTTGTTGTACTGGGCATATAGTCATACAATAGAAGGGTAATGTAAGACATGAAGTGGTAGGTTTTTACGAATGGTAATTTTCACTTTCGTAAAAAGAATAACTCCATGTCAATGGTTCGGAAAGCAAGCTACCCATTTGTATCAATTCAAAATTGTATCCCCCAATCAATTCAGTATTTATAGGTAATTAAATTAAGAATACTTTGAGACAGGTGAATTTTATTGGTCATTTTTTTTTTTTTTTTTTTTTTTTCCTTTTTCCTCCTCATAGTAACCCTATGAAACGTGTGCCATTGCCTTGCGAGGCATATTACACGCTTGGTCATGTTACCATTTTTATAGTACAATTTATTGTAGAGTTTTATAAATACATAGGTAAAACAGTAGTAAATAAAAATTAATAATAATAATACGAAATAAATAAATAATAATAATAATAATACGAAATAAATAAAATAAAATAAATAAAGAAATAAAATAAAATAAAGAAATATAAGAAGGGTTGAATACAGCAATAATAAGCTCATAGATGAAGCGGCACACATCGAACCATAGATGTATGCTTCTCAAACAATAACAAGATTTATGAATTATTATAGTTGTATTTATTTTTATTTCAATTTATCAAAATTAATTGCATTTATGAATTTTTTTGAATGATATGTAATATTTATTAAAAATTGTAGTCGGAGATTCCGGCCAAGTTCCTCCACCTAATATTATGTTGCGAATTATTGGAAATCGTTCCTTGTCATAAATTGGACAACTAAAAAGAAGGTGAGGAAAGTCCTGTAGTGTCTGTCCGTCACATTTGCATATGTCGATGTCTGAAATGTGAAAAAGTTTGAAAGTATCGTCCCGTTTGTCCGTGTCCCGTCAGGAATTGAGTCATTTTGTAGTCTGAGCTTTTTAGTGTATTAAAGTTTGTATTTGTTATAAGGGGTATGTATTGGTGTAAGTAATATGATTTGTTTGATTGTGTCCAGTGCTCGTTCCATTTTCGTATTGTCTCTTTTCTCATTTCACGTTTAAAATATGTGACTGGTATTTTTGCGAGGTTCGTAGTAAGTGTAGTGTCTGTAGTTCCTTGTTTAGCGGAAATGTGGTCTGCTAGTTCATTTCCTAAAATACCTGAGTGAGCTTTTACCCAATTCATTTTAATTGTAATGTGTCTTTCAATAAGTTTGATGAGATTCCGTTTTATGTCTTCTGTTAGTCTGTCGTGAATATTGGGATTTCTTATTGCATGTAGAATGCTCATGTTATCAGTATGTATGTTTATATGTTGATGTATACCTGGCATTGTAGTAATTCATTCGATCGCTTTGAGTACGTCATATTTTTCCGGTTGGTTGTTCGAATTTAGAGGTCCTAGTCGATATTTATACTCGATCGCTTGCCACTGTTTAGTAAATATTATAACTCCTGCCCCTGGAGGATCTTCAACTATATTACTTCCGTCAGTGTATACACCTGTTATGTCTCCTGGTTCTTCCCAAATACTAAAAAAAGATGAATGTTGCAATTAATAGTAAACACATGTCAGTTAATTTTCTCTTAATAACCTTGATAATTTTTTTCGTATTTCCTAGAGAGGTTCTCTCATCCAATTGCTTTTTTTTAACTTTCTTCGCCAATAGATCATGTTTAAACTAAATCGAAAATATGGTTAATTATACCAGCTTGCATACTGTAATGTATATAATTATACCATGTTGTTTACTATATATACAACTATATCATACTAACCGTGTCCTATCAACGTTAAACCAATCATAACTACTTATTGTCCTCTTTGAGACAGATTGTAATGCTTCATCAATAAAAAGATTATTTCTAATAATTTCTAATAAGGGAACTATCAGCAAAGCAACAGAGCTACAACGAGTCAAACAAGTTCCTGCTCTTAAAAATAGGGGTTTCAAAAGTAACTGTATTTCATATAGAATATAGCTCCTAAATTGCTCCTAGGGACAAATGTTACATAACAAAAAATATTTTCCATTGAATTTTTGACGAAAAAGATGCCGTAAAATTTCCGAGTAACAGCAACTGAGCTAGAAATTGTCAAAAAGCCTCTACACTTAAAAATAGAAGTTTCATACGTTTATTTTGTATTAGAAAAAACAGAGTCAAACGGATTTCAGTCATTAGAACCTGCTTCCTGGTCAAGATATTATAATATTAATTTAGTGTAAGAAGAGTTGAGCACCTAACTGATCTTACTCTCCTGATATCAAAATATTAAACGCCCTTGCGTTCCCCAATAACGTATCGCTTCTGGCCAAGTAGGGCAACATTTTTCATGTTAAAAAAATCTTCTTGTCCTTAGCTTTGGTAAACTACAGTGTTTTCTAATATACAAATACAAACTAATATACAAAAATTAAAGATCATCTTTACAATGATCCAACAGAAATATTTGACATATCTAACCTTTCTAAAAGTGTTTTAAAAATTAAAGACCATAAATATATTGCAGACATTAGTTGAAAATACGATTAAAGGCATTACGAAAGTTTTAAATACTCAGTTTTAGGAGCAACGCAATTCTTTTAATCCCTGACGATTTCAAGGGGCCCATTCTCTCAAAAATTTATAGTTAGAAATGAGGTTGGAGCTAATGAAAACAATAAAATGGCGACAATAAGGACGGAGTAATAGGAGTTTAATTACAAAAGACAAAGAGCTGAAACTGTTGTCGGAATTCTCGCGGCGGACTAGTTATCTCAAATTAACAACTGGCTCAGAGTCAATTAACACTTTGCCGTCTTTCTAATTATCCTCTGGTCATATAACTAACTCTCGTTTAATCGGTCAATTTGCAATACACCACCTCCAGCTCGGCCACCTCTGTCGCCAACATCGCCGACACTACTTTTGAGATCATTATTTTTAGCAATCTGCGCTTTCGAAAGTGCAATCAACAAAACGCTTTGGCTTTCTATTATTACTGCTTCTGAAAATATTTTTAACACATTGATGATTATGAAATATTCATTTGAACATTTATTACAACTCTAAAACCGATTTTAGATGATTAAAAAGTAATTTCTGATCATAAATCTTATCATTTCTACATTACAATAATATCTCAATAACAAATCGATTATCAGCAATTTTTAAAAAGCTTAATAAATATTATTACTAATAATGTCTATTAGGGTCTCAGCGCGCTAAGTTAAAAATCATTTCTTAGTGCACACATTAAGCGAAAAAAAAAAAAAAAAAAAAAAAAAAAATGGAACAGCTATGAAGAGTCTAGGGTTCAGTACTTGTAAAGAAGTATCGTTTCATGACCAACAGTTATACATGGAGGTAATAAAGTCACCAATCAAGCTCAACCACCAGGTTTTTTCCAATTGAGAGTACCCACTTTATAGAAGCTAAGTGTGCTCCAGGGGGCTACACCATCCTAAAGGATACACTAACTGAATCTTGATCTTTCATCTTGTTGTTATAGATTGATAACCTGTACTTGGTTAAGAAGTATTGTGTCATGACCAACAGTTATACAAGGAGGTAATAGGGTCACCAATCACACTCAACCACCAGGATTTTTCCCAATTGAGAGTACCCACTTTTAGAAGCAAAGTGTGCTCCAGGGGACTACACCACTTCCTAAAGGAAACACTGACTGAATCTTGATCTTTCATCTTGTTGTTATAGATTGATAACCTGTACTTGGTTAAGAAGTATTGTGTCATGACCAACAGTTATACAAGGAGGTAATAGGGTCACCAATCACACTCAACCACCAGGATTTTTCCCAATTGAGAGTACCCACTTTATAGAAGCTAAGTGTGCTCCAGGGGACTACACCACTTCCTAAAGGAAACACTGACTGAATCTTGATCTTTCATCTAGATAGTATAGATTGATAACCTGTAGGACAACATTTCCTAACTGCCCCAATTGGAGTATATCAGGACCTACAAAAAATAAAATATACAAAAACAAAACGACAGCAATCTTTTTTTCAAAATATGTACCTACTACAATAGATCACCATTTATTCTAAAGAAGAAAGATGTTCTGGCCATGTCTTCATCCATTAAGGCCGTTTTGAGATCTTCATGTACATTAGTGTGGAGTGAGAAAGCCAAATATAAAACATTTAAAAATCCATAAAAACTTTAAACCGGAGATAATAGCGAAAATGTGTAAAACAATTTGGGATTGCATTATAAATATCTTGAGGTCGCACAACTCGTTCGGAGTTTCAGGTTTGATAAAAAATTGTGAAAATACATTCCTCCACATACTTAACATAACCAGATCGATCCTTATGTGAGCTTACACTATTTAAGAGGGATTCTTCTGATCCAGTTTCTGAGTTATCCGTTTCTGATGTGCCTTATTCTCGCTGCCTGTCTCTCCAATTGGTGATTTGGAATCTTCAGTTTTTTTTTATTTTCACCCCAATAATTAGTTTCGTTCCTTTCTTTGATAAGTCGTAAAATAACATTCAGCAGTAGGAAGTTTTTAGGCACACGTGCATATTACTTGCAAGAAGTCAAATCGCAAAGGATGATTTTAGCTTGAGCTTAATCCTCTCATCCCTCCGTGCTCTCTGTTTTGGTGTGAATCACGCCTTTTTTTGTTTTTTTTTTTTTTTTCGTACGCTTCCTTATTACTTATCACATTTTTAATTATAGTGGGGTCTCACTTTTTCTATTGCGTTTGAGTATCTTCTAATACTACGAAATCGGTTTTCAATATGAATTAAATAATACAGGGTGAATAATTACTAACAATTAGAATTTTTTTTTTTTTTTTTTGGAGAAATTTTAGCTATAGAAAACCTAAAAAGATTTGTGCGGTTTCAAGATAACATAATTTCAGAATTAAATTTTTACAAAAAAAATTTCAGTCAATTACGCCACTTTTCCTGTATCAGGGATCTTAAACATTTTCGTTTGAATCCTAATTTAAATAGTTTTATTTTCATTTATTAGCAGTCCTAATTTCCCAAGCTGCACTCCCAACCTCACGAAAAATACCTAAGACTGCTAGAGACCTCTAAAAATTAAAGACTAAAATCTAGTTTCAACAAATGAGTAATATTGTGCACGTTAATAATTGTAAATATATTCTTACCTATATTTAAATATTTTATCAACTCTAAGTTGGTATTCATAATAAGAACTCTAGAAGCATTAGTAAAAGTATTAGATATATTGCAAAAAATTATAAATTAATGGTATTTTTCAAGATATTGAGTACAAAATCAACTCCTGAAAACCTATGGATATCTTCAGCGGACGAATTTATTTTTTTTAAAACCTGGCTTCAGTAATTTATATTGATTTTATTTTTTTTAATTGAACATAACCTACTCCTTAAATTTAAAACTTTAGGTATCAACAACTACCTCAGTTGTCTAGGACTGTTATTTTTACCCTAAATTACCGTACTTAATTTTTAATAAGAAAGGAATAGTGATGAAATTCATTTTACTTAGTTATGCTGGCATCACTTGCGTTAAAGAAGTAACATTTTTACAAGATCAATTTTTCTGAAGTCAACTTTATCAACTTCAGAAATAATTTTAGTAGAATTCCACGTAGAAAATTAAACTTCATGTACATTTTACGTTCTTCTACTGGAGGTGCCGCAGGGTTCCGCTCCTCACCTTGCCTCCTACGCCAGTTTCTTTTTCACAACAGATTCACTGGTTGTCTAATTGTAATTGATAGTCTGTAAATAAAACGTCCTTAAAATCTTTTGAGCTTCGTTCGTCAATAGTTGCTAATCTCTATCAGCCTCAATAATATATTTTTTGCACTCGAAAATAGAAAATAGGGTTGGGACTTTAACTTTTTTACTAGTATAATTCTTTAAATTTATATAAAAACTTAAGAATCGTCTTTGATTTAATACATATTTTATAGCAATAAATTACTTAGATATGTCCAAAAAACTGCATATCCCTTAATTTTCGAACATTTCACCACTTCCTCTAAAAATCTTCATTAAAATTCCATTAAGATTCGACCAAGAGCCACCCCCATTAAAGTATAATTTCCAAGAATGGGATGTAATTTGATTTCAACCGTTTATTCTAAATTAATTAATAAAAAAAAATTTGATTGGGTGATTATGCAAATGAGAGGACTTCCTTTGGAAGACCTTGGTTGTTGATTGGCATCTCGTAATTATATTTCTGGCTCCGAGATTAACGATTATGAAGGAGCGACATATGGTGAGTTTAGTGTTAATTAGAAGGGAATTTCGACAATCAGGTCAACGCATTACATAAACTCATGAAGCCTGATCAGTATGTACATACTTGGAAGGAAGCGATGTGGTCATCCAAGATGCTTATTATGTCTTTGGAACTGAGTATTAAAAACCTTAAAGTTCACTTTTTATTATTTGTAGTATTATTATCTATTATTATTATCTACTGCAATAAGTAATACCATAAATTCAGTTATTATCCCTTATTCAAAATTAAATCGAAGATAACATAAACAACATAGTCTTAAAAGACAAGAAAATGTTCTTCGTTTCCGAGAACTCCAACGTTTACCAGACAAGCGTTCAAAGCTCAGTATCAATTACAAATGTATGTCCACAAGACTGTAATTAGACCCATTTGGATATACGGAGTTAAGAGGGTAAACTTTCCAAATGGGACCTGCTAAGCCTTCCGATTCTTACAATCCAAAACCCATCGTAAAATCCTCAATGGTCCTTATTACGTCACATGCAAACTTATCCATAAAGATCTTAATGTACCATATGTTGTTTATTTATCCTAAATCACATACCAATCCTTTCATAGTAAGCTCCACTACCACTCGAATCCATTAGTATCTCAACCTGCCTCACACTGGATTCCCGATAATCTTCTGAGGCGTTTAGTTAGTAGCACATGTTATTGAAATATCATTGTAATCATTTTTGTCAAATTTAATTGTTATATATAATGTATATAGTTGTAAATATCAATAAATATATTTTAAGAATATATGAGGTATAATAAAATAATGACTTAGTGTTTATTCTGTAATACAACCTAACTTTACCTAATCGTAAATTACAATATAATCTAAGAAAATTTAAATTTATTTTTTTTTTTACTTTAAAACATAAAAACGGTTTGGGTTTTCAATCAACACACAGGCATGTACAACAAATAGTTTCTTGTTGAATTAAGCTGACATCCTAATCCAGTAATGGAAGGTCTCCCTTATCGGAGAATACAATAAGATTTTCTTTCAAGTTCTACAATTTAACCTTTCTACACACTCTAGGTCTATCGGTGTAACTCAGATCGAAAATATGACGGCAGTTATCTTGGCAGCAATTTAATGGAGAATATTTTCTGTTATAAAAGACTTGTCACTGGGACCTACCGTTTAGGAGCTATATACGTTTAAATGTAGTAAAGTCGCGTTTGAAAACAGGAGGCGTGAAAGCTCAGTGAGTATGGCACTTGATTACCATGCTCCCGGGCCCGAGTTCGAGTCCAACTGAAGGCAGAAAATTTATTTTCAGTTTCATCGGCCGTATCTCGGATTCAAGGTCCACCTGAGGCACACTCAGCCTCTATAAAGTGGGTATCCTTAATTGGGGATAAACCTGGTGGTTGAGCGAGCATTCTGGCCAAACTTGAAACGTTGCATCTTGACCTAAGTACTGAACCCGAGATCCTTCATGGGTTGCAGTAGTACAAGTTTTTTTTTATTTATTTATTTATATATATTTTTTTTAGTAGATTATAGATGGACATATCTATGACCTAATTTTTTTCCCCGTCAGGAAGAAATTAAATTTTTCACAACTGTTAATGGCTTATAAAGCACTTTCTGTAGTGGCACTTAAATATGTCACAATTAAAAACTAAAATTCACTAACTAAATATTAGTAGAAACCGTTTTGTTCGACTTACATGTAATGTAAAATCACAAATCTTCCAATCCGTAGACTAAAAGAAGACAAACTTCACCATCTCAATCTTACCTAAATGGAACATAAATTATCATATAAAAAGGAAACATAGATAGAACACCTATTGATCAGTTTATTTCCACCTGAAAAATATTACGATTCAGTGTGAAAATATTGCTAGCCTGTAATAGTTTTTAGGAAAATATTTCAAATTATATCAATAACACTATTATGCGCTGCCTGATGTATTAAGTTTTTTTTTTTTTTTTTTTTTTTTTTTTTTTTTTTTTCTTTATGCACATTTTTTCTCTATTACGATTTTTTATTTTATTGAACCTATGGTAAGGGTGGCCGCAAAGATGATATTTGTATCAAGTAAGTACGATTACTCATTATCAAACTAAATTTATATTTATTTAAATTAGTCTCAGCGTTTTTATATATCTTTATTAGGTAAGATTCGTTATGGCTTATTGATTAAAAAAAAAATTAATAAATATGGAGAAGAAAAGAAAAATGGCTGATTTATAAAGAAAAGAATTCCATCACCTGATTAATCTATTAAATATTCATTCAAGGCAGCAGGAAGCGAAGTATTGAAGGTAAACCGCAAATGCGCTATTTCGCATCTCCGATGGCCACCTCGCCCGAGAACAAAATATAGTTGGAATTAATCCCTTAGTTGATGACCTTTAGTTCTTGCTCAGTCGTCATCCACAGGAAGTATATATAATTCTAGTTTATAACGCGAATATTTACTAATATGGCTATTTCTTTGTTTCTCAATCAGGACATTTTGATGTTATGACACTATGATTCAGAATAATAGTTTAAAACTAGGTCTCTATTTCAATGTCAATCGCTTGGGAAAGATAGGTGCCGATTTGCCTGACTGATCGATTCGAAACCGTAACATCCAATTTAATGCTTTAACGGCCTAATAACCCATCCGATTCAATTGCCTAGGATCTTTCTGATTCAAAAGATCCCAAACAGAATACTGAAGTGGGTGGTAGCTAAAATTCTCCACTCCATTGTATTAAGGGTATGTGGGATTGTACATTTCTAGCACCAGATCAATGATATGTACACAATGTCTCGAAAAACTCATATTTAAGCCTATTCAGTTCTTTGTAATTGCAATGTATGATTCATCATTTAAATTCTGTATACAAGACTAAAACGACAAGAAATTGCACGTCGTTACAGACTACTTCCACATTTACTAGAAAAAAGTTCAAAACTCTCGAATAATTACAAAGTACTAATATACATGATTGTGATTAATGTGAACGTACGGAGTTGAGCTTTGGGGAACCACTTAACCATAAAATTCATCTCGTATCCAATCCTTACAATCCAAAATCCTTTGATAATCCTCAATGCTCCTTACTTTGTCACCGATGACCGTATCCATAATGATCTTCATGTCCTATATGTTGCTGAGTTAGCACAAACCAGATATCTATCCTTTCATAGTAAGCTCCATAACCAATCAAATCCACTGGTTTCTCAACTTACTTATTCCAGATAATCCTCCGAGGCGTCTGAAACAGCAGTTCTTTTCAAGTATTTACGTATTATTGTAATCGTTATCAACTCATTTACTTGTATATACATATTTGTACAGTTGTAAATTTTTAATAAATTGATATAAGATATAAGAATAAAAATTCTTTAATACCAATAAAGTCTCGAACAATTTTTTTTAATTCACGAACTTATATCATTCCGATATTCCTTTATAGGTTTTATTTAATCTAGACGATTTATTGTGTATATAATTCATCGAACCTAAAGCAGTGAATCTTTACAGGAGAAAAGGAAAAAAAAAAATTAAGGTTTGAGAAACAAAGGTCCTAATGGATCTGGAAAAAAAAATCAAACTAAATAATTTTAAAAAATAAATAAATGTAGATTTATGGTGATTTCCATCAAAATAGTTTGACCATGTGAAAAGAATGCCTGAAGCTCGCCTACTAATAAGGCTGCAATACTAGAGGGAAGGTAAACGCAAGGAAGATGACGTCTGAGATGCTTGATGGATGAAGTGGAGGCAGACCTGCGACGGACGGGAAAGAGAAGATACAAATAAAAAGGCATGTAGCTGACAGTAGACCAAGGTAATTACACTGTAGTCTATAATTAATAATTCAATAGCGGGTCATAACTCTAAAAGAGATGTAGTATATAATATCCAGTTACATGCCTGTAAGGAAGATTGGTGTTAGTATAATTACTCTTTTTCATATTATTAAAGTTAATCTTCAGAAGAGAACATATAAGCCTCCGTGTTTTTTAAAAACTATGACATTTTTGTTACAACCTTTGGGCCCAGGCTATCCTCCTGTCGAAGTACAGAACTGTCTATATGAGGGGAAAAACAATAACATAAGACAAATATTAATTTTAAAATTAAAGGATTAATGGACGTCTGAGCATCGTTTAATCACTGGTACAAGGATCTAAACCACTTAATTTATACAGATTCTCAGCAACTAAAATTGAACTTGATTGTATCTATATTCTTAGGTGTATATTAACAATATTTATATCTACTGGACTTTAAGTCAATACTAAGTAAAAAAAAAAATATCATTTATACAAAGATACATTGTTCATGCACTATTAATATAGTTTATAGTTAGTAAACTGTTCACAAATTAAAGGGGATCGCTTGTTAAAAGTTAGGTAACACTTTAACCAGATATCTGGTTATTTTTTGTTTATTTGTGACTTTACTTATGCATTGGTAATGGTATTTTTTACTAAAAGAAACACCGATCGAAATTTGAGGAAAATTTATTTCTTTTTTATGTTAAATAAAATATATTTAAATTAATATAAACATTTAACTTTTTACAAGTTTTAATGGCTATTGTTTTTTTTTTCACTTTAACCTCAGTAGGGTATTGAATTCTCTCTACTTTGAATTAATGCTTCACAAACGGCGCTTCATACTCATTATTAAGCTTAGTATATAATATTAAGATAAAGAAGCCTGTTGCTCAATTAAAGCGTCAGCAAGTTCATGCAAGATATCTAGAATATTGTAATTGGCGTTGGAGTTTGACCCAAACATTTTCGATTGGATTCGTATTATCAATCAAGTAAATACAATTATAAAATATCTTAAAAATATATTCATATATATATATATATATATATATATATATATATATATATATATATATATATATATATACACAAGCATCCCACGTAGCGGCTTAGCCCGCGCTCATTAGTAAACAACTAATTTATTTTTTCATAGATAAAAATCTTATTATCGTAGCATGCAGTTAAGAATTATAGTCCTAATCATATTTCCCCGCATAGCTGTGATTTTTAACCTGCTATATAGCCATTGATTATGTATGATTACGTAGAAGGATAATTTGACATCAATTTTTAATTTTAAAATATAAGTTGGTAATCCAGAAGAACAAGCTTTTAAGAATCTCTTGCAGATAACAGACTACATTATGGGTGCTTACAACTAAACGTCCATAAATCATATTTTACACACAATATCAAAAAGCAGAAGATCGACATTTAGATTAAGTAATAATGTTTACTTGGTTGAAATAATTTTATTGTTATCGTCTGGTTGGATTTTAATTTCTAGCCATAAATATATATATGACAGGGTGGAAAACCTCATTTCTGACACGCAACATTGTATATTTAAATTTTTATACTGCTAAACATTTCTAGAACAATGAAGATAAAGTAGATTGAATTTGGTACAGATGGTTTTAGTATTTTTACTATTCTTAACTCTATTGCGGAATGGTGCCAACATCGTTACGGTAGATTTTAAACTTCATCGAGATCCACATGTCTCACCACATATTTAAATCTCTTTTAATAATTTAATTATATATAAGTAAATTTTTCTCTTAAAAAGTGGGTACCCTTAATTGGGGGGAAAATGGCGGTTGAGCGTGGATCCTGGTCAAACCTCCTTTCACAACCGTTAGCTCAGAAACCGTACAGCCTTACCTAAGTACTGAAGCCAAGACCCTTCATGGGTTGTAAGTAGTACAGGTGTTTTTTTTTTTTTTTTTTTTCAAAATTCAAAAAGGTCAAAATGGTAAGTAAATTTTATTATCAATTTCAAGCTCTATATAATACCTATGTAACCACTGGACAAGCTCAAATAAAATGACGCTCACCACCTATCCGTCAATTTTTAAACTTAACTATTATCCACATATTATCTCTTTTTTAGTAACACATTAATTGAAAATCAGTTGATTTAATTATTGCTAAACTTTTCTGGAACTATGAAAATGATTTGGTTCATATGTGATACAGATTGGTTAACTATTTTTCGTGGTTAGTAATCACAGACGAAAAATGGCTTGTTCATTTATATAATAGTATATATATAAATGTTGGGAGAAGCTTAGAACTTTACCCTGACCGTAGAATGTAAATGCAATGAGAAGTCTACACGGTTGACTAGCCAGCAGAGCGCCAACGGTAAACTAGAGCTTGCTACTTGCGAAACTTGCCCCGCCCACACATTGCTGCCCTTTATCATAGAGCAGCGCTCTTCAGGGGCTTACATCACCGGCTACCATTCTGCCTCCAATTACATAAGGACCGTTTCCTCTGGATCGGCGATCTTTGTTCCAATAATGCAGCTAAGATAGGTCCTCAAAGGTCAACAGTTAATCCTAACGATTAAGAAAATGGTTATCTGAGTGGCACCATGATCTTTATGAATAATTAGGAATAGTTGTCGTAAGAAAAAAATCCATATTCCATATAGACGATATTTTGAACTCTGATATACGCGATATATCAATTATAATAAATATATATACACCGATACAGCGTGATATTATTTTTTATTTTATTTTTTTTATGAAATGACAGTGATAATATTCCTATTACATTACAATGAAATTATTTTTTATGTCATAAAGATTAAGGTATTTTAAAGGTAGGTTACCACAACTCCACATAATTTACCGATCGATTCGAATGTGACACTTCGAGTTTCACATTTAATATTAGCTATTTCTTTTAACTTCACCTGTAATCTTCCATATGTCTTTTTAAGTTGGATTGTATTGCTTGATGTGTTTTATTGATATATTCTTATCTCCTCAACTCAAAAGTAAAATGTAACAGAAATTAACATCAGGTCAACATGGATTTATTTTGAAGCTCCTCTCTTTGGACGTATAGAGTTGAGCTTTGGGACTCCACTGAACCATCAAAATCATTTCGTTTTTAATTCTTGCAATTCAAAACCCTTCGAAAAATCCTTAATTCTTCTTAAATTGTTACAAATAAACTTATCCATGAAGGGCTTAATGTTCCTTATGTTGCTGACTTAGTCCAATAAAGATACCTATCCTTTATAGTATTGCATTTATTTTCTTATATTTATTCAGTAGATTTACTGATTTTGTGTAGTTATGACAGCTGTTAATAATTTAATGATGTTAATATAAAAAAATATATTTAATTACATGCAACTAGACAAACGTTGAAAGCTTCCAATAAATTACAAAAGACTCATTTACATGACTGTGATAAGACCTATTTGGACGTACGGAGTTGAACTTTGGGGCTCCACTAAACCATCCAATTCTTCTCGTATCCAATCCTTAAAATCCAAAATCCTTCGAAAAATCCTCAATGCTCCTTATTTTGTGACCAATAAACTTATCCATAAAGATCTTAATGTTTTTTATGTTGCAGATTTACCCAAACCAGATATGCATCATTCCATAGTAAGGTCCATAACCACTCTAATCCACTAGTCTCCCAACTTGCACCCCTCTCCATTCCCGATAATCCTCCGAGGCGTCTGAAAAGCAGATGGCCTAGAGACCTTTTAGTGTAGATTTTATTGAAGTGCTACTAGTGAGTAGTTATTCACAAGTTATTTACATGCCGTTGTATTCACTTTCAACACATTTACTTAATTTATATTATTTTGAACAGTTATAAATATCAATAAATGAAAAAAGAAAAAAAAATTACATGCAGGGTGTATTATTAAATTGCCTATGAAGAATTTAGTGAATGAATCAATCTAAATAAAAATTTGTCGTTGTTTCGATACTGTACCAGATTTCAGCAAATGCTTTTTTTATTTGTACAGGCCTGAGTTTTATTTATTTTATATAATTTTAAAAGGTATCTACATTGCACTTCGTCCACACGGGTTTCAGTGCTGTAGAATATACCGAATATACCAAAATAGCAAATTTACACAAATATTCATACCACCATAAAGAATTTATGTATATTTGTTTTAATACTTTATTTAAATGATAACGTTATATTTGAATCATATTTCCAATACATTAACGAATTTCACATTTTTGTTTCTTTATAAAAACCTTTATAGATTAAGTATAATAATCTGCCTCCAATGTCGATAATAAGTAATATGGTTGGGTTTATGATTCCGTTAGTACAGTATATCCAATAAGAAATAACAAAAAAGATTAAAACAATATTTTAAAAAACGGAAAAAAACTATATAAAACTGAAATAATATAACGAGCCATACAAAGTATAAAGATCAACTATAAAATTTATAAGGTGAAATAAATAAATTAAAAAATAGTAATAATAATAGTAGAAATTAAATTAAAATAAAAGTTAAAAAATACTAAATATTACTATTAAATATAAAATATATAAAAAATTAATTTTACAATATCTTGTATTTGAATTTGTTGTAGATATTTAGCATTTTATAGAAGTAATTAATTAATTTGACTTTAATACGGCAATTTCTTGCCATTTTTGGTAAGACGAAAAAAATGTTCAGGATCGAAAGCAATAATTAGCTCCAATTTCAAAATTTGCCATACTTAAATTAACGATTATTGGATGGTTTGGACATGTGATGACGGCTGGAATCGAGTTTTTTTAATGAACATTTCGCTACATAAATTAGTATTGAATAATAATCCTGCTGAAAGGACATTTGTTTAATTTCCCCGAAATTCCGCAGATATTTAGAGCAAATGAAGTAGTCTAAAGTTTATTAAATAAGGATATTAATAATTTGAAGATAGTATCGTCAAACAAACTTAGACCATTCAGAAACATTTAAATTCATTAAATTCTTCGTGGTAAACCTACGACTTCCTGTCCTACAGTATCTTTTAAGGCTAAACATCCCGATTTGTAGTAAGATTTTTTTTCAAGAGATGGCAGCACTTTTGGGGCGAATTTATTTTCGCTCTCATTTGTGAACAGAATTATCAATATTAGATCTGTAAACGGATTTAGTAATAAAAATCCCATTATATTCACGCTACGTTTTCCGAATTTTTTTTTGTCAATTATTTTAGAATTTAAAAAAATTATCTGGCGAACTATTGATTTTTTTAAAAAAAGCTGGTAATAATCACTTGGACATAAGTCAATTGAACACAATTATGCAAACAGATTCATTTTTGGTTGCATAGGTTGATCGTAATTTGAAAAATACGATATAACAATAGCGGGTGATTAGATTAGTAAGCTACCTGCTGTTGTAGTAGTGGGGGAAGGGCTGTGAGGACCCAGCTCCCAGTCAGCTACCGATCTAAAGTCTCCCCAATAGTGGATAAACCAACATCCTTTTTTTAAGTTTTCCGCTTATAACTCGAAAATGGTGCGTTTTATTAAAAAAGTTTTTTAGTACAAAATTAAAGCTTATTAAATTTGCTACAAGTTTGTACTATTGTAATTTAAAATTTTATGCTAAAAACTTTTTTAATAGAACGCACCGTTTTCGAGTTATAAGCGAAAAATTCAAAAATGAAACATTCAAAGGATCAAAACATTTTTCTTCCTTCGTGATTTATCGAACAGAATACCATTTTGTATTGTTTTTATATTTCTTAAGTTATAAATTTTGATTTTAATTTTATAAGAATATTTAAATGAATAAAAGATTGTATTTGAATATAAAAAATAAAATTATCTAATACGTCACCAAGAAAAATTATTATAAAATTCCTAAGTCTGAGATTCATACTAACTAAAAATCTAGTGTTTTTTCTACTACTACGTTCATCAAATCGTTGTCTAGTAACAACTGCAATTTATCCAATAGATATTTACATAGCCTACTTCAAAATCCAATCAAAATTTCATATATTATTTATATATCATAGAACAGGGTGGTCTTTTTTGGTCTATCACCACATTCATTCCGTATATTTCCGGTGGGAAGTCCCACCACAGCACTCCTTTTGAAGTTTCATTTTTTTATATTTTGTTATACTCTATATACCTGTCACTAATTGAGGGAAAAGTTGGCCTGTTTAGACATAAGACCCCTATAGAATGAAGCACAACAGAAACCGAATGGTGTAATTTCCCACTTGCTGTATATAAAATGAGTGCAGTGACCAGAAGGACCACTGAAATTTAAAAATCACAAAAGGAACCAACTAGTTTCCTATTAAAAAAATAAAAATTTCAAATCCTCATGTTAATTATGTTTACAACAATCTGTAAACTTATATTTTTTTAAAAGCAAAATCAAACTTGATTTTCTTTTCACTGAATACAACAGTTATGGAGAAGAAGATGATCAGGAATACAGTCAAAGAGGAACTTTGAGGAAATTCTTAGAATTTCTTCTTAGACGTGGTGTTCCTCTTTGACTGCATCCCTGATCATCTTCTTCTCCATTCATCATACCAGTCAACTATACTTTTATCACAACAGTTTTACGTCAAATAAGTGGATCGATTAAAAAAAATAAAACATGTAATTATAAAAAGATAAATAAATAGAGATTACAAATAATTCAATATAAGTAAACTATTACTGTTTATTTATACAAGTGAAATTTTTAATTTTATTGATAACAGTTAACTAAGAAATATATAACTATTAATAATTTATGAATTCCTAAGTACTGTTTCATTGAACCCTTCAACTTCAAAACACATTTAAAATATAGAATGTAACAGCTGATATTTATAAAATTTGATTATCAAGTTTCTTTCGTATCTACTAAGAATTTCAAAGTAAAAACAACATACATATTAGGAGAACATAATATTTATATTTTACATTGCTAAAAACCTAAAATGAACCTAATTATTCATTAAAACTTCATAATGTAAATAGAAATTATTTGGAAAATAAGAGTCCTGGACTAACTACTTCACCATAGAATTAAAATAGAAAACGTTTTTATTGGTCTACGTAAGTCTATAATTAAGTATAATTTTACTTTTACCGATAAGATCTGTTTTATTCGATCCATGACAATTATTTATAAAAAAATATAATACAATTAAAATAACAAATATAATAATAATTTAAGTTGACGACAAAACATGTACCTACATTACATTACATTGTAAAAATTTTCTATATAATAGAATTCATCAGATTTCTAATCTGTACAATATTATGATCTTGTAGCAAATTTTATCATTTTTGAACTAATCAATTTTGTATGGAATCAACAAAAGGACTAAAGCTTTTTGATTCTAATATTAAAACAGTAAATAATTTTAAGCCCAAATGTTAGTTGTAGCAGGAACTAAAACTTTTATGCAAATCCTCTTTTGAATTTAATCTTCATTCAATACGTATATTTGAACTCTTTTGAAAAAAAAAAAAAAAATCAATAAATAATTCGAGATCTGGCAAGAATATTCTTTTCTGTAAATAATTAAAAATATATATATATTTTTAAGTATAGATATTCTATAAATTAGAGTAGGAGAAGAATTAGAGTGTCAGGATTCCAGGTGTGTTTGGGTATAGTTCTTAAAAAAACAAATGGACAAAACAGAGAATACAACAAATCAATCAAAAATGAGAATATTTTATAAAAACATAAATAAAATAAAATTATTGTTAGTACACACACACACACGCACGCACGCACGCACACACGCACGCACACAAGCACACACACAAACACACACACACACACACACACACACACACACACACACACACACACACACACACACACACACCATACATATATATACACCATCTATAAACAGCTATATTGCACATCACAGCTTAGAAATGTCGGGTTCCCTAATAGGCAATGACCTCACCAACCTGGGATCTAATCATTCAGGGAGAATCACCTCCTCATAGCAAAATATTAATTTTCTAAGCATTTTCGTTTTCCAAAAATCATCGTCTCGGTGTATAATTTCATACAGCATATCTTTAGAAGTCCACACTACAAAATAGCACTTGTTCCTACCTGAAATTTGGAGTTGGCCCTGAACTTGTAAGTAATAATCGCTGTTTTTTTTTAGTTGCAGTACATTATTTTCTATATTAAAATATTTAAGTTTCAGGCAGGCTCCACTAATTGTCATATTATGAGCGGATTTAGGATACTTCACTTCGATTATAGAGTCTGTTCCAATCAAACCATCTGGGGATGCACCAAGGAAGCCATATGTGCAGTGAACGAAAAGTCCACAAGGTTCCACTTTCAGTCCGGTCTTTTCTTTAAATTGTCGAATAGCTACTTCCTCATTTTCGGCTCCGTACTCCATAGCTGGTGAACGAAAATGATAGGTAATAATAGGAATAATAGGTAATTAAACTGCTAGTTATGAATGTTCTTGTAAACCCTTATGATCGAAAAAAAAAAAGCGCGTGCAGCAAAACGAAAACTGCCTCCCTAAATAAACTGTTGGAGAAAATTAAAAAAAAAATTAAGAATTAATGACCGTCGGTAATTAATTCATTATTGTATTGCGCCACATTTCAGGCTAACCACAGATGAAAACTTATGAAATCACTTGTGCTTTGACTATGATTTTAAAATATAAAACAGTAAATTTGTTGTACAGCTTTTATCACAACCCGACAAATACCACAAAGAGGTGTCTGTGCTGGTTTCTCATTTTTTTTTTTTTTTATAAGCCATAAGAACCGTGGTTTTTATGCCATTCAAACAGAAAATATATGTGATTTAGGTGTCTATCTATATACAAAACTAAGGAACTAAAGTTGAAGAAAAAATGAATCATGGTATATATAATAATAATAATAAAAAAAATGCCATTCAAGGTGTGTCTACATACAAAAAAAGGAAGAACCAAATCTAAATAAAAGGCAAATTGATTGAGTTATCTGCAGCATTAGATCAGTTGGAAGTTCCATGGAATTGTCAATTACCATGAATTGTAGAACATCGTTTTAGGATCATATTTAGAGCGATTGTTTCCTTTTCTTTGTTAGTTGGCTTACTAATCGCGTCTGCTTGTTTTTTTTTTTCTTTTTTTTTTTTTTTTTTTTTTTTCTCGCAGAAACTAAATGAATTTTATTTGGACTGTTTGTATCAAATACTTAGCCGGTGAAAAAGGCTAGATAGTATGTGATTTCCAGCAGTAGCTAAAGAAATTATTTTTATTTATTTGGAAATAAATGGACTGTCCTCTCATTTCTTGCATTTATCAAACGCTTTTTCATATTTTTGATTTATTAAAGTAGTGTAGAACAAATTATTGCAAAAGTACTTGAAGCCTGACCAGTCTATTTCCAAGGAATATCATCATCTTTTCATTTGAATATAATCATTTTCTCCGTTTTCAATTGAAAAAACAACAACAAAGAATCAGGATTGTTGATGTACCGAATGAAAAGAAACCGTTCATATACACGAGCCTTGGGAACAATGAAATTACTATATATCAGAATTGGGGGAATAAAATGAATAAACAACTAAATATTTGACAACTAACTTCTTGGAATTTAAATATTTCAGTCGATTTTTTAGATTAATTTTGCCCAACTCTTTATAGTACGATAATTCTAAAACATTTCCAAGAGGTTAGCCATTTTAATGATGTTCATTTTATTTATTTTTCGTTTTTTGATTATATTTACGATGTTTACGGACAATTAGTACAAAAGTATTCATACAAAGTCGAATTTTCACAACTCAGCGAACCGACAACACTATACATTCGGATTACATTATAATAAATATTATGTGGGTACTTACTTTATATCATTATCATTATCTCTTCTTTTTAGTGCAGTTCTTCTTCGTCTAGCAGATAGGTGGAAATTCTTTTTGGATTTAGATCTATTTCTATGTAAATTTCTACGTCCAATAAATTGTTCTTCTTCGTTATGCTCCATCTTTACAACGATAGAAATTGAACAAAAATACAATTTGGTCTGAACAGGTAATATTTTCAATTGTTACTGGGTTTTCCCGAATATCTTTTACCTGGTTTCTATACTATGGGCTTGATTTCATATACCGACATGCCAACTAAATTATTATATTTATATCTATAGTTACTTTAGTCTATATAGGTTATACATATTGATACATAGGTAGCATATTATAGTTACTTATAGGTTATATGTACATATTGATACATAGGTAACATATTATAGTTACCTAAATACCTATCGCTTAGATAACTATATGAAATTAATTTAGACTATTTTATGTTATTTGTCCCTAATACTTTGCAGGTGAGAAGGGTCAGTGTAATTTCCTGCAGTAAGTAAACGAATCTTTTTCTCTATTTGAAAATAAATAGACAATGACTCCTTTGTTGACTTTATAAAAAGACATATTTATCACAACTATAACACCTACGCAGCTATTATCAGTTCATGATTTTTCGAATTTTTGATTGATCTTCAAATTAGAGTACAACACATTACAGTAATAGTTTTTTTTTTTGTTGAAATCGTAATTATCATGGTTGGCATTCAATCTGTTGGACCGTCAAACGCTTCAAGTGAAAATAAAAGTTTACAAATTACTGTAACTAGGCCTGTTTGTCCCTAATAATTAGTCATTGAAAAGGGCCAGTGTTTGGTATAGATACCGCAATAAAATAAGGATTGCATAAACAAAATTTAATTTTTATAATTTGGTTATAAATAGACAAATAACACATTTGATAAATTCATCAAAATATATATTAAAACTTTAATTCAGCTTTTGTCAATTCGAAAAATTTATTTTAATTGCCTTATTCTTACTTCAAAAAATGATAAATTGTTAATAGACTGAATCTAACAACACATAAAAAAAATAATAATAACAAGAAAACAAAATCATACAATATTTCCTTAGCTCTTCACAAATCGAGGAATACCTATGTGAGAGTGATTTCGGTAAGGAAGAGACCGTCTCAGCCGTTGACCCAATTCCATCCGGTTGTAAACAAAATTCGTATTTTTCACATTACGATCGCAATATGCATGCTATGATTAGTTGAAATATGTCATTCGTTTCAAAAAACGTTTCTACAACTGATTATAACCTCATATTTTTAAAAATATATATTTAACACCTATTTTTACGTTCTATTTTCTTAATTATTGAATTTATAGAAAAAAACGCTTCGTAGCGTGAATTCTGTGTTTACCAAATACCCAAAGAATTTTACAGATTGAAAATCGGACATTCCGTTCCGGAGAAATTGCGGAAATAAATTCTTCTGTTTCCAACGCTTGACTGAAAGGGGTATATTTAGCCTTAATGATATTCCACTAATCCGTGTTGAACTGATCCGCTACCTCGGACTACACTTGGACAAACGTTTTACTTGGAATCCACATGCTAGACTAAAACAAGGAACTGTTTGTCGTAGAATACTTCAAAATTTTCTAGACAATCGTTCAAAGCTCCTTATATATTTGTACAGTTGTAAATTTCAACTAATTTATTAAAAAATAATCATTAAATTTAACAGTCAAATTTTCATTTAAAAAAAAAAACAGAACGGATGCTATAATTAGGATAATTCTTATTTTTTGTTATACTGATTGTAAACTTCTATATATCTAATTACTACAACTTGAGGAGGTGCTACCATTTTGAAAAAAAAAAAAATGTTTATTTTTTGTAGTTAGTAATTTTCTCAAAATATCACCAAAAGCTTTATTAAATAAATTAAATGATCTACAATATATATATGTGTGTGTGCGTGTGTGCATTTGTTTAATATGGTTCTTGAGGTTCACAGGTTTTAATAAAATTACATAAGTTATCCTATGAAATTTAAAGAATAAAGTTAGCAACACTATAAATATAAATTCCCCGTCGAAAGTATAGCAACACTGTAAAATATTTGAATTTTACAAAAACGTCTGTTTTTTCTTCATAAAGAAAGGTTCTGAAATCTATGATAAACATTTTTAAACTGGGCATAAACAGTTATTATTAAAATAAATTACAATATGTCTTTCAATAAACAAAAAAATCAGAAAACTTACTTTTTAAAATTGCAATTTTAATTTTTAATTTACATTTAATAAGACCTGAGATTCTATCCGAATCATCGCTGCTAAAAACTTTCGTTGTGATTAAAATTAATTGTTATAACTAGACTAAAGAGAACAGAGAGAACAGACTAGAGGCAAACGACAGACTGAAAGGAAATTTGAAATGAATAAACTAAAATTCCATCGTTTGTTGGTAAACAGTGAATAACAATGATGTGTCTAATCCCTAATATATCTCATTTAATATATAATATTAATATAAATATAAACAAACTATGGACATAAAACAAAAAAATCTCGAGGATTATCGGTGTTTCAATACTTTTGACGGGGAGTGTTTAAGATACGTTTCAATATATAACTGTATAGATAGATAGATAGAAAATACTTTTATTAATAATATTTACAAAATTTTATGTTATTTACAAAAGTATAACTAATTTATAATTTATTAACTAATTGTAACCTAATACAATACAAGCTAAGAATAAGAAAGGAGCGGTAGATATAGGCTGCTTTCATATAACTCACTATAACTGCCCAGTCTTCACCATTTAGGTATTTGACCATATCAATTTCAGTCATAGTAACTGCACCAAAATATTTTTTCCTCATTCCCTCCAAGACTTTACAACGTCCTAAATAATGAAATACATCTTCACTTTCTTCAATATTACACATAGAACAAATGTAATTATAACTGTATATAATTAAATAATATGGAGGGGTTTGAATCTGCTTACAATATCGCTGGTGGATATTGCTATTGATTATCAAATACCCAAATATAACATTCTCTTATTCATCAGAAGTCCTATAGACGGAATAATGAGTTTCTCTTCAGATCTTTAATAACAAATTTTCACTTTATTCATCCATGCAACTATCCAATTTTGCTTAAAATAGCATATAATTATGTACATATTTTAAAATAATTACTCTAGGTAATACGATAACTTTCTAGTGCCTTAAACAGGCAACCGTATCATCTTCACACTGGAAAAGATCATAGAACGATCCATCAATGACTCCCCGAGATCGAGAGGTATTTGCCTAAAGGACCTTGAGGAATGCCGATGGTTCGGCGGGGCGGGCGATTAAAGATCCTCTCGGGAGTCGATCCATCATTAAGGTTTTGGGCTTTCTAGAGCACTGGACCTTTCACCTCCGCAGATGGAGTTTTGCCTCATTTGTCAAGAAATGGATCTTCTGCAGGCCCCACCTGTTTGAGAAGTGATCATCTCTGCACTGCTCTACTTTTCCAAATTGCTTCTTTTATTGCTTGTGTATTTGACAGATGTTTCCTCGAAACAATGGACCAGAAGGTGTTTTTTCTATATGTTGGCCATTATTTTATTTTATACCATATAATTTTGATTATATTGGTGGCTGTCGTAAAGAGGTGGATAACTCAAATTTCTTTAACATAGTTAACGATTTTTAAGTATCAGAAAAGAAGTTTTAATAATAAAACATCGTTTAAGTTGTGCTGATTAGCAAGGCCTTAAACTAACTATTGTGGCATAAATGGTATTTTTTAAGGTACCACAGGATTTTGGAAAACGATCAAAAGTAATTATCTTAAAAATGCACATATATACATATATATATATATATATATATATATATACACATATAATCAATATATGTGTGTGTGTCCTTAAATAAAAATAATTTATGATTAATTATGAGACAGACTTGCTAGGAGTCCTTGGCTGTTGTCCTGCGCCCTCTATAACAAATATCAGTGGCGAAAAAGAAATTACTTGTTATTATTATGCTTTGGATTAATTTAGTAGTAATTCAAATAAATCAAGTTGGAGAGCTGCTATTTTTTTGTTTTTTTTTGTGACGCTTCCTCCATTTGAGCCATACCTAAAATGAAAAAAAAAAATAAAAATAGAACATATGAAAGTATATTTTATATGAACCTAGGCTTGAAATAAAACATATCAACATCAGCTACTTTAATCCATGTGCCAATGAAGTGAGCTCTATAGTTACAGTAATTAAAAAAATAATTAAATAAAATTATAAAACAAAAAGATTTTTCAATGAAGAATTTGCTAGTGAGGCTTGTGTAAAAAACGGTGCCTGGAGGCGAAGCCATGCAGCGTGATTTATACCACAGATGCTGCCCTATTAGAAGTAGTAATTAACCAGCAGCTCATGCTTTATTAATCAAATAATTTTTAATAATTATTGGTTTGTTTATGTTTAACATAAATTCTTACTGCATAGTTTTAAATTATTCTGTGCCCGTAATTCTGAGAATGTAATAATTTAAAACATCAATTACGTTTTAATATTACGATAAATAAACAGTATATGATTAAATCGGAAGGACATATAACAACAATGAATAATTTAAAATAAAATATAAATCTTAGGTAAACTTGTTATATGCATTAAATTTATATACAATACACTGTCTGGCCAGATCACAGGTTTATTAGCTTCAGAAAGAATGAACGAATTCCCAAAGGAACCTATACAGTATTTTTTTTAATTTGTGTATAACTCTTTTATTCTAACTCTCCAAAATTTGTAGAATGAACTAAGAGTTGCAAATGGTTCCGATTTTGTATCACCTCTTAGTAGTTAAAGATGACTCTCCTAGGATGTAGTCCTGGGTCCACTGTAACAAATAACTATAGCTTTTAACAATATATTTTAGAAGAAAATGTTGAAGAAGGTAACGAGTAGCTACAGAAAATTTTATATTAAATGTGTAGCCTCTCACGTTTAACGTTACTAGAACATATCCTAAGACTACAACGGATTTGGCTCTGATTTTGTGGACCTGCGATTCAAAAATGTTTTAAGTCAACAAATAATTTAAAAACCTGATGCATAACAAAAAATAAATCGTTTTAAAAATCGGCCCTGTATCTATCACATATACTACGAACATTACAATATGTACATTATGTATGTCTATAATACTAAAAGCATCCTCCGTCGCTGCTTCTCCCGTTCTTATAAGTGAAGAGATAATTTCAACTAATAATTGAAGTTTTATTCGTTTATCGATAAAAATCTTTTATTGAAGTATGCATTTCAGCATTATTTTCTCCAATGTTTTTCCTCGCATACTATGCAGTCAAACATCCATACGTCTGACTGCACTGTGCAATGATGAATGGATAATTATATTTTATTTATCTCTATATATTATTTAGGTCTTTTGGCGGGGGGCTATAGTTATATTTTATAACGTTTTTTCATCCTCAAAATGTGTAACTTTTTTTCACACTCAAAAATGTAACATTCAAACACAAAATTTATGTCTGTTGATGTTGCTCGGCAATTTTAAGGCAATTTCCCGATTAAAAATTTTATGAAAAATATTTTTTGTTATTTATAATTTGTCGCTGGGACCTTTATAGGGGCCATATTGGTTTATATGAAAATAGTCAAGCCTTAATTTTTTGTGTTGGTGCTTTTTTGACATGCTCTGAATCTATGGTGTTACTCCGATCAAAAGTTTGACTGCTGAAGCAGTAGATTATAGACATATCTATGATCTATTGCTTTTCTTAGTTAGGGAGAATTTGAGTTATTTTTCGGTTGTATTTATTTTTTATTTATTTTTTTTAAGTTTATGTAGTTAAAGTTTTTCAATGTTATCACATTTTTTTTTTTTTTTTTTGGGGTGTTTCTGTATTTATACTTTTCGATCTGTTTTTGTTTTAATTACTACTTTCTACACTTATACAATCCTTTTTTTTTTTTATATTAGCTGTTATCTGTATGAAATTGATGTAGCTAGACTATTGCATCATCCGATCAAATATGTATAATTATCCTAGAATGAAGATTACTTTTTCAGATCTTGTATAAACCATGTGGCAAATATAAATTATGTGTGTACTTAAAACAGTGCTTTACTGATTCGACAAAATAATGAAACATATAAAACCTTTCAAAAAATATAACTTATTTAACCATGAGTACGGGATGAGATAAAATTATTTCAATGAAGCTTATATAAAAAAAAGATCATGAAAGCCTTGGTCTCTCAATGGCTATACTCAATTTCCTTATTAAACGAATCCAATTAATTTTTTTTTGTTATTGTTTATTTGTAATCGAACTCATTAGCTACAAAAAATATATTACACTGATATTTAGCTCTTTAATGAAATAATCAATTTGCCGCCTAACAAAGTTCATTTATCAGATGACTGATATTAATTCCTCTCCAGGCATTAGCCCCGTTTACCTTCGGTTCTTAGCAGCGTTATTCTATGGCGTGAGATCTTAGCGCCGTAAAAGGTACGTTATTTGCCACGATCAGATATCGATCTACACCCATTTTGCCTCAATAGAAAACAATAATAACAGCCAATTATTGAATATTATCAACTCAAAGTACGCCTTAGGAATTCTTAATTGGTTTTGTGAAATTAATTGAAATATATTTTGAAGTAGATATCATTAGGAGGATCAGTTTCACAGCAATTCGGTGAATGGCATGTAGATTATAGGGACTTGCTCTCATTTTTAATCAAATATGAAAACATTAAATTAAATGGAGCCATATCAAGTTAGTTAAGAGATAATCTTCTTCTGATTCCATAGCATTAGTTGAAATAGCAACAAATGGGTCGCTAGGTTTCGAAACTGGTCATGTCTATATTCCGATTTTTTTTAGGAGTGACATAACAGTTCTGTAATAAAATTTTTCTTTCGAATGATTAGTGAATTACTTTCTACAAATTCGTGCAATACTATATATTTTTCTATATCTACATAATTATTAAATTTCGGGTGCGCATCCCACCTGGTCAGGTTAAAATTTATTTCATGGAGGACCCACGAAATGAATCTTGGCCTTCCCACCCTGGCTAGTATATCTTGGCAGCCTGCAAGATGACACACCTTTCTGCCCTGGTTCGGGTACATACGGAGGGGCTTAAAGGCCTATATCAAAATATCAAATGGCTTAAACTATTTATATAAAATAATAAAATAATAAACCATGCACCGTTAAATATTTATGGAATCGTTTGAAAAAGGGAATAACCGAAGATCATAAAAAAAAAAAAAATTTAAATCAAATTATTATAAATAATATATACTTATACATGCATCATGACTTATACATGTATATAACTATATTATGATAGTAAATAAAGAATGTAATAATAAGATAGTTATAAATAACATCACTTAAAACAATTTATCTGAGTTATGAAAATTAGGAATTAATCCTGCAATTATAATTCAAATTCATTATCTGTATATTTTCATAGAAAAAAAAAATAGAAAACTATGCAATTACTAAATCAAAGATTAGAGAAACGAATAAGGCGCAGAATTCATTACAGACTTCTCAATATATCTTAATTTTATTTAGAATAAAGTTTATTTTCTTCTTCTTCTATTTAAATTAAAATAACCATAAATTCAGCAAAGACTTATATTAATAAAATCATTTGAAACCTATCTAATTTTTTTTTTCCTTAATGAGGAAATAAAAATTCGTAGTAGTCTTATTTTAAATTTCTTTCTTGTAAGTTTAGCAAAACAAACCACTCATAGAGAAAACATGAATGTTCTTCCTTATTCGTTACCTACCCTCTTCTTTCACATCACTTTTCACAGTTAGGGTGCTGTTCAACGCCAGATTAAGGTTAGATGAACATCTGCACATAGCAGAAAAGCAGCCCAAGTAATAGACTAAGAGCCCGTGAAGTGACTCAGTGCGAAAGGGCACCTATCTTAGTCTCACTAAATGATAGTAAGCTAAAAAGGAAAATATTTGAAAATAAAGATTTATTAAAATGTACAAGTATTTATATAAGTCACGATAAAACAACGGAGAAATAAACAATACATGTGCAGTAAAATACAAGAGCGTGGTGAAGGATCGCGACAGACATCACTCACTATCTCACTCCCACCCAGCCATATGTATCTTGACTGTCAGAACGGTCTGGCTAATGAGGAAACATCATCTAATTATTACCCAAGTAATATATATAAAGATCAGCTTTTATACTATAACGTAAGTACAATAAAAAATAAATGAGCATTAAGGGTGTCTGGCAAGGGTTTGCCACGATGGTAAGAGTCTGGCAGGGGGTTGCCACGATGGTAAGTGTCTGGCTGATGGGGAAACATCATCTAATTATTACCTAAGTAATATACATAAAGATCAGCTTTTATACTATTACGTAAGTACGATTAAAAATAAATGAGCAGTAAGGGTGTCTGGCAAGGAGGTTGCCACGATGATATGTCTCTGGCAGGGGGTTGCCACGATGGTAAGTGTCTGGCTAGTGAGGAAACATCATCTAATCATTGCCCGAGTAATATATATAAAAATCAGTTTTTATACTATAACGTAAGTACAATTACAAATAAATGAGCATTAAGGGTGTCTGCAAAGGGTTGCCATGATGGTAAGTGTCTGGGAAGGGGTTGCCACGATGGTAAGTGTCTGGCTGATGAGTAAACATCATCTAATCATTGCTCGAGTAATATATATAAAAATCAGCTTTTATACTATAACGTAAGTTTATTTCTGAAGGAAATATAAAAAAATCACGCTTTATAATTGACGATAGTAGACTGGTATTTGACACACCTTTAGCACCGTTTACCTGCCAAGGCCACGATAACCCGAACTTCATTCATGGCCCATCGTTCGTACCTCTATTGGGAGCATGCACTGACAAATTTTCATCTTTTATAAAATAACGAAGGTTTGGGGTTCACGGGCTCTTGCTCTATAACGAATGCACTATCTAGAATTATGCCAAATATGGGTGGCCCCAGACAAAGCAGAAGAAGACTTCTGGCTTGTGTGGTTAGTTCTACTACTTCATATGCAGCACCGTTCTGGACAAACGCATCCATAGTGTAGACATACGCCCGAAAGAATAACGAAGTGCTAATGTCTGCCATTCGTGTCACTAGAGCATTGCGCACTGTTTCTGAAATCCGACAAAATCCTTAATGAAGAAGTCCTGTGATTTATTAATATTATTAATTATTATATAGTAATGTAATTTATTTTTTCCGTTTCTATCTTTTGAAAAAACGTTTTAATTGACTAGATAAATATATACCCGAAAGGAAACCTGAATACCATGGTTAACATTCCACTATTGGAGCATGGAAATACAGTTATAAGGAGAATTAATTTCTTTATTTTTTATAAACTAATGAAAATATAGAAAAATGGGTGTATTTATTATATAGTGTACATTAGAAAGCGGTAGATAGGTTCCGTTATAATAAATTACATCTGGACCGCTTCTTGAAATTATTGGGCTCTAGTGGCTGCGGGCTGTCGTGACCCGTTGAGCAGGGGCGAGGGTGGAGGGGGGGGGGGGGGGGGGATGGGGGGCGTCCCTCTGCCATAACTAAAACGAGCTATTTACCAAATCCTAAATATTATTACCCTCACCAAATATCCCTAATATACTATGAACAATTATTTTCATTCATGGTCTATATGCCTGTAGCGTACTGTGTGTTTTGATTGGTTAGATAGCACTTATAACTTACTGATTTAGCTAGAGCAATAGAACTATAATGCTAAGTTGAAAGCCTAGCTTAACCTAAGCTGTTGTTTACTGCTTTTCATCTCTATATAAGAGATTCGCGACGATTGATAGAAATATAGCCTAATAAATTAACTAAGTCTGGAGGCACGTTGAACACGATCGTGTTAAAGCGTCAAGCCCTTAAGTTAAAATCCAATCAAGGACGTTAGGAATAATTTTGACTTTCCCAATGTGTTAAGTAAACTTTGGTAATCGTACCTAAACTAGTTGGGGTAAATAAGGTTTTTAAACCCTAACAAACAACAAATCTACTACTTAGTAGCAATTATGGATGAAATTCTGTCATTTCTTAGCAGTTCTTTAGATTTCGATAGTAAATAGAAAAAGTAAAATATACGTAGTTGGATTTTAATTGGTCAAATTTTATCTACCTTTGGTAGGACCCAACTTTTTTTTTTTTTTTTTTTTTTTTTTTTTTAAATAATTGGAAGCTATTTCAGGATCTACAAGAAATGAAAGGAGGCCTGTATCATCAAAAAATGGCAACCGAAAGCTAATAATTTTAAAATTACTGTGGTGTGATTGGAATATCTGAGATTTAAAGGCTATAGAAAACTCATAGAGATTTTCCTAAGAAATTGGATAACGATTGGGGAATTCCATGCAAGAGGTAACTCTAAAGAAATGTTTTGTGAGGTAAGATCTAATAAAGGGTCAGGTATATAAAGAGACTTAAGAGGATTTTAAGGTTGAAAAGAAAGACAACTATCCATATTTGATCGAATATTTGCTCTGTGTTAAAAGAAAGCCTAAACAAAATTTATAATTAATATTGTTAGATTTTAACTACAAAGGTTAAAGGCTCATATTAACACATTTTCCACTATATATTCTTTTTGTTTCTTATATATTTTTATTTCTTTGAGTCTAGTAGTCCAAAAACTAGTTAACCTAGAAATAATTACATAATTAATTTCAAGAAGCAGTTTGGATTCCGTAGAACGCCTCTTGACTCGATTAAACAAGAAATTAAATAAAAACTATTATAAGAAAGTACCTGTAACCAAGTAATTGAAGTAATTTCTCGTATTCCACACAGTTACCTATGTTTACAGATACAACCTTTACATTCCGATCAACTTTACTTACTCGATCTTTCTGAAGAGAAAACGTCACCTCCTGACAGCCCCCTACTGGATACCACTTTAATTGTAGCGATTAAAAATAAGGTAGAGGGTAATTGGTAGACTTAAGTACAGGATAAGGTGGACAGTGGGGCATAAATAAAGCGGTGCTATTGTAAATCAAAGCGTTGGCAAATGGCACCGCGGATTAAACACTGAAACAGGACATTATACAATGTAAACATAAGGGCCATGAGATAGGGATCTCAGCCTCACTTCTGTCTTCTCCTTGTCCTGTCCGTCTCTATGCTCCCATTGGTCCAAACCCCTTCTATTGCTATATTGTGTGGAAATTTCCTAATCTGCGGTGGATAGCTCTGACAATACATCCGGTTTTGAAATATATATCACCAATATAGTTCCTAATATCACATGCCATTACCACATGAATTGTAAGGATATTTGAATATTATAATGTAACCGTTATAATTACCGAGTTCTCATTTTCCCCAATTATAAAAATGCAAAAGGAATTCACGTTTATAAATTTCATGACTATCCATATATATTTATTATTTTTACAAAGGTAAATATACTCTGTAAGTGAGATAAGATCAAACCTATCAACAAGAACTCGTTGATGCAAGTGTAATATATGCTGCTTTTCTAATTAGAATTTTAAGAGGGAAATAAAATCTGCGATTGACACGTGTATTCACCTTTAAAGGCACAAACAAAACCTAGAAAACAGCCATTAGTTCAATCAATAAACATATTGTCGAGTGCATGAAATATGCGATTATTTTTTACCTCAGGGCATCAATAGGAGTAGTTAGAAGATAATTATACTAAAAGTCCCCGCTTCTGAGGAGTTAGCTAACAGTGGGGAGGGGAGTAAGTCCCATATTTTGGTTTTTCGAGTATATTTCGACGACGGTGGACTGTAGAAAAATATGTTTCAAATATAAATTAAATCTAATTAAATTTCCTATAAAATTAATTCTATACATATTTGTTGAACTTCTAACAGTTTTCGAGATAAACGTTATGAAATATCGATAATTTTTGCAAAAAAAAAAAAAATTTTATCTCACTATACGTAAGTAAGAAATTAAAGCAAATGTAATGCTCTACAACTTTTATTCTGACATTTTTTCTGAGAAACGATCGTTGAAGACACTTTAAGCAAAAGTGACGTAAGAAGTTGTTTTGTTTTTTTTCCGAAAATTATCGATTTTCAATAACGTATTTTTCGAAAACCGTTGGAAGTTCGACAAATATACAACCATATAATTTTATATGAAATTTAATTAGCTTTAATTTTCATTAGAGTCCATCGTTTTCGAGATATATTCTAAAAACCCAAAAATGAGACCTTGTCTCCTCCTCCCCACCGTAGCTCACCCCCAAGAGAAGGAACTTTTAGTACGTTTATCTTCTAACTACTCCTAACGAAGCCCTGAGATCAAATATAATCGCATATTTTATGCACTCTACACCCCTCGTTTCAGCACTCATTGACTGGACTGTGTAGGTTACAAGTTATTTATTATAATCTCTTAGAAAAAAATAATTCAGAGTTCCAACTATAAATATAAATTCATTAGTGAATTTAAATGTATTTTTTTAAACCTTGAATCTCTATTCACACCTGTCAATCAAAGCCATTAACAATCAGTGAATTTTATGAAATATTAAATTAAATATTTGTTTTTAAATTTTTAATTAAAAGTTTATTTAAATTTTAAATTTTGTAAATATTTAAATTTACAAAATTCATCAAATGTATGAGGGGGTGAAGAACCATGTGGCACTTCCTCCTAGCTTATTTTTTTTTTTTTTTCTAACTTAACTCAGAAGATTCCTCATTTTTGAGTGTTTTGTGATGTTCATTAAGTGTTTCGTAAAATCATTTTCAGAGCGGCCGTATTAGGTCATTAACAGTTTTCTTGGGAAGGTCAGTATGTAGAGTTATGTTGCTTCCGTACCAAGGTGCTTTTGTAAATATTTAAATTTACAAAATGCATCAAATGTATGAGAGGGGGAAGAACCATGTAGCACTTCCTCCTAGATTATTATTTTTTTTTTTTTCTAACTTAACTCAGAAGATTCCTCTTTTATGAGTGTTTTGTGATGTTCATTAAATGTTTCGTAAAATCATTTTCATGGCGTCCGTATTAGGTCATTAACAGTTTTCTTGGGAAGGTCAGTATGTAGAGTTATGTTGCTTCCGTACCAAGTTGCTTTTGTAATAGTTCTGAATGTTTAGACTAAAAAATACAGGTTTTGTTCATATGTGTCTTTTTAGATGTTCCTTATATCTGATATGGTTAAGTTTTTCGATATCAATTTGTTTTGCCAAATTGGTTGCAAGTTTCTTTACCTACCCACTGCTCTGCGATGCTTAATATTTCCTTGGCAGTCTCCTTTTAATGTCTGGTTCCAAGTATTAGTTTTATTATTATATTTACTTCAGAATCATTCACTGCACTCTATCATCAGTCATCCGTATAACATGTCCAGCCCAAATTTTGAACCATAGATTTGTTGAGGTTCACATTTCTAAGCCATTCTACAATATATTGGATACGAAATCCATAAAGCGTAATTTTCACACCACTTCTTTATAAAAACACCCGTGAAAAAACTGAATTTCTTTGTAAAGTATTAAATCTAAGAACCTACTTAAAGATTTTTTTTTCAATGTATTATTATAGTGGGCCGTAATATTATGATCGCGTTTTTAATGTCATCAGTAATTATGAAATTAAGAATCCCTTACAGGAAAGAATTGCTCTCCCATAAAATGTAATAGAGGAAAGCATGGAAAAAAATAGATGGAAATGATAATGGTTTAGGGTATTTATTTGCCTAAACGTATATAAAACCGGATTCTTTGGAAAATACGTATAGTTGCACAGTCTGGGCTCTTCAGTTAAACGTCGAGCTCTAAATAATGATTCCCATCTTGGAATTACTTCGTATAACGTTTCCCTCCTTAGCGCACAAAGAGGGAGAAAGGTTTAAGCCCCGAATCACGCGAAACACATATTAGGCACTGGGTCTAATGTGCCCTAGTCGATTTGGAACTGTTAAGAGAGCGCTTTGACCCCTTCCAGTGACCACTTTCCATACTAGCTTTCTAGTATCGGTTACTTCTCGTTAGTTATTCGTGGGCAAAGTCATATCTGCAAAAGGTCTTATTCGAATTCGAAGGAGAGTTCTAATTATTTGATTAATACTTGTGCGAATAGGAAAATATATCTATTCTTAGGTATAATGATAGGTTATAGGATCATGATCTAATGATTCTTATATCATAAAGAACATGAATTATTTGTAAGTTGTAATTAGGGCATTTTGTGCCTCAATATTCCTCCAACATTTTTCAAAGCATAGAGCGCTTTGATAACACTGTTCTTCATCAAAATACTCCCTTCAACAAAAATGTTGTTTTATTATGTTTTGAAGTGGGTTAAACACGAATCCGAAGTCAGAAAATCTCAATCAGGCTCCATGTTTTTACAAATTTGTATTTTAGGTCAAAAAATGAGGTGTTTTGCGACATTTCGAGCAGTTTTTATTCATTGAAAACTTTATCAAAAAAAATTAAAAAACCTATTTGATTTTGGAACTTTTAAAATTTATTACAAAATGAAAAGAATTGGATAGCATAAGTATGAGGCTTTGTTGCATAAATGACATTTTTGAAGCTTTGCTTTTGTCATATAAGGTAGGTTAAAACATGTCCTCAAACATTTTTACAAAGCGTAAACTTGTTTTAATCACAGAAATAGTGGTACTGTGAAAAAATGATAAAATTTATTATTATAAATAAACCTTTATTTTTAAAGAGGGATAGGTAAAATGTAAAAAAATAAGAATTGTTAAAAACAACAAAACATAATTTCACTATGCCAACGTTTTGGCTATAATATAGATGTTCAGGGCATTCCAGTTCCTCTTCAGGGCAGATAGATAAATTAAAATAAGAAACAACATTTTTGACAAAATTTGGTTTTATTTTAATTTTAATTTATGTATCTATAAAGACTCTAAATAAGGCTATTTTTCAGAAAATTTGGGATTACAAGATTGCACAAGGATACATAAAACAGCTAAAAGAGGAGACCAGCAAACTAAGGATTGAGGAACGTGACTGCCTTGATAGAGAAGAATATAGAAGGAAACTACAAGGAATAGCGGTTCTTGTTGACAGGAGGGAGCCGAAGGAGGGTATGGCCCGGCAGAAGAGAGGAAACGAAGGCAATCAGAAAGAATGAAGGAAATATGGATGATGAGAAGGAACAGAATTAAAAATCCATCTTCGTAATATTCGCGTGGTCTCTATGGCCTTTTCGTGGAAAAAAAAATACTAAATGTTCCATATGTTGTTTATAATGCCCAAACCAGATATCTGTATTTTTTATATCTTCATAACTTCATAGCCATTTAAATCCACCAGTATCTCAACTTGCTTCCCATTATATTCCTGTCAACCTTCCGAGGCGTCTGAAAAGAAGATGGCCTCGAGACCATCTCATATAAAACTTTTATCGTGTGCTATCATTGGATAGTTGTTTCACAAGCAATGATCACGTCATTGTGTATGTCATGTACGATATTATCACATTTACAATATTAATTAGACACTTGAATAAAAACTAGATGAGAAATATTATTAAAAGAAAAAGCTCTATGATAATTTTTTATACAAGATTTTAGAGATTTTCGAAGAGTTTCTCGACTAAGAACCAATACATCCTGTTTTAAAAATCATTAAAAAAAATTATAATAATAATACATATTCTTTGTTATTATACGTAATTATTATTCTCATGCACACAACAATGACCTATATTTATGAAAGCTAACCAATTCCAGTACCCTATGTTGTACCCCTTCCTGATCAGACTTCCAGTCGATTTCCTCCTGTGTTCGATGAACCATCGCCTCCGAAAACGGTACCTCCGCTGGTTCCCAGACCCTGGCCAAGAAGACCGTCTTCTTTTTATCTGCCTTTTTCTCTTTTACTAATTCCGACCTCGAGCAGATAAAAGTCCGTTTAATTGGCTGGCGAGTCCCTTTTTGGTCATCTCGTCGCACATCCAGGACTCGTCCTCATCTGGACTCAAGGCACGAAAAAAAAAATTGCTCCAGATCTCCAGCAGACTGGAATCCAATATTTCAATTTATTCAGTCCAGATTATTGTCAGCATGAGGTGAATTATATATTTAAAACCTTGCTTCCTAAATGGGAAGCTCTACCGAAAACTTGTTGACCTCCGTGATACAAATAATACAATTTATTCATGAAAACAGAACACAAAGACCAGGAAAATTTTAGAACATTAAGATCTTATGATATTGTTTTTTATGACCAATATAAGAGTGTTGATATAATTAAAGGAACTCATTTAATTTTAAAATCATTATTAAAGTAGTGAAATGGATATATTCAATAGTTTTGTCTAATAAATCGTTAAGTTACCTTTATGTGAGTAGGTGCCACATCGATATTTAATTGGTCGACAGATAACAAATGTATCAACAAAATATTTTTGTTTCTAAGTTCCAAACCTATGTTATACAAACAACCAACCAAGGCTGAACCTTTTTCAAATAACTTAGTATGATACAGAAGGTGTTTCAGAATCGAACGAAAAAAATATAAAAACTTTTTTTTAATCAAACAATAAGAAGAAAGTTACATCCTAACATCATTTTTTTTTTCATAAAATAAACAAAATAATTTTTATGAAAGCATGTACCTGAAAGGTATTTTTCCCCTGTTACAAATAAATTATGATATTTTCGATAAAACATTTATTTTCAACCATTGTATGGTCCACGAAAACTTATTTAAAAAAATATGATTCTATTATTATTATTATTTCGCATGCTTCTCCATTCTATATCTTATATATCTTTCCTTTGACGCATTTCTTGTTTTGATATTTTTTTTTATTCTCTGTATGTTAATACCTCTTAACTGCAATAGACCTCCTCCGTTACAATTAAATACATTTAAACAATAATAGTAGAAATAAATAATATTACAATGGAGAAAAACAAATTAAATACATTATATAATGTATGTATTACATATACAAACATTCCGGTAAAACCTGAAATATGATGGTACCCCTATTTAGGAGGGTAAGTCAGACACAAGAGTTCACTCCTCTCTCAGCTGCCATACTAGTGGGAATTTTTTTTTATATTAAGAGAACGATGGCGTCTAAAAATTAATCATTATTTTATAATTTTGGTAAAAGTATAACTATATGTCATGTGATAAAACCCACTAGTACTGAGGAGGTACAAAGGAGCTTAAAAAAAAATTGAGTTTTCACAAATTGTTGCTAATATTCTCTTAGTATTGATAACATATATAAATAAGCTAGAAGAATCTATAAAATCGACCATTTTTGAATTAAAATTAATAAAGTATGGATGATATTTGTAACATCATAATTCTCGAAATTATCTCTTTACCTTTCTCTAAGACTTCTTTATGTGTGTTTCTTCTTTAATGCCAGTACAAGGTGCAGCCGCGACATTTTCGGTTATCATATCGGAATTACATTA
Source organism: Euschistus heros (assembly GCA_003667255.2). Lineage (NCBI taxonomy): Eukaryota > Metazoa > Arthropoda > Insecta > Hemiptera > Pentatomidae > Euschistus > Euschistus heros. Next base: position 1,984,854 of record RCWM02000051.1, on the reverse strand, counting down.
AGTTCGGGCAGGGTATAAAATTAAAAAAAAAAAAAAAAGGACGTGACTTTTTAATGTACTGAGCCACAGGGACAAAGCTTTTTTTTCAGGGACAGATATTTCAATTACCGAGGCTGCTCCTCTCATACGCCGCGCTAAAAGCATCCGTTATCGGCCAACATTTATAGGATGCATTCGGTATCTCTTTATAGTCACTTTTGGATTGTAAATTAAGTTGATTATCGATTTAATTAATGAATATTATTTCTATATAATCGTAAAAATGCAGCTGGTCAAATATAAATTTAGGAGCATTAAAGATGCACCCAGGAGTTACCACAAATTTACTTGCAGATTTGATACCAGTATTGAAATTTATAAGTACATATTCTCAATAAAAAAAAAAAAAAAAATGCCTTCTTTTCAAGGAATACATGGCTTTTCTATCAGTTATTGCTATTTAATATCTTTGTCATTTTTAAGATTGTATCAGTTTTTTTATTTATGGCTCTGTACTTCTTCTTTTGTTTATTTAATGATATAATTTGAATTTTCTCATCTTTTAGCGGTTTAAAATTTTAAGGAGTCATATTTTGACCTTCATAATATGGATCATCATTATTTATCTAGACTACTATATAAAAAGACAAGACATTTTTTGTTTGTGACCAACAACCGCGAAAACTACTGAACCAATATGAACCAAATTTTAACTACATCATCTTCATGGTTCAAGGAAAATTTAGCAATAATAAACTTTAAAGATTTTCAATTAAATTGCTATAAAAAGCAATAATATGAGGTGCGCAGCGAAGTTTGGTAATCCATCGATAGGTGGCGAGCTCCATACAAGAGAGGTAACAATGAAGCGGTCTTATATATAGCTTGAAATTTATGATAAAATTTAATTATTTTCAATTTAATTTTTATAAAAGTATAAATATTTGCAGCGACATTTGGATCCCAATGCAGTTTAAAAATTGACCGGTATATGGCTAGCGCTATTCTGCAACAGAGTTTGTAATTCGACTGTACCAAATTTTAACTACAACTTTATACTTCTAGAAAAGTTTACAATAAAAAAATTTACTATAGTAATAATTTACATACATAGTCTCGAGAGCCAAACTGTCATATACTTTTATGGTTAGAAATTAAAATCCAACCAGATGAATCGAAAAAATTATTTCTGCCAAAGAAGGTATCTAATTATGCCATTATCGTTATCTTCATACAACTAATCACTGCAATTTTAACAAGCTTAAAAATTACTGCAATGCGTGGAAATGTTATTGAAGAAATAATGCAAAATTCCATACTTCAATACAATATTTTTATCGATAAACGAATGAAAATCAATTATTAATTAAAACAATTTAAGTTCTTTATTTATGAGGGCGGGCGAAGCCGCGACGGAGGATGCTAGTAAATAATAATTTCACCTATTTTTCTTGCATTTACTTAATAATGCATGGTTACAATAATTAAAAACTACTAGTTATATATATTTTTTTTTTAAGTATTGGAAGGATAGCTGAAATTTAGTACTGAAGACTAATAGAGCCATTTTCGGACGATAGAAGAGAAATATTTCAAACCCTCAGTACAGCCAAATTTCACAGGCAGGAGAACCGATGTAATTTTAAACATGAAATTATAGACTTAGTTTATTTTATTACGTAAGGAGTATACAATTAAAAGAAAAACCAGTGTGCCCCAACATGTAACCTGGAATTTTACAAACTTGTGACCTAAAGAACAGCTTGATCTTCACCTTATTTAGGGAAGTTACATATATTACTTCAACGCTCACCATTTTTTCGAAAAAACTGCAAATCTAACAAAAACTTGCAAATTTAATTAGCTTTCGAATGATAAGTTAATTATCATAATAACAAATCAGTTACTTGTGTAAATAAAACATCATGACAATCCTATAATGAAAATATGCATTTTAAAGATAATAAACTCTTCATTGGAATAAAAAGCAAAGAAAAAATTATTTTTTATAGAAAATAAAGGAAAACTGTCAATAAAGCGACAACAGATCAGAGGATCTTGTTTTATAACATTTATTTATTTATTATTATTATTTTGAATTTATTTTATTAGATTTTAATAAAATGTTTAGAATGTAAGGTTTTAAACCCAATGATAATAAACACAGCTACACAAAAAGGTACTCACCCTGTAAGTATAATGCCTTACTGCTTTTAAATAAACATTTAAAGATGAATAGTCTGTGATGGTGATTCCTGGATATAAATATTTTCTTACAATTTTGATTTCCACTATTTTATACTTCTGGTTATCAAGCAAAAAGTAAAAATGAATTTCGCAATTTTTTCTCTATGTATCTCAGATTGCCCAGATCTCCAATCGGTCCATAGGTTTACTTTTATTATTCCACTGATTCGTCACCTTCTTTCCTAGTTGACTCGTGACCTTTTTGTTTTTTCCTTACCTTGAATATGGTTTACGGTGGCCTGACGACGATTCTCGAAGACAGATTTAAGCGAATCATGAATTGCTTAGTCCTAGATATACCGAGACGCTTCCCCACTTTCCGAAGACAATGTTTCCTTGGAACATCCCTTTACCAAATTATCAATTCCCTTCATTCTTCATATTTACAATATGCTTCGATTAAGATCTGCAGTCAGTTCAATGCTCACAAGATCCCGTCTTCCTAACCTCTATACAACATCCCGAGGGACTCTTTCCCAGGATACAATCATTTTCTAATATATTATAAGCTATATGATATTCCTCTAATCCCTGTTGAACAGACCCACTACCTGGAACTCCATTTGGACAAACATCTCACTTGGAATCCACATACAGGACTAAAACGACAAGAAATGGCCCGTCGTTATAATCTACCTTAACATTTACTAGACAAACGATCAAAGCTTACAATAAATTACAAGAGACTCATCTACACGACAGTTATTAGACCTATGGAGTTGAGCTTTAGGGCTCCACTAAACCATCCAATCCTTACAATCGAAAATCCTTCGAAAAACCAGATACCAATCCTTTCATAGTAAACTCTATTAGTCTCCCAACTTCCTTCTCATTCGATACCTAATAACCCACCGAGGCGTCTGAAAAGAAAATGGCCAAGAGACTTTCTAGTTTAGAACATTTTTTGAAGTGCTACTAGTGAGTAGTTCTTCACAAGTGATCTACATGTCATTATAATCATTTCCTCAAATTTACTTGATGTATATTGATGTGCAGTTGTAAATATCAATAAATAATTTTTAAAAAATTATATGCTATATTATCATGATTTTACAATGGTACATGTTTTTACGGTAACTAACTGGGTTCAGGAGAGTAGTCGTCCGTTACCTATCAATACTATATTGTTGTTACTCATTAATAAGAAAAATTAATATTATCAATAATATTAATATTTTTAATATTAGATTCCCACTTCAAGGTCACACTAGATTGTTTTGCTAACCGAGCCAACAATTTCGGCCTACTGAACAATATGGTAGCATACCAATCGTAATTTGAGGAGACTTCAATCTTGGTGTTATTGGGGGCAAGAATACCAACTTTCTACAGTTGATTCTGGACACTTTCGGATTAGTAGTATAAGGAAGAAGGAGAAAGAAAATATATACATAATTTTATTCTTTTTCTCTAAAGGGGAATTCGTTTATAGAGTTGAGGAAATAAATTTTTATTTCTCATTAGCTCTAATCCTTTCCGCATAAATAAATTTTATTTGAAGCTCCAACCGTTCTTAGTTCTTCAATACAAAAGGAAGAAAGAAACAAGACAGTTTTAGACTCATAAGTTACTCCTAACTGGTACCTTCCATAAAAGGTTCTCCAGGTCTACTTTGGCGACCAGTGGGCAGCTTTTAAATCGTGATCAGTCATGCTATTGGACACGGGTACAAGGATTAGAGTGCTCATCATGAAGAGGATTACACCATTCTAATGCTCCCGAATCCTCGCCACGGAATTCGCATAATAAATTCGGAGCTCAGGTGGGGATCTCTTGAAGAGGGACCATTCAGCTAAGCCGTAGAGAGGATTCTTCGCAGATCCTCCTCGATTCTATTGTCCCTGCGAAATTATTTGAAATGTTCATCTCATCCACTTATCTATAGCTTGGATTAGGTTGAGTTATCGTCCAGATCAGCACCAAACTTCTGGTAACAAGCTTATTCGCACTCTATTTTTGCCATAATGCCTATTTCAAAAGGGCCGACAGCTGAACATTATTATTCTATTTTAATATTAATTAGCAATTTATCATCGTTAGATATAGGGTTGAATACCTTTATTCATTTTCCCTCAATATTTTCAAGTCTATAGGTAAATAACATGTAGAAAATTTGATTTAATTTATTTTAAAATCAGTTGTTTTTTTGTTAAAATGCTCTTTTTTCTAACGGTATTATTAACAATAAAATATTTGGTAGGTTAAAAATAGTGTACGATTCTAATTTTATATAACTCCTAACTGGAGTAGGCACCGCTGTGTGTGAACTACCTCATGCCTGACATTCAAATTTTTACATAATTTCTCATATCACATCCGCTTATTGTCCCGAATTGAGTGACAGGTCCGGATATAACAAATAAAGTGAAAAAAAATATAACTCCTAAGTTTATCAAATAATTTTTTTCCCAGAAATAATTTAAATCATTTAATAAAAAAAAATATAGTTTACAAAAACTAGAAAAACACGCTTTTATAGCAAACCTAGCAGAAATGCTAAGTGTGATAAACGATTTGCAGCAGCCATACCTTCTAATTTCCCTTTACTATTTGCGATTTGTTTGCATTTTTACCGCAGTTTAATCAAAATCAACCAACAATGTTTGTTTTTTTGACATATCTTAGAGTAAGAATTGGTAAATTTTTACTTTAAAAATCCTATCTTGCACAAAATGTAATCATCTACAACTTTTATAATATAACATTTTTTGATTGAATTAGCCATTTCTGCGTTATAAACTCTTAAATATGATCAAAACTAACGTTTTTAAGTTGGCAAAATTCTTCGATGTTTGACAATCGATTGAGGCTAAACGCCTAAATAAATAAATAAATAAATAAAAAGCTTAAGTCTTTTGACGCACAATTTAATAAACTTTAATTTTGTAAATAAAACATTTTTCGATTGAAAGTATTTTTCTATATGTTTTTTTGCAAAATCAAAGGTGCAAAACTTTTGGGTTTTTTTGCCCCCTAAACATTTAGTTTCACTTTTGATATTTTATTCTCAGGAGCTGTCTGGACCATATAAAAACGTAAAACCTACTTCTTCACCTTTTGCAAGACAGACCCCCATTTTAGAGGTAATTTAACTATACTAAGTGAGAACATTAGAACAAAGTTGTGCAATTATTGTATTGTCATTGGTCCTTGAAACGTGTGCAATTTTTAAGTTAATCAGAATGCTGAGAATTGGTGAAAATTACGTTGAAATATTCCGTTACATACAGGTGAAGTTAATAAAAAAAAAAAAAATTAATTCAATATTTAAATCATTCATTAGAGAACAACACAGTAAAATGTATGTCATAATTTTCAAATAATTAAGAACAATTTGATAGTATTTCTGAAAAAATAAATCAGGAAAACATCCATCTGCATATTAATCCAGTGCTTGGTTATGAACCATTGAGACGTTCTTTGGTGGACATAATATCTAGGGAAATAATATAAATGTGAATATAAATGTGACTAAATGAAATAATATCTAGTGAAAATATAAATACCTTTTTTGCTAAGATTAATTTAATTCAGCAAATTATACATTAAGATATGATTTATTAATTTTTTACTTTCCTTAATATGAAGTTAAAATATTGGTAATATTATTTGTTACTTTGAACATTAAATAATGGAAGGATCTAGGTTTGATTCACATCATAAATACAATAATATGAATAATATGAAAGGACAAAAATATGAATTATCAAGGGCGTTTTTAATAATTTTAATTTGTTTTAAATATATATTATACATTTAAAAATTATGGTAAGTTTTGGATGTTTATTGGCATGTACAACGTCTCAGGAACTCATTTCGGCCATCAATAATTGTTCAGGAGCCATTAATTGCTTTGAAAATCGGTGTTAATAGCAACAAAATTATAGCTCTACTTCGCCTAATGAAACTTGACATTTATACATAAATTATCAAAATTGGCAGCAACGGCCTTCGAAAGCTCTCTCATAGATTTAAATGTGTTTATCGCTAATCTTGTATAGTGATTTATTGCAGTAAATATGTGGCAAGATCGTCCCAAAAATGTAGTCGCTTAATTGTGGCCTGAATTGTGTAGTATCCATAGTACCAATCTTTTTTTAAAATATTTTTGTTCTTTGACAGTTTATTTTATTATTTTAAATGTATCGTGCTTATATTTATGAAGTAACACCTATCAAAAATATGATTATTTCAAAAGTTGTCTTCAATGAAGGGTTAGAAGTGTATCAAAATAGCACCAAATCCCACACAATACAGCTAACTCGTATTACATTTTTGTGTTTTTATGATCACCTAAGTGTACTACCTATCACAGAAATAAATTAACTTAAAACAGCTCACTGTGTTGACCTAAGTGCATAGGTAAAAACAAAATGTAGACCTTTGATATTTCATAAAATATTAATTTGTGCATTTAATGATGATATATAAAACCAGATTTTTGAGCAGTGTCACTTAAGAAATGCAAGTTCTATATAAGTGTACTAGACACTTTTAAAATTTTTAATTTTATAAATCAAGTCATGGTAAAAACCGGAATCCATTTAATAGTAGCATAATTTTAGAATCTTTAGAATACATTAAAACATCAGCAATTCGATATCTAGATTATATTTACCAATTTTAAAAATGTAAGACAAGGAATCAAACATGTTAATTACATAACAAAGTGAAGTTGAAAGTTTACCAAAATTTTGTTAGGTCGGATTTTCAAAATTTGTTTTCAGTAGTAACAGAAACACCGACTTCTCCTAGGAAAAATCTAGGGGATTGTTTATTTATTTGATTACCACATAGTTCACTCTATGAACCAATAGCCAATTTATAAAACCTTTCCTATTTTTTTTACCAATTTAACTGATTGTGAGTAATACCTCTCTTTTACATTTAGGTAGGTAAATTACGAGGATGCAAAGAAACGAATTTTTATTAACTATTAAAAATAATTAACGGTACTTCAATAACTCAAAGGCAGAACTGATGCAACATCGTCCGGTTTGATGGTTTTTTGACAGTGGAGAGATCGTAAAGCTGCAGATACCGGTCCTTCAACAAAAGAAAATTAGTGATTTTCATTCAAGCCACAATCATTTTGATTTACATATCCATAATATTACTTACATATGTTATAATTTCATACATAAGTGTTATTTTGTTATTAGATACATACTTATGTATTACGTTATCTTTACTTCTAGAAAACAAGTCTGTTTAAAAGATCCCTAGGATAAGTGTATATAAATAAAGTTTAGATGTATTTTTAACTTTTTTAACTATTTTCGTTTTTACTATTATTCTTATTCTTATATTTTTATTTACTTTCTTTTATATAGTTTATTTTATTGTACATTTTCTCTTCTTTCTTTCATTGTGTGAATGAATGCATGAAGCAAATTCGATTACTTATATTATCGATTACTCTTTTGGCAGATTGTAATACTTTTTCAATAAAAGATTTGAAAACAAAAAATAAAAAATGTCTTCTATATTTCCCCTACTTTAAGTCTCGATCAACCGAGGATTTCATCACGTCGGTTAATCGAGTCAAGATCAGGGTTGGGCGATAGTCGATAGTTACTATCGATATATCGATAGGTCATGCCTATCGATGGTCACTATCGATAGTGTTGACTATCGATAGATCTTTTTTACCCTTAAGATTGTGCTGACTGGCCTAAAATCCAAGTATGTCTTCAGTTATAAAGGTTTTTGTTAAAAAAATTGTTTTTGTCTGTATTTTATAATCACATATTTACCATTAAAACACATATTAATCCGCATTGATATTAGAATTGGTTGCATTTAACATAATTTATTCTTTGTAAACATCATAAACATTTTTTTACAACTTAAGATTGTTTCTGTCATTATTCAAAACCCAAACTTCTACGTATTCTGGATCCGCTAATTCTCCAACTTTCTTTCCTTACGCAACCTTGCTCCCGTTTCAGTTCGTATATAATTATTTTCTGCGAGGGGATAGCTCGTCGATAAATAGCGGTGGTGCAGGTAGGCATTAGGTAATGGCGATGAATTGATAGGTGCGATAGTTGTGAGATTTTTATAAAGCGGACCCTCTCGGCTGCCTATATTGATAGTCTCAATTTCTCCACTCCCTTGTATATCGGAATATATTGCCCGTGGCGCTAATCGACGAGGGAACTTGAACAACTCGGGGTTACAGATGGGAATTATAAATACCAAATAAATAAAGACAAAAGTAGATCGTTAGTAATAACATATGTGATGATAAATTTGAGAAAATCGCTGATGGTTTTATATGATCAATACATTCAGCAGAATAATAGCTTTCTATTTATATCATTTATATATTACATTTTTAATGCAAGATCTGGGAGCTGATCGATCCTGAAAAAAAAAAAAACCCTATATGTTATCTTATCATTAGAATTAAAATCGTAAAATTTAGTATACTAAATGTATACTATGTGTGGGTGTAAAGCTTTGAATTTTTATTAGTTTATAGGTTAACCTTTACCCTCCGCCGTAAATCCAGCCCTCCTATCTATTTCAATGGTATCCCGCTACCTAAAGCTGACACAGTTCGGTTTTTTAGTTTCTACCTTGACAAAAGACACATGGAACCCTCACACTCGACTCAAAAGGCAAGAACTTAACAGAAGCTTTAGCCCATTGTATTGACTACTAAATAGGACATCTCATCTTTCCATTAAAAATAAACTTCTCCTATACCAAACCATCATTAAACCATTTGGACTTATGGACTTGAACTGTGGGGGACAGCAAAAAAGTCGAATATCAATCGCATTCAATCCCTCCAATCCAAAATCCTCCGAACTATTGTAAATGCTCCTTATTATGTCTCCAACAAAACCCTACATAATGATCTCAATATACTATACGACCTCGACCTCTTACCTCTTAAAGTTTCGAAATTCCATTGTAATCTTTCCTTTTCCTCCTAACCATCTGGCTCAATCACTACCCGCTTCCATGCATCCTGAAAACCACCCTCGCAGACTAAAACGGCAGTGGCCCCGAGATCTTTTGTAAAATTTATTTATGTTGGAGTTCTGGCAATGGCCAGCTTCTCGACTCATGCCCTGAGTGAATGTATATAGCGCTCTCACTCAGCCTCCACTGGGTTTTTTTTTTACTTTAGTGACGCAGCTGAAAGAGAAGAGCTAGGAATCCTCTGGGCCTGGCTTGTCCTTCCATAAGTGGAGGGACGGGTCTGGTTAGGGGATCTCTAGGATGAATGTAAATTGTATTTTTAACCTTAAATTTAATTTTGTCTTATTTTCACTTACTGTTATTTATTTTATTTTATTTTTAAAGTTATATATTTCACCCAGATGGATATTCTATATTCTATATTATTTATTTTTAGCAGTTTTTTTTTTTTTTTTTTTTTTTTTTTATTATATCTTTAATTGTTATTATTTTTATTTTTTTATTTTTCTTTATTGTAAATAATGTGTGAATGTAATCATTTAGCCAGCTATATTGCTTATTGCCCACATTTGTGGCAGATTGTAATAATTACTCAATAAAAAATATATAGAAAAAAAAAATTGTATAGGTGAATTTCGATTTCTAGTAATGTTTGAGAATTTTTGTTTTGTTAATATTATATTTTAGGATAATAATATGGATACTGTCAAAAGGAAAAATGAAAAAATGAAAAATTGGCTAATCATTATTTTATAAATCCGACTTTTCAGCCAAAACATTAACTTGTATTTTCAACCCACTTCAGAAAAGATTTTTTTAATTGTATGTTTGTTACGATAATTCAGAGGCGGGCCCATAAAAATTTAATTGTAATAAACGCAGCGCTTTTTAAGAAAAAACAATTAATAAGAAACCACTGTTATATAACCTTCTACTATAAACATATTTCTCCATGGTAAATAAATCTAAATTATAAACAAAAATAATTTATATATACAGTCAACTCTCGTTGTGTCGAACTTAGCTAAGCCGAATTCTTAACTAAGTCAAACAAAATCTAGGTACATCACACGTAAATTTCACTTCAATAAGTCAATTTTAGGCAAAAAAACCTGAAAAATTGTGTAAATACGTCGAACTGAAAATATAACACTTCTGGGACTTCCACCTCTATGAATCGAACTATGGAAAGTCATCGCCTCTTTAATTCTAACTCAAATTCGAAAAATTTCATGAGTAATTTGTATTCCTGTTTTCTATCATTGCTGTTTCCTTTTTATTTTACCAGTCCTTATTGGTTGTTGGTCAATGTGTCCGTGAAAATCTAATATTATTTCAATTAACGAAAAGTTAAAACTGATTCGAAAGTGAAGAGATGAGACAGAAGTTGGGCAGTTGTTCCTAGTAAATTTGGAATTCCACACAGTTCTCTTTCAACTACTCTAAAGAATAAGGAAAAGATCGCCACTGGTGGAAGACGGTAAGTCTACGTTTAGGTACCGCGAGAAAAACGCGCAGTTCAGTAATATTGAAAGTTGTGTTTAAAAGGTTCCAGGTATTTAATTTTCTGCTTAAATGACTTTATGTGTATATTAAAACAACATACATATACCTATTATTAAAAATATGCGTAATATTTCCACTCAAATTTTGTAATGCGAATGATAACCTTGACAAGTCGTTGTTCAATCGTCCCTTAAAAAACCGACTTATCGAGAGTTGTCTGTAGAAACAAAAATACACACTCTACCACTAAAAAAGTGAAAAATAAAATAGTTTAAAAAAAAACAAAAACTGTCTTCAAGATTAAACCTACAAATACGAACTTAAATGTAAAAGGTAATATAACTAAAAAGTAAAAAAATAATTATAACTAATAAAAAATAATAACAACTTAAGAGTAAAAAATAATATTTTAATTACATAACAAAGTGCATTAACAACGAAACTATCGTTGTTATTTAATTTATAAGTTAAATTAGGTATATAATGCTTACATAGGTATTCACAATTTATGATCAGTTAATTTTGGAGTCGGTGCCAAACAAAATTCGGAAAAAAAAATGGTAATTTTTCTGGGGATGATCCCTCAACTATTTCATCACCGTCACACCGTTTTCTGGTGCTATTCGAATGTTTCTTGCAAAGGCAGGATTAAACTGCCCTTCTTGGCTGGCACCGATTCCAAAAATAACTGATCATAATTTGTGAATAGGAATGTAAGTATCGATAATTTCGTTGGTTGTCCTTTAATGCTCTTTGTTTCGAAGTAATTAAAATATTATTTTTTACTTGTAAGTTCAAGTTTGTACATGTAAGTTTAATCTTGAAATAGATTTTTCTTTTCTAAAAGTTATTTTTATTTATTTACTTGTTTTCTCACCTACCTTATATTTCCACAGCAGCTTTAAAAGACAAAATATTGCTTATCGGTTACGACCACTCTAATATTTACTCGATTATTTATTACCATTACAACATATCAATTATTTAAACTTCATTCTTATTTAACATTCACAGTATTAGAATATAAACTAATACAACTCCTTAAGAGATGATCCTAATATTAAATTAGTTTCGAAACTCTTGATCAGCTAAGGTGGACCGGTCAGGGACGACCTGTTCGACATTTTTTGTCAAGACCATTAACAACCTATTAGCTATTAGAGATATTCCAGTCAAAAGATTCCTTTTGTGGATCAAATTATTTAATGATATATCTAACTATGTTCCAAAACTACCATTGTGTATTTTCACTCAGGTTGCTTCTGGCATAAAGGAGTGGCAATACAGAAGAAATGTGTAATAGTCGAAGGAGTATTAAAATAGATTAATAAATTAAACAAAGTTGAAAAATAAAATAAAAAATGAGGGTGATTCCTTAATAACGGGCAAGTTTTAGGTCTCTCATTTTTACTTTATCTACAAAGGTAGATTCATTTTTTTTTTTTATCTCACACCAATTCAAAAATGCATTATTTTATTATTTCATTAAAAAATAACATAAATAATGATGTTTTTTTAGTCTTCATTTTTTTTTAAAGCCGTAACTTCTGTAACTTCCGTGGATGTCCACATCTAATGTTTTTGCCTTCTTCGTTGATGGATTAATTACTTTTACTTCATTTTTCATCCTTAAATGTCCATTTCTCTTAATTGGAAGGTACTGTTGGCCTACGACTAAAAAACGTTTTTGAAATAGTGAACATTCCTAGTAACGATAACAAAGTTTATCCCGGAAAAAAAAAATTCTTTCCGTTGTTATTTAATTAAAGCAACAACACCACAATCAAATAAAAACTTTCAAATTTTAAAACAGGAATTTTTCATAAAACATGTGGCAAAACTAGTGATTCCTACATCATCGGTCGCATTTTATTTTTCCGTTCTTACAGCTTACTTGAGCTTAAAAGATCGTCAAACCTACTTCGTGATTTGGAATAAGTAACTTCCATGTAAGTGAATACCGTTGATGTATATCATGATTTTATTCTCCGAAAAATAACTATTTTTAAGCAACCGTTTCCGAAATAATGTATTTTAACGTGGCATTTGTAACTTCCGTGTAAGAAATCGTGCTACTCCCATGGTTTTTTTTTCTTTCTTTTTTTTGAAGTTTGATTGTGATCTCTGAGCCCAACAAAAAAAAAAAAATAAAATAATCAAATAAGTTAATAAATTAAAAAAATATTGATTAAAAAACAGCGAAGTTATTTATTGATTAATATTATATTTTAATTATGACAACCTACTTGAAAAGTCTATTAAGAAATAAAAAAATGTTTAGTAACTACCAAGGTAGTAAGTAATGTAACCTCTATTGGGTCAAACATTTAATTTTTAAATTTATATAATATAAACAGGATTTGAGTTGTAACAAGCAGTATAATGTTCACTAGACATCCTTAGTATTATAAGAACAATTTAACCTTATCTTTTCTAAAGGTTAAAATTTTTCAATTTCGGTTGTGAAAACTGTCCTTTAAATCAGAATCACCTATATTTATTATAAAAATTTAATAACTATACCTGATTATTTAGAACATACATTCATACACATCCATTGGCTAATATTTCCAATTTTATAAAGATGAATGCATATATTTTATGGAATATAATGAATCCAGGGGGTAGATGGAAATTAAAACGGGTGCAGAAAAGAAATAATTGTTTTCTAATATTTTTGTATTAATTATTAGTAATTAATATTAATATCGATTAATCGTAACTCGTGAATCGCAAGTTTCTAGCATTGCTTTCCATTTTTTTTCCCCGATTATTCTACGAAGCGTATGAAAAGATGATGACCTCGAGAAATTGTGATATAGTACTGATCTAGAAGTGGTACTAATGGATAGTTTCTTACCAAGTCATTTGCATGTAATTGGATTTATAATTAATCTCATTTACATTTTTTTAAAAGTTGTAAATTACAATATATATTTACATTTTATCATTTTATTCGTTCACACTTGTATATGAAAAATCACGAAACAAACTAAAATACCTAAATAAACATTTTCAAGACTCAATTATTTAATAAAAGCACTAAAATTGCAGTGGTCATTAAGTGGAGGATAACGATGAGTTAGATATATTGGAGTTTGATGACTGATTTTCAGGTCTGACCTCAAATGCAGCAGATGGTACGAAAACAAATTGTAAATAGAGGCGTTACTAAAAATTGATGAGGGGTGTGGACAATTTTTTTTTTTTTTTTTTTTTTTTAGATCAGTTTAGATTACACCTGATATCCCAACTCTCCGTAATACCATCCTCACAACCTATGCCCATAACACGAGAGTTTTATTGGTCAATAATGATCTATTATACGATTTCCCTAGAAGAATAATGTATAACTGGACAGTAAAAATAAATCCCAACAAATCTCAGAAAGCAATCACTACTCAGTGTCGAAAACCTACCACATCCTGTCCTTCCATATTAATGAAGACCCGTTAATTAATGTTGAACAGATACAATGTCTTGGATTTTTTCTCGACAAAAGACACACATGGAATCCTCATGGAAGATTGAAAAGACAAGAAGTAGCACGTCAGTTTCGATTGCTCCAACACTTACTTGTCAAACGTTCTGATCTACCGATTCACTGTAAAAAATACCATTGTCAGTATAGAGATACCTGACGGTATAGAGTTATGGTGTTCCACAAAAACATGAAATTCTTCTCGTACCCAATCTCTGCATCCAAAATTCTAAATGATCTTTACTTTGTCACAAATGAATTGATCCACAATGACCTTAATATCCCATAACTAGCTGATATGACACGGGCCATATACCGTTCCTTTCATTATGAAATAAATACATACCCAAATCCATTTGTTTTCCATTCCATTTCTAGCAATCATCTGAGGCAGCTTAAATGAAGAAATTTCATTAGATTGCTGCAATGGGTAGTTTCACTTGTCTTGTCATGATTCTAACAATATCGCATATTTCTTAAGGTTTTTTTTTTTTTTTTTGAAATTTACTCCTGTAAATAAATAAATATGCTCGTAATAAAACGTCAATTGCTGGTAACGCAATTACCTATTCGTAGCACTTCAATAAGTTATATCTTAAAAGTTCCCTGATGCCATCTTCTTTTTAGACGAGTTGAAATACTTGAAGAATTTAATTGTTATGGAGTAAACTACGAAAGGATAGATAACTAGTTTGAGCTAAGATCATGGATAAGCTTGTTTGTGACAAAGTAAGGAGCATTGAGGATTTTGGTTTGTAAGGATTGGATAGGAGATTAATTGCATGATTTAGTGGAGCCCCAAAACTCAACTCCATAATTCCAAATAGGTCTCTAACTACTGTTAAATAAATAAGTCTTTTGTAATTAATATGAAGGTTTAAACTTTTCTCAAGTAAATGCTGAAGGAATCGAAGACGACGGGCAGTTTCTTGTCGTTTTAGTCTTGTATGTCGATTCCAAGAAGGATAATTGTCCATATTGTATCTTGTAGCGTATCTGTTTAACAGAGATTAATGGAATATTATTAAAGTACACCGAAGGACTCGAATCGTAGATCTACAACGAAATAATTAATAAATGAGAAAAAAAGTTATTAGTTAAATTAAATTTTAGTAAGCAATTGCATAAAAATGAATGATCGTTGAAGATCTAAAGTAGTAGATAAACTACACAGGCATGTATCAATCCTGTTTCATGCACAAGTAAAAAGTTGATACTTAATTGAAAAGTTCAAAAAAAAAATATTCTCCTTGGATAATAATTCCCCTGTCTGAGCAAACGATGGGAGTTAACGACTGCATTCTACGCTCAAATGCGATATCGCGATTTGTCACACCGCATTTGAATAACAGGCAGAAACTGGATCATTGGTCTACCAGATGGCCGCTCAGAAATACTTAATTTAAATAGCTGCTGTGCTATTAATGTTCAAGTCGCATGCTCGCGTGGGAGGGGCGTTTGTTATATTTTTTTCATCGCCATTATCGTAGGTGAGCCTACAAAAAATAAACCTGTCGACTGGGTTCATCGCTCGCTCGTAAATCAGGTTCGCAACATGGACATCTGCCCGGAGCTCATCTAATTAGTATCCACAGGTGGCCTCGTAGTCCTCCCTTCTGGCATAGCGCTTCTCCTCTCTTCTTCTGTCCGCTCCATCTTCATCAAGTTGCAGCATGCATGAATGATCGAAAGGACTAAAACTAGAGGGAAAATGTCAAATATAAAAAGAAAAAATATAAAAATGCAATTCATAGCACTAAACATAAAATAATGATTATTATAGTAAGAAGTAAATAATTATAGCGAATATATGTACTTTCAAACCTTGTACTGGAAACAGCAATGAGAATAATTAAAGCAATCGGTGTAGAAACAATTCACGATCATATGATGCAGCATTTAGTATATGGTTATGATGTACTTATTACGGCTAAGACTGTACCAGCTCTAGCATTAGCCTAGAAGAATTCCATGCAGCGGCTGAAGATATCAAGATCAGACCAGAAGAAGAAGAGGTACAGATAAAAAATTGGACCTTTAAAAACTGTGAAGAATAAATTAAGTTTGTTTTTGTTTTTTACTTTCATTCGGATGGAAGGGATGCACTAATCATGAGCTATACATCGTTTTTGGAGAGGCTGATGTTTTTAGAGAAATTAAGTTAAGGCACTTGAGCAAAGAGATGTCTAATATACTGTTGAGGCACCCAATACATAGAATGAGGAGGAGAGGAGAGAGACAAAGTTTATCAGGGAAGGCTAAATGTATGTTATATAAAACCAACGTGAACATGTGGAAGATAAAAATAATGCACTGGCAGGGGTCATGATTCTTAAAAGACCATAGAAACCACTATTAATGAATGAACATTTTGACCCGATCATAAAGTCATTTAGTTCATGTTAATTGGGTTTAAGAGGAACATTTTAATATTAAACAGCGCAAACAATAAAACAAGACTCTACATGAATCTTACACTGACAATTGTGAAGAGGAAATACTGTTTCAGTGTTTTTAGTAGCAACTCAATTGATAAAACCTTGGTTTAAATGGTGCTAGTCCATGAAGAACGATAATGTAAATGGTTATAATTGCCGCAAGGGAATGATCGGGAAACTGGGTGGATCCAAGAAGCCTCATAAGAAGGTTGCCAAACACTTATATTCAGATAAAATAAAAAAATTAAAAATTAAAAAAAAAACTTTTCCCTCCACGAAAAAGGTACCTTGGAGATCTATTGTCTCTATACATTGTTTTTCTACTCCAGCCGAAGTCAATTTTTCTCAAATAACTATAAAGGGAGAGAGTCATTATATACATTAATTTCGACCTATTCACTATAAACCTAACGTATTGGATGCTGAAAGTACCTTAAGGATAAACTAAATTATATATTAGAAATTGATTTATTCTAAAAGTCGGTTCTTGATCCGTAATCGGTATCGAGAATTATCATGCGAAATCGATCCCCAGGTATCAATCAATGGAAAGATGAAAAATGAACTTCCTTAACAGTGTCAGTTAACCTCTACAAGATGAAAAAAAGGGATTTAATCTTTTCGATAAAAATAAAAAATTGAATAGTGAGACTTTTTGAATAATGATGTTGTTCGACTCAATTTGATGTGTAATAAATTTTGTACAATCTTAAAGAAGTATTAATTCTGATTACCTAGAGCTACTGTAATGGAAGTTTACCATCCATCATCCATTAGGAACTGAGTCGATGACAAAACCTGATGATAAATGTGCTGCATCTAAAAACAATTCAGGAGCTTACTCAATTTCGTTAAATCGGATTCCTCCTAAATTGAGCTGTAATTGACAAGGAGATGGAAGATGGATGAGCGAGAAGAAGAATCTGTCTCAGGCCGTGAAATGTACACAAATTTCCGGCCCACACTCGACTAAGACGGAGGGACACAATAGTCGACCCACGCCCGGCAAGCCATCTTCATTCATACACCCACTTCGAGTGTGTGACTCGCAGATTTTGACAATGACTCCAATTATTACCATAATCCCCTCTCCACTGCCCGAGCCAGATCCGGTTTCAAAGGGCCTTTCCAACTTACCGAACCTAGCTGTCGGCGAACACGTGTCTTCTTACATGCCAATAAAAGTAAAGAACAAGTCATCCTGAAGCCGGTCCAAGAAGAACATCTTGATATCGGTCTGCATTGAGAAGCCCAAAAGGTAGTTTTGACAACCACCATTATAATAAATACAATTTTTTTTTTTAAATTGAAGTTTCTTCTTGATTAATTGTCTTATCAATTAATCAAGCGTTTATTAATATCAAACGCATTCATTCTTCTAATCAAAAACCCTCCATACTTTAGTGTTTTCCCTTATTATGTCTTCTGACAAGCCATACATAATGATCTCATTATACCTACTGTCCTCGATCTCATACTCCTTAAATGTTTGAAATTCTATTGCAACCATTCCTTCTATCCAAAACCTGTGGTTCGATCATTGTCCAGTTCCACACATCCTGATAGCCTAAAACAGCAAATTAAAATAATATTATCTCCAAGAACTTTTGTAAATATTTCATTAAGTTGGAGTTCTGGCAATGGCCAGGTTCTATACGCATGCCCTAAGTAACTGTAATATAGATTTGACCTGTGATTAGGTGGCTGATCGTCATCTACCGATTGATTAAATCAGCGTATATTTTCATACATCATATATAGCAGGGAATTTCCAAGTTGAAACAAAAAACAAAATACTCAGAAATTTCATGTTTCAATTTTCACGTTTGCAAATATATGTATAACTCATTCGAAAAAAAAAAACACTGTCCATAAATAAAGGATTACTAAGTCTTATTCAAAGAATGTAAATATTTTGTCGGTTTGTAAATATTTAAATTAACATCTAAAAAATCTTACATTTCATGTTGGACGACTCAATATATTCTATTTTAGTTAGCTGTTCACATTTAATATAATGAAATACGCACCATTTATGCCTTCGATCCTAATTTTAGTAAGCCGAGATTGATCAGTCCTTCACTACATAAACTTCAAACATTGGAAATCGACCTGGATTACATTATTATTGATATATTTAAATCCGAGCTTTTACTCTGAATATTTATAGAAAACAGGTTTTGAAATTTTTCGAATAAGGAAAATGAATATCTTAACGATTTAAAAAAAAAAAAAATAACTGGAAGAAGAGATCAAAGAATCTCCGGCATTGACGGGTACGTTACGAGGAGATGAAGCGATTGGAGCCATTCCTGGACCAGAATATCTTCAACTACCTGTGCATTCCTTCAGCCCTAATTTGAGTACTTTCTCGAGGTTTTGGCCATCTCTTAATGCCCCTTTACGATTCGGTAGTAGGTCTACTTTTTCCCGATATCCATATTTGATTAAGCCATCAACCTCTTGGAATCTTAGTGGATGCGGTTATTAACGGTGGTCTCCAAGTATAAACAGCTTATTTTATTGGTTGTTATAAATTTGAAGATAAGGATGGAATATTTTTGGAACAAAAATGTATTTATAACGTTTCTCAAAAATTACAGGAGCCGATGTTTCGAAAGACTTATCTTAAGATAGGAATATACGGCCTATTCCCACTCACTGATAGATCCACTGGGGACAGTTAAAGCCAAAAAGAGGCTTTTAGATTGTAATGATAAAAAATTTAGTATGATTTACCGAACGCATTGTTTTAGTAATAATCAAATCTTATCTAATTTAGGCCTAATATTAAAATATCTATCGTAGCAAATATTATTATTAATTATTAATATTATTAAGTACTATTAATATTTTCAATATTACTATATTACCATCCCTCGTCGCGACTTCGTCCGCTCTCATAAGTAAAGAACTTATTAAAGATTAGTTAAAGATAATTTTAACTAATGATTGAAGTTTTATTTGTCCGTAGATAAAAATTTTGTATTGAAGTATGTAATTTGCGTTATTTTTTCAATGATATTTTTACTTATAGCAGTAATTTTGAACCTGGTTAAAATTGCATCGATTAGGTGTTTGAAGATAATGTAAAAGCATAATTAGACTTTCAATTTTTACTATTAATTTATGAGTTAGTAATCCAGATGAATAGAGACTACTAAGAAACTTTTGCGTATAATGAACTGCATTATCAGTGTTTTCAACTGAGTGCTAACTTATGAATCATATTTTTACACACAATATCAAATCGACATTTTGATTTTGTAATAATTTCTAACCCTAAAAGTATATCACAGTGGTCCAAACTTCATTTCTGACACACAACATTGTACATTTAAATCTTTATTTTTTTTTCTGGTTAAATCTTTATTATTGTTGAGCGTTCCTAGAACTACGAAAATTATGTAGTTGAAATTTAGTAAAGATGGGGAAATAGTGCTAACCACATATTGGTCGATTTTCAAACCACTGAGAATCACATGTCACTCCACAAATTTGAATCATTTTTAATCATTTAATTGAATATAAGTAATTTTATTATCGATGTCTAGCTCTTTACAACACATTATCTTTGTAACCTCACTTGAATAGTGTTCGCCACCTATCGGTCAATTTTAAAACTTCACTGGGCACCATATAATTATCTCTTTTTTAACTGATGGAAAATCAGTTGATTTTAATATACTAGAACTATAAAGATGATGTGGTCAAAATTTGGTAAATATTGGTTCAGTAGTTTTTGCGGTTAGTGATCACAAACGGAAAATAGCTTGTCCTTTTATATAATAGTATATATTAATAATATGTTCAATGTTCCCACTCCATGGTCACAGTACTTATAATTAATATTAATGTTATTATTATTGATATTATTTTAGTGAGAATCATTAATAACCTTCCCAATAAGAATTATTTTACCTAATTTATTTATCATATACCTGTATTATCTATAACCGAAAAATGGTTGTTTATATTGATCCTACCTGAATGTAAATATACCTATCCGAAAAACATGTACTATTTTTTCTTACTTGCTGATTGTAAGATTTATTTTATTTACTTTTTATATTATTTATTTATTTTTTTGTATTTTAACTCCGACGATTCTATAACTTGTTCAAGAATGATGTTTTACTCTACTAATTATGAACCAATTCTAACCACAGCAGAAAGGTCATTTCATCCTGTGGGACCACCAAGATATAAATACGACCCACCTAGGACGCATTCAAGGCGGAAATATCAACTCATGCAATATAAATAATATACCATTACTAGTACTGTTTGATATTTTTTTTCTAAATTAAAAATTTAATAATATCCCATTAAATTGTTAAATCATCGCGATAAATGTCCTCTAGTTTTATAGACAATTATTTTTTACTAATTTTATGTGTGTTCCTTTTTTATGTTTGTTTTTGTTGGTGTGTGTATATAAATTACTGCTTTTGATCTCTGGATTTCCCTTTGTACTAAAAACTGTGTCAAGTTTTGAATTCCGTTCTTTTTTGTAAAATAAATTAATAGCCAAGAGAAGAATAAAGATTACATTCAGGCCAGTTCAATCACTCCAGTTATGATTCAGTTGAATTAGATCAGGGATTTTTCAAGTCTGGCTATCAATGTTGTAGACGTGATATACGTCTAAAATAATAATAATAATAATAATAATAATAATAATAAAAAATAGAAAATAATATAAGATAAGATAAAACCTGTGCCGCAACAACCCATGAAGGGTCTTAGGTTCAGTAGTACGAAAGGGAGTATTTTTTCGCGGACATCGTTATACAAGGAAGTGATGTCAACAACCATGCCTAACCACTAGGTATCCCTCCAGTTAAGGGTGTTCAATTTATAGAGGCGGGGTGTGCCCCAGGAGGGTCTCCAGACCCCGAAGTCGATCCACAGCCGAGGGAACTAAAAATTAAATTATAATATTTTTTTTTCCTTTAGCCGGGCTCAAAATTGGGCCCCAGATCATAGCAGTTCAGTGCCTTAACCAGTGAGTTACGAATAATCACTAATTATTATATATAAAGTAAAATAAATTGTTTGTTTATTTGGTTTAACGTCACTTTATGCTGCTATGGCTAATCGGACGATGCTACGGTGGGAGTCCTAAATTTTGCCTATCCAGGTATAATTAGGATAGGGATCTTTAACGAGTACCCGATATCGCACAGGCTCGGGACCCCCATTTTACGTCCCTTCCGAAGGACGGCATAGCTAAGGATTTTTTACTCCCTTTAAAAAATCCTAAGGTCATCTGCCGGGCTGCGAACCCGCGATCTTGGGTTTAGTAGGTTGCTATGCTAACCACTACAGTAAAATAAATTCAAACAGAAGTCAACTGTGTTTTCTTTGGATACGAATATAGCTAGAAACAACAGTTATAATTTTGTACATCAGCTGAATATCCTTGAGTTTTTAATTTAGTCCTCTTCAAAACCTTGAAATTTCGTGTATTATACCGAAATTTCCTCTGGCAAAAATACTTTTTGATAAATACTTTACCCAGGGCGGACGAAATATGTATGATCAAATTTGCATAGACACGGATCTTTTGAAGTAATTTATATAAGAGTTATGGCACATGAAATTTTGTTTCCTCGTGGCAGGAGCGATAGATATTTCAACACCGAACCGCTATTCATCACCAAATAATACGTTCACTTCATGATTGAATGACCACAAACTATATGGCATAAATCGTTTTTCATGGATAAACCTTAGAGAGGTGAAGTATTCATAGTTATTCCACGAGCTGTATGAGATACACACGAATATAATATAGATGAGGAGCGAAACCAAACATCGCGTATACAACAACGGTGAGGTCAGTAATTTTCGGATCCTTCCCGCGTCGCCCACGTAATCCGAGATGTACCGCGGGTACGGGGTCGTCAGTGTCGTTATTCCTTCCCCTGGAGTTTTTTATTTACTCCTCCTGGGGATTATCTCGCTGTTGTTGTTATTTAGATGGCCGTGGATTAGCTACTATATATTTGAAGATCAGGCATCGCATCGACGAGGAGTGATAAACGCGCATTGGCCAAGAAGGTGGGCAGCTATACCAGAAAACACCTCCGGTTTTGGATTTCGTGTTTCGAATAACCTATTTCTTTTTTAGTTCATTTCTACAAGTTATTTATTTTTTATCTGATAATGTATACTTTCTATATACTATATATATTCTATATTCTATATTCTATGTATACTTTCTAGATCTGATAAATATCTTCCCCCAGCAAGGGGAATTAATATTAATAGCCTGTCTTGTTCTCCCATAGTGGAGGAAAAACTTTGTTCGGGATTTTTCCCAGATCGCTCGTAAATTTGTAAATACACTATGATTGTATTCAAGTGTAATTTTTTTTTCTTTCTTTATTTTAGTTTATTTATTTCTACAATTATTTTAATTTAATTTTATATTATCATTAACAAAGATTCATTTTATTTCTTTTGTAGTTAGAAGCTGTTCATTTTTTCAAGTTATTTTATTATTTTATTTTAATTTTTTACTGATTTAACATATTGTATGATGACGAATTCATTGTCATCCATATTACTCATTGTTCATATCACCTAATTAATTTTTTCAATTAAGTTGCTTAATATACATATTTTAGCTATTTTCCATTGGCAATTAAATGCTTTACTACTGACTTATTCTATGTTGAATGACCTTATAAATTACCTGATCATTTTACATAGACAAATTCAAAATTTCATGGCTTAAAATTTAAAAGTCCATTCGATTTTCAATCCATTTATTTAAAAAAATAATATAAATTTCAAAATTTAACAATTAAATACTAACCTTGGCTCAGAGTGGGAAATAGCTATTTAACGGTACCGTGAATCGTTTCATATTAAATTTATTGAACAATTGAAATCTAAAAAGATTTTGAAAACCGTCTGGAAGATTTCATTTTTGATTTTAAAAGGATTGAGCATACAAAACCCTCATCCATATCAGGTTGGCCAAAACGAACTGAAATTAATTTTCTACCCTCACGACAACAACATCAATCAAAACAAACCAAACGTTTTATAAAATATAAAAATAATCTTGTCAGATGTTCGATAAGATAGGCAGGGAGGTGGAACGAGATGTCAACCATATTTTGGATCAAAACCGTTTCGCTGAGAGTTTCACCAATTAAACCCTCACGGAAGACTGGCCTTCGGCCGAGGTGTGAGCCTGTATCAGATCATTGTCCTTAGCGCTATTTTCCGGTTTGCAGTTTTGAGCTCTGATTTCTTCAATGAGGAATAACGTCTTAGGGTGGGCCGGGGAGCCTAATGGGTCGACTTTCCCTTCGAACAAGTTCATCAGAGCTAAATGGATACCTGATCCCTCCTTGTTTGCAGCTTTCATCGCAAAAACAAGAAACAGTTGCCACCTTACCAAACCGCAACGAAAATATGGTGCATGTGCCAAATATTTAAATTCATGCCCCACATACAGGGGAACTATAAGAGAGAAAAAAATAGAAATATATTTCTGTATTACTAATAATACACACTAAATCTTTCAATTCCGGAAATACTTTACCAGAGGATTTTGAGGAAGGTACGTCGCCGATTTCGTTTCAAATCTTTTAGGTGGTTCTACATCGTAAAAAAATCCTTATTTTAGTTTAATGGAGTTTAATAAAAAACCGACGTGGTGAGTCTCGCAATGAAACTTAAATCTATGATATCATAATTTTTGCTATCCTTGAAAAAAATTAAATTAAATTAAGTTTCCGATAATAGCCACACAAATCCACTAGTCTCTCAACATGCATCCCATTCTAATCCCGATAACCCTCCAAGGCGTCTGAAAAGAAGATGGCCTAGAGACCTTCTAGTGTAGAATATTTATTGAAGCGCTACTGGTAGTATTGAAATGCTATTGTAATCACTATAAACAAATTTACTAGACGTATATATCTTATACATATGTAAGTTTTAAAGAAGAATCACAGTATAGTTACATGTATTGTCGGCTGATTCAATCATTTTTTTATTTATATCAGTTATAAATAAAGATACGAACACGAAAAAAATAATAAAATACATATCAGGCATCATTTATGTGTGAAAAAACCTGTTTTCGCTACTGCTGTTTTTGCTAAAAACCTGTTAATATTTTTATTTAAAATAATGGTTGTTTAGTGGTAACGATTTTCTCTTTATCAACGCCTAAAATATAAATGTTTAGGTGGTCGATGACGATGTCATATTTCAATGTCGAGATATAAAATTTTTATTTTTATTTTTTTATATTTTATTTTTCTTTTTTTAATCTGCCAGGACCTCATGAAACGAAAAAAATCACAAAAAATGTTTAATAAAAGTCAGAAACATTCTGTCCAAAAGATTCCTTCTTAGTGTCGCATAACGTTTAGTTGGGCATCTGTTTTTTAGAATCCTTCAATATTCAATTAGATCACTGAATGTGATATATAAATTTCCATGACTAAATATATTTTTATACCATATAAATATCTTTAAGAAGAATTTTAGTTTTTTTTTTGTTTTGTTTTTTTAATTTTAATCCTGGCTTGTTGTAGATGCTGTGATCATTGTAATTTTTTTTCTTGTTCGTGTTAATAAATATGTACATAAACTGAGTTAGAAGTTACCTTTACTAATAGACATACTGTTCTACTTTTATTTGAATGAGAAATCCTTTATTTATTAAATTAATGCACATAATCAATAAATAAATTATATAATTTAAAATAATATAAATCCTGATTTATTAATGCATTTTCTATTTATTACCTATGTAGTATCAGTTTCCTTTTTTTAAATTAAGTTTTATCGATAGTTTAAACAGCATGATATATTATTTTATTTTTTATAGTAATTTAACTATAAAATTCAATTTATCCAGTAACAGGCAGATATATTACTTTATGATGGCTCTGTAGAATAATTAATTAACACAGTAATAGAGTTGGGTAGACAGTTTACAGGAAATTATTTAACGATAGTCAGCTTAGCGAAAATTATTTGAAAAGGATATTCGGGATTTGTTTAGGATGGATAGAATGGCCGTATTGGGTTAATATGTCCTAAGTACATTTATAATAAGTTAGATTTGTTTTTAAACTTGCTGATCCTATCTCAATGACAGAACATTCAGAGTAAGTCACAATTCCGCCCATTTATCCCTCTTTACTCAGTCTGCCGGTGTTCCTCAAGGAAGTATCCTAGCTCCCATCCTCTACACAGTGTATACAGCTGACATCCCGACCCATCCTAGCACTGTCCTCACCACACAAATTTTTTTTTATGTTTATGATTAAATTTCTTCTAACTTTCTAATTACAGTTCGTTTAATTTTTAGTTGCGTTCTAGAAGTCAATGATTCGATTTGGAAGATTATTCTACTGCGTTTTTTAAACTATTTTTAAACGATGTTCGTAGCTGACATCCCATTTCATCCTACCACTGTCCTCACCTCTTACGCTGATGTCACATGTGTGTTATCAGTAAACAATGATCGCTTTATTGCCTCTCAAACACTCCAATTCCATATCCTAAACCTTCAAGAATCGTGTCAAAAATGGTGAATTAAAATAAATCTAAACAAATCCCACCAAATAACGTTTACCCTACGTCGTAAACCTACGACTTCCTGTCTTATAGTATCCTTTAATGATATTTCACTAATCCCTGTTGAACAGATCCGCTGCCTATGACTCCACTTGGACAAACGTCTGACTTGGAATCCACATACAAGACTAAAACGACAAGAAACTGCCCGTCGTTACAGACTACTTCAACATTTACTAGACAAACGTTCAAAGCTCCCACTTAATTACAAAAGACTCATTTACATGACTGTGATTAGACCTATTTGGACGTACGGAATTGAGCTTTGGGGCTCTACTAAACCATCCAATTCATCTCGTATCCAATCCTTACAATCCAAAATCCTTCGAAAAATCCTCAATGCTACTTACTTTGTCACCAATAAATTTGTCCATAAAGACCTTAATGTTCCATATATTTCTGATTTAGCCCAGACCAGATAGCAATCCTTCCATAGTAAGCTCCATAACCACTCCAATCCACTAGTCTCCCAACTTGCTTCCCACTACATCTCCGATAATCCTCCGAGACGTCTGAAAAGAAATGGCCTAGAGACCTTTTTGTGTAGATTTTATTGAAGTGCTACTAGCGAGTAGTTCTTCACAAGTTATTTACATGCCATTGTATTCACTGTCAACACATTTACTTGTTGTATATTATTTGACAGTTGTAAATATCAATAAATGAGAAAAAAAAAAAAAAAAAAACTTGCTGAAACGGATTTCTTCGACCATTTACGAATTCCACTTTGATATTCTAACTTTTCGTAGTCCACTTCAAATGTTTAAACATCGGGAGAGGAGACATTAATGGGCTGAGGGTCTCATAGCACGCGGTACATAAGATAATGGGTTCGATATCCACTTGGGTCAATTGATAATTATTTTATGGTTGCTCCGCAAAATAATTCTCAGACATCTTTCTCTGACTAGAATAGGTTGGTAAGAACTTTAAGCCCCAACAAACAACGAACATCGTTTTTTTTTTTTTTTTTTTTTTTTTTTTTTTTTTTTTTTTTTTTTTTTTTTTTTTTTTATATGCATTTATTGAAATTTACAACAGTACAAAATATACACCTCAAGTAAATGTATTGACAACGATAATAATAACATTTTAAAACTTGTAAAGAACTACTCATAAGTAGCACTTAATTAAAAATTCTACCCTAGAAGGTCTCTAGGCCATCTTCGTTTCAGACGCCTCGGAGGATTATCAGGAATAGAGTGGGAAGCAAGTTGAGAAACTAACGGATTTGAGTGATTATGGATCTTACTATGAAAGGATAGGTATCTGGTGTGGGCTAAATCAGCAGCATATGGAACATTAAGGTCTTTATGGATAAATTTATTGGTGACAAAGTAAGTAGCATTGAGGATTTCTCGAAGGATTTTGGATTGTAAGGATTGAATACGAGATGAATTGGATGGTTTAGTGGAGCCCCAAAGCTCAATCCGTACATCCAAATAGGTCTAATTACAGTATATAAATGAGCCTTGTATATGAACGTCATGAATTGGGAGCTTTGGACGTTTGTCTAGTAAATGTTGAAGTAATCTGTAACGACGGGCAGTTTCTTGTCGTTTTAGTCTTGTAAGTGGATTCCAAGTCAGACGTTTGTCCAAGTGGAGTCATAGGTAGCGGATCTGTTCAACAGGGATTAGTGAAATATCATTAAAGGATACTATAAGACAGGAAGTCGTAGGTTTACGACCATTTTGGTTCACCATTTTTGACACGATTCTTGAAGGTTTAGGATATGGAATTGGAGTGTTTGAGAGGCAATAAAGCGATCATTGTTTACTGATAACACACATGTGACATCAGCGTAAGAGGTGAGGACAGTGGTAGGATGGGTTGGGATGTCAGCAACGAACATCGTTTAAAAATAGTTTAAAAACGCAGTAGAAGAATTTTCCAAATCGAACCATTGACTTCTAGAACGCGACTAAAAATTAAACGAACTGTAATTACAAAGTTAGAAGAAATTTTATCATAAACAAAAAAAAAATTCAACTTTTTCGTTTTTAATTCTTTTTAAATATCTCAAATACTAGTCGTTACACTCCGTCGCGTAGATATCAAGTAGAATTAGTCAGTAAAAAGCTAGAGAGAAGTTAAACGATAGATAAACTTTTTCATTAAAGAATAGGAAAAGACATGGCTATCAAAGCCTTCCAATTTTGGAGAATTCAGTTTTGAATTATTTTTTATAGTCCACAAATGGCACTCCCATATCTGCTTTATATTGTCCATAGCAAATACCTAGTATTACTGCCAGTTTTAGATATTACTGACAGCAAGTGGTTCCATCATCTTTATGACCACATGTAGGAAAAATTACTGCCCATAAAGTTTTCTATACATGAAATAATATTTAAATTGTAATTGCGAAACTCACTCAGCTTTCTCATCTGATGTATGGTTGCCACGAGGGATTTCAGATTTTTTTTACATCCAAGGCGTTCTGTTCTTTCATCGAGTACATGAATCATAAAAACCCGGCTATTTAATGAACTCAATGGTAATTAAATACCAATCTGAAAGGTATTTATATTCGTTTTAGGTACATATTTTTTTGCCATTTAAATTTTTATTTCTATGACCTTGCAAAGAAGAATATTGGCAATTAGCAAATTTGATGTACAGATATTATGAAATGACTCGCAAGAAAAAAGAGGCAGCTTCTCTTCACAGATTTTATTCAGATACGATTCTTTTTTGTTGGTTAGGGATTTAACATACTCATGAATTCTAACTAGGGAAAGAAGGACGGGTTATCCTATCGATTACCAAGCTATCCTAGCCAGGGCGGTTGGTCGGGTAAGAAATAAATTTTAAGCCGCCCAGATGTAATTCGAAAACAGGAACTTCTGTACTGCTCGGCTATAGGACCCTTGTTGGTAGGTTATGATTGAAATAGTGATAAGTGTTTGTCAATAATTGTTCTTGATTTGATAAAATTTTGAGTATTTCAGTTTGTGTTGGAGAGTCCTGATTCAAATTGAATATACTACTTACAGTGTGTATAATAATTTTACGTTACCTTTAAATTTTGTTATTTACTGTATTTAATTTTTTATAATATCAATTATATATTTTGCTCTTCTATTTATTTTAGAAATATTTATTGGATTGCGTATTTATATATTGTATGGATACATTTACCACTATCTATGTTGCTTACTGCTCTTGAGTATGGTAGATAGTAATATTATAAGTATAATTGCTTTTAAGTGTGTTTAAGTATTTATTTGTTTTGCTTGCGTCTACCCAAAAAGGCAATTAGCATAAAATACTAAAATTAACATAAAAACTATCTAGATGTCTGATAGTAGATTGACAGGTAAGATTTTGAGATATCTGTGGGGTAAGAAATCGACAACGAGCTGGGTCAATGAAGTAAAAAGAGATTTCGAAAAAAACAAAAAAACAATATAAATATAGAGGAAATAATTAATAGAGAAGTCTTTCGGCGAAAAGTATTGAAAATGGAGGGATTCCAGGGCGGAAAGTGAAAAGGACTGGTGCAAAATGGTCTGAGGACAGAAAGAGGAAACATGGTGAACGGATGAAGGCATACCGGAAGAAAAGAAAAGAACAAGGAAGAAAGAATTGAAATTGGCAAGTGGTCCTCTGTTGGCCCATTCGAAAAAAAAAAAAAAAAAAAAAAAAAAAAAAAAAAAAAAAAAAAAAAAATATATATATATATATATATATATATATATATATATATATATATATATGAGGTGAAGTGGGGCAAGTGCGCATAACTCTCTTGTAAACTCCATAGCAGTGAATTGATTCTTTGATGAGGTAAGTGCAAAAATAGTCAACTCCCATAAATCATTTTACTCCTTGAAAATAAAAAAATTGAGAAAAATACACACAATACAATTTTATAATTTTAACTCATTCAACTTTACACAACACCTAGATCAACAGGTTGAACTATGAAAATTCCCAGAGAGGTTATCTTCTACAGTAGAGCACTCTAGTATGTTAGGTTTGGAGGGTATAAAGGTCTGTCTACTTCCAAAAATGGCAGTTGATATAACAAAATGACAATAGAAATTATGGCGGACTAATACACTTACCCCATAAACGCACTTACCCCACCTTACCTTATACATATCTAGGCAGTAGGTTAAAACCGAATAGTAGCACTTAAATAAATTCTATATTAGAGGGTCTTGGGGCCATCTTATTTTCAGACGATTCGAAGAGTTATTTAAAATGTAATAGGAATTTTAATGTTTGTGGATTTTACTATGAAAGGACATGTTTGAGCTGAGTCAGAAACGTATGGTACATTAAGATCATTATAAATAAGTCTGTTTTTTTTTTTCTAAGGCTTTAGATCGAAAGGATTGGATACGAGATGAAATGTGGATTTATCTTTCAAAACTGAGCATACCTACTTTAGAATATGGTTGAAAAAGAGCAAAACCACTACACTAGTCCTTCCCCTGTAGTAAAACCCAAAACATTTTTATTATTTGAATCCTTGCTACACGACTACTTTCGAAAAAAAAGTATAGTAGAATGTTTTATCATAAAATAAAAAAATCGACCGAAAGTTGACATGTTCAGGTTTGAAAGATAACTCGTCAAATGGATGGCTTAGTGAAGCACCATAGCTCAACTCCATATGTCCGGTATTTACTTTAGATTCTTTTTTTATTTTAGCTGGTGAAATGACAAAGACACTTCTTATAAAAGTACGAGCATAAATACAACAAACGGCTCTGTAGTGGTTATATCTGTACCTCCACCTTTGACGATAAGCAGCAAGCAAGCAGTATCTGTGTGAGTTTTGTTTTGTGTGTGTGTGTGTGTTGTGTGTGTGTGCGTGTGTGTGCGTGTGCGTGTGTGTATGTGCGTGTGTGTGTGTGCGTGTGTGTGTGTGTGTGTGTATGTGCGTGTGTGTGTGTGTGTGTGTGTGTGTGTGTGTTACACTACATAAAAATTACCTGTCACATCATACTTTTGCGTTTAACGAGATAAAATTATAGTTTAAAATTGTTCCTTTGGTTGACTTATTAAACTACACAATTTTCAAAATTAATATAATACAGTTAAACGACGTTTACAGCTTCATAAAAAAAATTTAAATCATCAAAAAATTACTTATTGCCATTTTAGTCCATTAAATTCTCGTTCTTACATTCCTTATCAAATGCCTGTGAACCATTGTTTCCTCAATCATTTTTTTTTTAATTATTATTTTTCTGTTTGGTTTCCAATCAAACGTTCTTTTAGTTTTTATAAATTAATTTATTTTAATCATGAAAAATTTTTACTGATATGTAACGATTTTAATGAAATGATGTTTCAGAAAAAATAGTTATAAAAATGGCTCCACTTCTGACAGTAATTATTAAATATATTAGTTACAAATAAAATCCAATTTACGTTATTGATAAATCTATAAACATTAATGCCTATAGCCATATAAGGCTACGGGAACCCGCACCAGACAGAAGCGGGCAACAGCTGCATGTACGACTAAGTTCTCAGGAGTCAATTCTCACACGACCTCTTAATCGAACCTTCTCAAATATATTATTAGAGCGATCATTATCAGCTCCTGATTTATTAATATTTGAGTTTATAACTTTATCGGAACCATTGGTCTTATTAATTTAATTATACCATTCGAAATATACATGACATTTACCAGGAGGTTCATGATCAGAACGATAGATAAAACCGAGGACGAAAGATTTTTTATTTTTAATGTAACAGAAGTCATTTCTTTTGATTATACTATTAGTAATTAAATCTTAAAACAGTTTATCTATACTATTATGTAATAGGACAAGCCATTTTTCGTTTGCGAAAACTGCTGAACCAATACGTACCAAACATTAACTACATCATCTTCATAGTTCAAGGAAGCTTTAACAATAAAACTTACTGATTATCTAATAAATTTTGATTAAAAATGCAATAAATATGTGGATTCCAGTAGTTTGAAAATTGACCCAGAAGTTGAACAACCCTGCAGCAAGCCATAAGGGTTGCTAAACTTTGAGTATATGCGATCACTTTTGTAGGTTGAAAGAAAACTGGTGCAAAAATGATAATAACAATAATGCAAATTCAAATGCCTAGGTGAATTTGTAGAACTGACTGGAAAAAGCATCACAAATTTACTTGTTGAATCTAATGTATACAGTTGTAAATATCCATAAATATTTAAAAATAAAAAATAAATAACAATTTTATAATTATAATCATATTCAAATAGACTGGAGTCATATAACGTCTTCTCAGAATTACTATTTCAATCAAAAGGAATCTTACTTTATAATTTCCATGTAAAAGTGATTGCGAACTGTAATTACGGCAAATGAAAAATAAGGAAATTCTTTGTGAGCACAAAGTGTTGATTCCTTGTAGAATAATTAGAGCAACTTCTGGACGTATTATTAATACGAGGCCATAAGTAAATCGTTAAACGTTGAAATTACATTCATTTCGTGTTGTCATTTGAAAAATTATGGAATATTTTAAATATACGACTAAAATACTAAACACCATCATTGTAGGGAACCAGAAATGGGATTACACCCAAAAGACGGCTCATTAGAGTCAAATATTTAATTATAGGGCTCGCATGTCAAACAGCACAGGTTTATTAACGTGTCAACTCGCCCAATTATTGCGTCACGAGACAAACATGTGTTACGCCGGCGAAGACATTCAGCGTCCAGCTAATGATAAATTGCGGGTATGCCTCATCAGTCACATTGGTTGGGCTGATCCGAGCCTGTGTCTTACTTATGAAAACCAGATCTGGAAAAAAAAAAAAATTATTATTATCCGATGTCTCTTAGAAAAAATATAATAACTCAATTTCTCCCTGACCGGGAAAAACAATAGACCATGGATGTGTCCATCTCTAATCTACTTTAAGTTTAAGAACAGTTGTGCTCCGAACTGTTCTTATTCTCCTAATATCAAACTATCAAGAAGGTCAACGGTAAAATATTTTTCATGTTGAATAAAAAATTTAAATAATCTTATTGTCCTTAACTATGACAAACTACAATGTTTTTTTTTTTAAATATATGAGGTGAAACAAAAACATATCGTCAAATTTTTGAATATACCTTATGTATCCTACATATCTAATTGATTTCTCAATCTCTAAGATCTGGGCTCTGGGATGAATAATAAAAATAATTGCATTATAAAAGTTATAAAGAGAAAAACAAGTATAAAATTAACTTCTTTATTTTTCTTGCCCAAGGTTTAATAGTTATTTTATATTTTTGTGGAACAAGAAATAAAAGAACTAAAAGACGAGCTCTTGCAGCTAATACGATTGAGCTGTACTTCGAATTCGAGAATGGACAGTTAGAAAAATAATTCAATAAAATCAGTTATACATATGTGTGAAAAGACAGAATATATATATATATATATATATATATATATATATATATATATATATATATATATACTATATATATATTATGTCACTGATTACTCTTTCTTATATTATTTTCGTGTAGTTCCGGAAAAAACATACTAGTATGAAGATTTTGATATAAAAAAAAATATATACAATACATACTAGATTATTCAATAATATTAAGCTTAAATTTTAAGTTCTAAGAGCAGCGCAGAGATTTTTCTTTCAGGTTGGAGGGAGCAGACAGATGACCCAATAGTTCCTAGACACTATGTAATATCTGACCTTGTTGCTTCCTCTAATCCAAAAAAAAAATCTTGAAATAGATTTCTTTTTGAGACAATCCAACAGTTTCTGCTTTCTTACATCACTGGAACAGAATCACTAATCTTCCCTAGAATTTCCATTTCACTTTAAAAAGACATTTCTAGAACTGTCCTATCGCTAATAAATCATGATAAGGAAAGATTTACAATGTTTACCTCGATGGGCGGATGGTAAAATATATTTCAGAAGAAAACTAGGCAAGCTATCTATTTTAGAAAACGTATTAATCAAATATAACTTTAGTAAATTTTTAAATAATATTTTGAAAAAAAAAAAAGAAAAATGGATATAGTCAAATAAACAGAGATCAAGATGACTTATTTTTAAGACAATATGAATATCAACTTACATTTTAACATTTTAAATTCCAAAATGTCTAGCTATTATTGACTAAAAAAACAATTAATAATTATGTTTTTTTTTGTTTGTTTTTTCTCTTTAATTTTATTAATCCACACCTGTCACTTATCATGTGACAACAAGCAGATATGATAGTTGTAATGTACAAGATAATTGGCATGTCAGGAACGAGGGAGGACAGTACCCAGCGGTACTTACTCCTGACATGGAACATGATATTTAATGAGTTTTAACGGAGTAGATCCCTTAACCAACTCCTCTTTAATCTCCTTTGGGTATTATCTGGCAAGCTTCTGGAGGCCATACTTTGTATTAAATTATTGATATGTCCATGAAGTTTGTCGTGAAGTCTTTTGAATAAAATCTGGATGTGATCTTGCACTATGGGTATGTGTAAGTTTGTGTGTAAAGTTTTGTTATTGATATACCAGTTAGATTGTGTAATGAGTCTTAAAGTTTTTGACTGGAAAGTCTGTATTTTTTGGATGTGTGTTTTTTTAGCTGTTCCGTAAATTTGTGAGGCGTAGGTCCATAGAGGTTTTAATAAGTAAGTATATCTATTTAGTCTTTGCGTCATTTTCAATTTTAGGCGTTGGTGTTTCACTTGTGGGCCCCAATAATTATGTTAGTTACAAAATATATAATATAGTTAAATAATGATTTAATTAGTCAATAATTTAATACCTGGTCGGCCTATATCTATAGAGCAAGTAATAAAAATATTACTTTATTATTATTTTTTTTATAATTATGTCATAAGACATATTAAAAAACTAGAAAAAAAAATAGAACAAAGTATCAGTCTGAAAAATTAGCCTTTTAAGATCAATAAAAAAAAAAAATAAAAAATGAGGAATAGAGAACATTTAGATATAAATTATATTGAAATGTAACTATTTTATTTAATAAATATTTCCTCACATAATAAGCTTTGCTTGATAAGTAGTATGAATAACAATAAATCCGTACATAATCAATTTTAAATAATCAAAAGAAAAAAAGTATAAATTGGTGGCCAAGTTAGAATATAACTTAGGAGTAAGATCAGAAATCCTTGTTTAAATCCTTAGAATTGAAGTTTAAAAAAAAATTATTTGTATGTGATTCCCCTACTAACTCCGCTTTATATTCTGAAACTTTATACCAAAATTATTTTCATTGAGTTTCATCATAAAAACAGAATGAATTTTTCTTAGATTTTGTATTAGATCGATAAATAATAAAACATTTAAGATAATTTGCGTTTAATCAACTCCAATCAGAAAATATATAATAGGATAATAAAACAAAATAAGCATTGGCAGATGTGATTAGGCCTATTGGAGAACATCCGGTCCACTTTCCTCCACCAATTTGAGGCATATCTGAGGCCCGATCTTGAAGGCACATCGAACTTTCTAAAAATTCGAATTGTGATTTTTCTAAATCAAGGTTGTTTTTTATGTTATAGATAAAGAAGAATGGCTTCGTTTTGAATTTGTAGATCACATCAGATCCGGAGCACAGATATTTAAAATAAAACCCACTCGATGCGATGGTGTGCGGGTTAGTATGTACTGAAGTTGCAGGCACATATGCTACTGTACAAACGGCGAACACTGGAGCCTTTAATAGGGCGCTCGGGCTCAAAAACTTTAAAAGGCGGCGGCTTTTTCGTTTTATGAATTTATTTTAAATAATAAAGTAAAAGTAATATTATTTACATAATGTGTACCTATAGTATACAAATAATAAAATATTGTAGGTACGCATATTTCGCACGATATCTACATATAAAACAATAAAATATAAACCATAAGCATTTAAAACTTTCTTAAAATATAAAGTATTAATCATATTTTCAGGATTATAACTAATAAATAACTATTTAATGTTTTTTTATATAATGTCATTAAATTGGTTATTTGATATCCAAGTAAATTTTGAAGGATCGTTCTAAATTTTAATACTGAAGTAATGTTAATTTTACCTGATCCCCTAAGAAAAGTATATTATGGATTTAATCAGAATTATCCGAATCCATAATATGAAGTTAGATGTATTGTGACATATAAAGATTCTTAGATATATGGTGCATGTCCATTGGTAACATGGACATTGGTAACAAACTTCGGTGTCGAATGATTTCTTTTTTTATGTTGGCATTTTTTTAAGGTTAGTTATCAATAAGTTGAAGACATTAGTAGCCGATTAAAAACGTCTTTAATATCATGAATTCTATAAGTCTTCTTACTAAATTGTTCCTTATAAGCCTTAAAATCATTGTTGAAGGCCTTTTACTAAATTTAAAGATTCAATATCTTAATTTTGCGGAAGGGAATTGCACTTTTGCCTTCATATATATTTTTACAAAAGCTTATATGATCATATCACAATGTCAGTTTGCAATTTCCTTGCGCATATTTTCAGTATTTTTTTTTTTAATGCTGCTTCCTAATATTTATTTTGTAAAAATCCTTGTGTTTCAGCCTTTTAGCCAATAAAATAAGAAAAGAAAAGAAAACTTTAGGTGAAATGATGTGCCTGTTAGTATATTTTAATGCAAGTAAGATTTAGTTTGGTTTAAGAGGTTTTGTCGGCCACGTCACTAGTCCCTACCTCCTGAAATATGTGAAACCTCTTTAACACAAACATTGCAATATAAATATATAAGGGGTCACCTGCGGTGTAGTGGTTAGCATAGCAACCTACTAAACCCAAGATCGCGGGTTCGCAGCCCGGCAGATGACCTTAGGATTTTTTAAAGGGAGTAAAAAATCCTTAGCTATGCCGTCCTTCGGAAGGGACGTAAAATGGGGGTCCCGAGCCTGTGCGATGTCAGGTATGCGTTAAAGATCCCTATCCTAATTATACCTGGATAGGTAAAATTTAGGATTCCCACCGTAGCATCGCCCGATTAGCCATAGCAGCATAAAGTGACGTTAAACGAAATAAACAAATAAATATATAGAACAACATATTTGAGAGAAATCAATACAATACCAAAAATATTACATGGTCATATTGTCTAAATGTTACAAATAGTGATATATCGACATTTTTTTTTCTATATTGCAATATTTTTCTTTATATCGATATACCGATGCTACAATGTTTAATACATTTTTTCCAATTTTATATACGGTGGCCAGGGAATATTTTGCAACTGTTTCCTCTTCAGTGCCACCAGAGCGATTATGAACCGTCTCACCCACAAGGAATAAATTAAGTGGAGAAATTTTGGGATAGTCACTTCTATAATCCACTGATGACGATACGTGGGAGGTAAATTATTGACCTCATAATATTGATATCTGACTAATTTTATATACCGACTGCCTACTGATTCATTCATTATAAAACAATACACTACTTTTACATTTAAAACATTTGAAATAATTTTGATCCTATTTACTTTGTGAAATGGATTGAAGTAACGATATCCAACTTCTTCTCCATCCGTGCTCCCAAATCAAAGATACATGCTAAAATAGAAAACACTAAATTAATGTTGAATGCAATGTTTTTAATTTCGGAGTAATCTTTTTCACATTTGAGAAGAGGATAAAATAATATCATAATAAAATAATAAAAAAATATCAATGTAACACACCAAACAGTGCAATCCAACTAAAAACTATAGAAATGGTTACAAAAAAAAATCACGATATATCGATAAATCCACATTTTTAGTCACCGATATATTGTAATCAACATTCAGAACTCAAACATTCGAACTCAAAAATTCGATATGAATATATATATATATATGGTCGATATGAAATATCGATATTTTTCTTATGATACCAATCCCTAGTTACAAATAAAACAACAAACATGATGTTTTTAATTAACCTTATATTTAAGTAGATTCCCCTGTCACGGCTTCGACCTCTCTCATATGTAAAGAACTTC
Source organism: Euschistus heros (assembly GCA_003667255.2). Taxonomy (NCBI): domain Eukaryota; kingdom Metazoa; phylum Arthropoda; class Insecta; order Hemiptera; family Pentatomidae; genus Euschistus; species Euschistus heros. The sequence continues at coordinate 1,946,669 of RCWM02000051.1, read as the reverse complement.
ATTAATAATTGAAGTTGTATTTGTCTAACGATAAATATTTTATATTGAAGCATACAACTGAGTATTATTAAATCAATGATATTTTCACGAATAGCAGTAATTTTTAACAAAGTACACTAGTTAGCTGGTCGAAAGCCAATAAATCATATTTTTTCACACAATATCAAAAATCAAAGGATAGGCATTTTGACTTGGTAATCATTTTATTGATTTCATCTGATTGTATTTTAATGTCTACCCGTAAAAATACACGACAGTGAGTTATATATATCTGCCACTCATCATTTCAAATTTAAATTTGACATATTGTAAATGTTATTCTTGAATAAATCTGAACATGATGTAGTTGCTGTAAACTTGCAACAGATGGGTACAGTATTTTAACCATTGCAAACTCTGTTGCGGAATGGTGCTAACCACATATTGGTTTTCAAACCTAATTGGGAAGACATGTCACATGGCAATATTTAAATCTTTTATAGTAATTTATTTGAATATAAGTAAATTTTATTCTCAATTCAAGTTTTATATAACACCGTACCATTAGAACCTCTCATGTAGAAAAGTGCTCGCCACCTATCGGTCAATTTTCAAACTTCACTGCTATCCACATATCTTTGCTTTTTGAAATTGATTAAAAATCAGTAGATTTTATTATTGCTAAACCTTCCTGGAGCTATAATGATGATGTATGATTAAATTTTGGTACAGATTTGTTCATTAGTTTTCGCGGTTATTGATCGCAAATGAAAAATGGCTTGTCCATGAATAGTATAGATTAAATATACCCTAAAATATATATGTATATGCTTTTAAATAGAAATAACCATTATAAAGAAATGCTATTTTGACCCAGACGAGAGACTAAATCTAAGACCCCAGAGGAACGAAGCCCAGATGTCCGCCTATCTGGATGACTGATGGGACTGTGTTTACCTTCGGCCGCCTACTCAGACCATTGTCTCTTATCTCTTCTCCATTAGCACTTGGCCGTTTCAGTCATTTCCGCGACGGCTTCATCAACTAGTGCTCACCTTATTTGTTTATTGTACCGGCGCTATCTCGCTATCTAGTCTTTGTTCGCATAGTGTGGGGGATACGATGTCAATAGGGATTATCGTGATGGCATAAGCCACTTTAGATTCCTTTATATGGTGTCATTCATCTGGCATCAGTTTATGATTTCGTTTCGTTGCAGTCAATATTGCATCACCATAAGAACAAATCATGCAATGAATCTATTGAAGAAAATATTTTGATTGGACCTTTGTAATTAAGAATAGCCATGAAAGAAAAGAATTGTCAACAATCATTATAAGAAAATCTTATAGCATAAGAATATGGTTAGTGAAGGGTTTAAGAATTATCTTCACAATACACCCTTAAACGTTACTCAGAATAACTGACCTAATTGCTAGTCCAGTGAATCTAGAGAAGGTGAGTGAATCTCCCAATAGCCGAAACACGTACCCTTTAAAAAAATATTGGTTAGAGGAACACACAGAACAGAAATTTGCTGTGTACTCATTTGCTGTGGTACTCATCCCCGTGCAACAGTCACCATGTGAACTATACGTTTTGGCGCAACAAAGAAGATGACAATACTAGTAGTGAAATATTTTATTGCTTTTAGCGATTTGTGAAGTTTTTGTGAAGAATGACCGTAACACTACACACTACCATTACGGGTCTAATGATCCTTTTCGGCAGTTTTTGTAAACGATATTCATTACATGGCTTTTTAACTTTACTGATTTTATTACAAAATATATCAGAAGTGTTTTTTCTACTCCTCTCTTATAATTGTTTTTTATTAAAATATTGTGGTAGAAATATGTACACATGCAATGTCGGTAAGATTAGTGTTAATGTGCAATAAGCTGCTGATTTGTGACTAACTAAACACCATTTCTTTCATATAAACATATTGCTCAATATGCTTCGCATATTATTGGAAGACAATTAGGAGTGATCCTTCTATACCACCATGCGTTCCTATAGTGATTATTGGAAGACGTCTACAAAGCCGAAGAGAGTGAAATTATGTTAGTTATATAGTGCAATTAAGATCATTTAAAGGAGAAAGCTATTTAAGATAAGTTAAACAGCAAACAAAACTTTATTTCTTTTTAATAAAAATATGGTTAAGTTCGTATTATGTCAAGCATATACATACATTTACATACATTACATATACATATATTTTCGTATACGTGTTGAGGTTATAAATTAGTTTAGTAAATTTAAATATTTATAAAAAAAATTATGTTTAATCGTTATATAATCATTTAATCGTTAAATATTTATGTTTCTAATGCTTAATTAGTGTATACATACACATAGATTTTAGGATCTTCCTATTATTTTTTAGAGGTTATATATGATGTATTGTACTCTTTTGTTATTCTTAGGGACGTGTTTTCCCAGAATAAAATTTTTATTCTCTACTTATTAAAAATGAAAAAATAAAAAAATAAATCTCTCCTGACTTTATTTAAGGTTATTTCTTTCTGTAGGAGATCACTCATCCAACTCATTTTTGAATAGAAGATGGCCTTTGGGCCTTCTTTTTCAGTTTTTGTTGTATTTTATTAAATTAATATTATAATCTGTCTTTCTTTATGGCAGTAAGTAATATGAAGGACATGAATCCAATCATACTATGGTATATGTAAAATGAAAAAAAAAAAATTAGATTAAAATTTCTATAGATACAAAATAAAAAATAAACTGTAATAAATAATAATAAACTGAAATCTCAGCCGACTACCAGAAAATCGATTGACGAAAAAAATAATAGATTATGTAATTTCACTTAAGAATTCCACACCTTGGCTAGATGAAATTCGAAAGGACCTCAAAAATACAAATATAAGACCAACAGACATTTTAGAAAGAAACATCTTTAGACACAAAGTAGACAAATGGGAAGTTGTACCAGAGCCAAAACAAAAACAGTACATACCAAAGTGGTCATAAGAGCGTAAACCTTTTCTGAAAGAATGAAGGTATACTGGAAGAATAGGAAGAACCCAAAGAAAAATTGATTGAGTTAATTGCTTAACGTCTTCCATTTCTAAGGAGAATTCGCGAGAAAAAAAAAAAAAAAACTGAAATCAATAAAAAAAAATGTTTTTTTTTCGAAATAAAATAACACAATACAGACAATAAATAACAGCTTGCAAGAACAAGCTGACTGACGTTTGGAATATATACAACCTGACCCAAGCGATCCCATCGCGTCTCTCTCAGCTGTATCACTCTTGTCAAAATCTAGTGGAGGCTGAAAAAAAGCTCTCAAGTTGTTAAAGGATATCATCTTAAAATATATTAATGTAGCAATATTGTTATTTTCTTTAGTTCTAGTCCTAGCCGATCCTCTAGGGTTTAAGATAACATATGTTGCATAAAGTAAGCTATCAATAGGGAAGACAATCCGTCGAAGAAGAACGTGATGGACTGAATATGTGGTGGTCCCTAATGAACCCCCAGATGGGCAGAGATAGGTGGGGCTACTGATTTGTGAAGGCGCACAAGACAATAGCACTAGATAAGACCCAGTTTGGAAGCGGTCATTATCGCTTCTGGGCCCTAACCCTAAGTGCACCGCGCTATTTAAGGGCACTACATTCCTTCAATGAGCCCTGTACCGAGTCCACTTTTAGTCAATGGCTTAATAAGGAGTCCCCCATCCGATCCAGCTTAGCATATGTTCATCAATCTCTTAGGTTTTTAAGCAAGAGAAAGGAAGTGAAGTACACATTTTTAAAGATACTAGCATACCTGTCCCGGCTTTGCCCGCTCTCATAAGGAAAGAACGTAGATAATTCAAACTAATAACTGAAGTTTAATATGTTATCGATAAAAATCTTGTATTGTAGCATCTAACTGAGCATTATTTCTTCAATGATATTTTCACGCATAGCAGTAATTTTTAACCTGTTTGTAAATTTGTAGTTGTATGTACCGATTAGGTGTATGAAGATTACGTAAAAGCATAATCAGACTTCAAATTTATAATTTTAATGTATAAGTTTCAGACACTCCAGTCTCATATCACTTCCCTTGAAGAATTCTGTCATAACAGAGAGTTAGGATTAATCCCCGCAAATCCCAGCAAATAACCTTTACCCTCCGTCGAAAACCTACCTCATCCCGTCCTCCTGTATTCTTTAATAGACTACCATTAAATAATGTAGAACAGATAAGATACCTTGGATTTTATCTGGACAAGAGACTTACCTGGAACCCTCGTACAAGATTGAAAAGACAAGAAGCTGCGCGTCGATTTCGACTATTACAACACCTCCTACAAAACTCATCTATAAGACGATTGTCAGACCTATTTGGACCTACAGTATACAGTTATGGGGATCCACCAAACCATTGAATTTTTCTCGCAACCAATCACTCCAATCTAAAATCCTTCGAAAAATCCTTAATGCTCTTTACTTTGTCACAAATGAACTGATCCACAATGACCTTAATATCCCATATGTTCCTGATTTGGCACGAACCAGATACCTTTCTCTTCATAATAAACTCATTTCTCATCCAAATCCACTTGTTGCACAACTGATTAGAGTACTACCAATGGGTAGTTCCTCAACAAGTTTTAGCATGTCATCATTTTTCATTGTAAACCGCTTAATTACTAGATGTATTTGCAATGCAGTTATAATTTCTAGTAATAAAATAATAATAAAAAAATGTATAAGTTGATAATCCACAGGGACAGAGCCTATTAAGAAACTCTTGCGAATAACGGACTGTTTTTCAGTGCTTAAAACTAAAGGCCCATGAATCATATTTTTACTCACGATATCAAAATACAGTAATAATTTTCTTGATTTGATCTGGTTGGAATTTAATTTCTAACCATAAATGTATGTGGCAGTGATCCAAAACCTTTTTTTTCATCTAAAAGTTATATTTAGTATCAGACCCTTTATATAAACTTTTTGTCAAGACCCGTAAAATAACCATGTTAAAAACCGCGTACTATTGTGAATTTCAAGCTTTTCAGGCACATTTTTCGTTATAACTCCAAAACTACTTGTCAGACCCGAAATTTATTTTTCCATCTGAAATCTGGTTTAATTTACTATTAAATCTTGTACATTAAATTTTGAATAAATCCTATAATATAACCACGCCATAGTACGACCTTGTCAAATTTAACTTATGCTTGCGAAACTTTGCCAATAAATCAAACAATTATCAGGAAACTATGAGTAACGGTTAGAGGAATGGAACGTGATATCTTACAGATCACAAAGAGGGACAAAAAATCAAGAAAGTGGATAAGGCTTAAAACGAAATTCCCAGATATAGTTCAGATAATTCACAAAAGAAAATGGACTTAGGCGGACACCTCGTAAGGAGCAAAAATGATAACTTTTCCAAGAATATAATAAAATGGTACCCCCGAGAAAATGAAAAAGCAGCAATAGAAACAGATCAATTAAGTTGAAGCAAGCACAAAGACTTACCTGGCCAACTTATAAAAAGAAATCTCTTTTGATAAATGCTAAGTTGAAACACTATAATTCCACAGTTAAACTAGAGGCAACTTATGCTAGTGAAACGTTATTCAAAGACACAGACAAAGTACAGAAAACTGATAGAAGAATTATGAGAACAATTATTAACAAAAAACACCAAGTTGATGGACAGTGGAGATTGTTGCCTAACAACATAGTCTACAGTGAATGTGAGTAAATAATAACTACAATGCGTAAAAGAAGAATTTCCTTTTTTTGTCACATATCAAGACTACCGAAAACCAGTTATTGAAACAACTATTTGAATACTTTTTGAAAAATAAAATAAATAATAATTGGTTCAAAGAAGTTCAGGATGATTTGAAAGAATTAAATATAACCCAACAACAAATCAAAGACAGAGAAGAGAAGAGGTTTTTGAAGAATAAAAGTATAAGTCTCGAACTAAAAACAGTTAAACGGAAACAATATACTATGCCGGACACACAAAGGGCAGCCAGGCGGAGAGGATGAGAAAGTTCTGGGAGCAGAAGAAGAAGTATAAGTAGAATACTCAAATGTATTGATTTAAGTGCTCCAATGTAGGCGTAAAAAAAAAAAAAAAAAAAAAAAAAAAAAAAAAAAAAAAAAAAAAAAAAAAAAAAAAAAAAAAAAAAAAGTCAGCCCTTAACTGATTTTGTATAAATGTAAATAGGAAAAAAAAAATTATGTATTTATATGAATACAAATGTATACTTATTATATCATACATACTTTGGAAATGTATGATTAGGTACCATTATTGTACATAAAGGTTTTTTATTATTATTATACGAATATACCCTCGGCAACATTTTCGGGGGTATTTCACGAAACGTTATTAAAATATCGTATACTGAGTCTGATGGGATGATCAATGTTTTTCTAATCTTTATTTTTATTTTTTTTTTTTGTAGTATCTTAAGACATAATAAATCTCATTACGTTAAAAAGACCTATGGTTTTAAGAATTATGTAAAAATTTCTTTAACTTTTTCGCTAAAGATACTGAGTTTTGTTTAGGTATTATTATGTTTTAAAATACAATATCTGGTAGATTGTGTAAAATTGATTACAGACTTCTTATTATGTTTTTCTTTGAGGTCGTCTAATATTTTGCATATGGTCTCCAGGCGGATCTAGATCAAAGAGAAGATAATCTGGGACGGATGTTTGTCCATCGCAGCCTCTCCTATTATCGAGGACAATATGCCCTAATTGCAAGACCTGAGGCGCCGGGATCTTTAGTTATGGGTTGCCTTATAGGTCAGTCTTTGTCCATGTTGTTTATCCAAGTGGTCGCCTCAACGGCCTTGATATTTCAATGATTCCCAACAACAAAAGGCGGTTAAGTACTTTAAAAACTTGACAATTATAGAGAAGCGTAAATAAGAAACATAAATGTTGCCTGATTGCTTAGTAGGAAGAAAAGCTCTTAAATTGATGAAAAACAGTATTAGGTTGATTTTAAGTACACAATAAAAACTCAAATAAGTTATTATTTTTAATTATTATAATAAATAGATACAGCAATCCTTACAGGGCACACTGGTCCATCATAGGTTTCACTGACTCATCAAAATTACTTACTGAAAATTCAAGACTGTTTTAAACTTCATAAAATCTAATAAGAAATCATAATACATTGCATTTATTCAGCAAACCAATTCCGCAGACAAACACAGTAAAATACTTAGGATGAACTTTGGAAAAACGACGGCATAGGACCCTTCTCTCAAATAAATTTGCCTTACTTTGAATAAGCCTTTTTCACACAACTAAACATATTTCGCGATGTTGGTCTGTAGACTAGACAAGTTGACATCCTTTCCTAATAATAATAAAATATTTTAGTTAATGTTTATTTGCAATAACGCTCTCACTCATCCTCCATGGGTTTTTTTTACACCAGTGACGCAGAGAGCAGAGCTGGGACCTCTCTGTACCTGGCTTGTCCCTCTATAAGTGGAGGGACAGGTCTGGTTAGGGGATCCCTAGGATGAATGTATATTTCAAATACAGTGTGTAAATAAAGTGAGATATCTGTGCACCCCCCCCCTTCAATTCCCCAATCAATCTTAAATTTGTTCAACATTTCTCCCTTTATACATTTAGGTACTTGCTATTTACAAGTTTATTAACGAATTATAATTGTATTTTTAATATATTTGTTGTTTTAACTCGACTATGCAATTTTTTTTACCTACTTACCCTAACACATTAAAAATAACATACGCATGCGATATAGCAATCCTGACTAGATATTCAGATATCAATTCGGCTTCACTGACTACAACACTACTTACAATTGCAAGACTGGTTCAAAAAATGAAAAATTAAACTCAAAAACGACAAATCACAACTTTTGTACAAATATATTATTTTTACACTACGAAATGATATCTACCCCTAGTTATACATTAAAAATGTTTGAATCAAATAGGCAAACACTGTTCAATATTTAAGACTAATTTTTTACAGAAGGATGACATGAGGCCCTTAAATCTGGGACATTTATATCCATTTATACATATAAGATCGACATTCAAAATTATGGAAAGACTAAATACTTATACTTATTAAAACCACCATGGACGTTATGCCTCACAAATTTACGAAATATAAATAAAAAACACATATCCAAAAAATACAAACTTTCCAGTCAAAAACATTAAGTCTCTTTGTACAATCACCAAGATCAATGCACATCAATAACACGTTACATGCAGACAAAAGATTTCACGACAAAGTCTACACAGATATTAACCACTTAATAATTAATGACTTCGAGAAACATGCCAGAGAGTAGCCGAATAAGGCTAAAAAGGTGTTGGTTAAAAGATCTACTCCGTTAAAATTAATTTATAATCATGTTAGGAGTAAGTACCGCTGGGTGCTGACCTCCCTCATGCCTGACATTCTATTTATCGTTCATAACAACATAACCTTTGTTTTTTGTCATGGTATAAGTGACAGGTGTGGATTTGAAAAGGATTTTTAAAAACAATCGTAAATCGATTTCCTGTCATAGAGGTATAAGGATTCGAAAAGTTTTGTTACTCGCAAATCATTAGTTCTAGGGGATTTAATGTAATGAATGAAGAAAGAAGAGAAGACTATCAAATGGCTAAAGAAAATTGTGCAATAATAAATATGGTTAAGCAGGAAATATAATATAGAAATTATTAAAGATAATATCTATTTCAATACAATTTAATTTAAAAGAAATTTTCATGTATCCATATCTGAGTCGTAAATAATTGATTTAGCAGCTATAAAGCTTCTATTAAGCAGTGCTTTCGACTTCGTACAAGCATACACCATATAAATGTTTTAAGTTGTTTATATCTCCGATATGCTGTAAAAAGCCTAAGCTGTTTTTACCTTTCCCCAGTAATCCATGCATTATTAAAACCGGAATAATCCTTTAAACCCATCGATGCTCTGGAAACATTTATTCTACATGTGAGTATGTGCCGGAGATATAATAGATTCGGGTTGGGCAATGGAGCGCGTGCTCCAAGTTGAGCAATATGGTAATACTCCTGTTTATCTCAGCTGGTAGTCCTGCATCCAAACAGCCTCTTCCACCAATTAATTCTACTTACCCTTTCTACGGCGTGGCTCTCCTAGGCAACTGATCCACGTAATATTTTGCAACCCTCAACTACCATTTTAATGATGTTACAGTTAATAATCTGCGGGACTAAATCGACAATTCAAATTGTACCTCACAGATTCTTACGATTGTTTGTTATTTCTTGCTTAGAGGCATGAAACACTAAAGTTCATCAATGCCCTTTGTTATTAATTAAATTTTTAAACATTTAAATTACTATTTCTGAAGAAAATCTATATTGTTCTATATCTATATTATATTTACTTCCATAGTAAGCTCCATAACCACTCCAATCCACTAGTCTCCCTACTTGCTTCCCATTCCATTCCCGATAATCCTCCGAGGCGTCTGAAAAGAAGATGGCCTAGAGACCTTTTAGTGTAGATTTTTAAGTGCTACTAGTGAGTAGTTCTTCACAAGTTATTTTTATGCCATTGTATTCACTATCAACACATTTACTTTATGTATATGTTTTTGTACAGTTGTAAATATCAATAAATGAAGAAAAAAAAAATTATATTTAAAATATTGTGAACATTTACAAACATGAATGATGTTTTTAAAATATTCATTCATATGTCCTGAATTCTTTAAGTGTAGAATTTTTTTTTTTTTTCATAAATAAAAACTTTTATTGAGTAAATATTGCTATCTGCCTCGAATGTGGGTAATGAGTAACATGGATGGCTTAAGAATGTTCAATAAAAAATAATTAAAAAATAACAATGAAAAAAAAAAACAGAACAGAAAAGAACTATGCGATACATAAATACTATAAACCGTATAATATATAAATAAAATATATAAATTGAAAAAAATAATAAAATAAATCAAAATAAAAAAATAAATAATAATAGTAAAAATTAAATTAATTTAAATTAAAAGTTAAAAATACAATCATGCTTTATACTTAATATAAACTCATCCTAAAGAACCCCAGCTAAGCTAAACCTGTCCCACCAGTTGTATTATGGAGAGTACCAATATAAACCTTTACAGTCCATAGCTTGAAAGAAAAATCATGTTATATAACTAGTTGCATCTCTGGATGAGGAGTAATAGAAAAAATAGTACTCATGTAAGTACAATAAAAAAAACCTTGCAGGTAACTCAATATGAATGATCAGTTATTATTTTTCGAATGGAAACAATTTTTTTTAAATTATTTATTTATTAATATTTATAACTTTATACAATGTACATTTTGAAAAAATGTAAGGAAATATCATTACAATAACATGTTAATAACTTGTACAGAAACAACTTCTTCTACCTATCGGTGGAAATTCAACGAAATCTTCTGTAAGGATGTAGGCCATCTTTTTTTCATACACCTTTAGGGGGAATAACGTATAGCATTAATATGTTTGAAATATTTAATTGATTATTTAAAAAAAAAAATAGAATTATTTTTTATTTTATTGATAATAATGACTTTTTATATCAATATTTAGGCATAAATTGCAGATGTTTTTAATGTTTGTATGTTTTATAAGAATGAAGGTGAATGTCAAAAATTTGAAACTAAAAATCATAGAAGTGGCAAATAATTCTTGAATTTCTTAATTGTTGTCATCCTCCCATTCTGATGATTAGTTAAACTAATTTTATGTCCAGACAACAAACGTAAAATAGTATTCCTGGAAGTGTAGCTAAAGCGACAATGTCCTAATTTCAGCACATTTTTAAGTTCTAGAATTCATGAAATACATGCTTCTAACTAAATATTTTTTACAATTTCTAACTACTAAAAAATTATATTTTTTTTTCATAAATATATCTGTACCTCGGCAGGACACAACACTATGTCCTTTTTTTTTACCAAAAATACATTATTGCGTATTCTCGTTCACCTTTTTCCCCATTAGACAGAGGTATAGAATTCTCCTATTGTCCTAGACAAATTAATTGTAAGGTTAGTTACAAAAAATGTTTTTATTAATTTTTCTATTTTTTGGGGGAGGGCATGACGTCCTTATGTACTCCAATTAGGGCAGGAAGGACGGGTTACCAAACTATTCTAGCCTGGATAGAAAGTCAAGATTTATTTCGTTCACATAAGTATAATAAACAGTTCAGGAAATGAATTTTTTTTTTTTTAAATTGCTCTCCTGTAAAGTTACGGAAATGTGACATAGTGTTCTGTACCTCCGAGGTACAGATATTAGAATACAATAATATAAATAATGCATTCCTTACTTGTGAGAATTTATTTAATCAATGTAACTTCCGAGATACATTGGTAGAATGTATGATGCGTTAACTTTTCATATTTCAATAAATGGTCATAAACGTCTTTCCTTTCAGTTTTAAATAGACATAGGTATGTCAGTTATAAAATACCGCATGACTATTAAGTATGACTAACATGCTGTCGAGTATTAAGGAAAGAGTTTCACATTGTTTATATCAGATTTAAATGTAAACTCCGCTATACCGGTTACAAGCATAGGGTCTTATCTCGCAAGTGATGAGAAAGGGGCAGCAGAAGGAGTATCAACCTCGACAAAGAAACCTGTGTCCATTACGCTTTTCTTCCTGGAGGATAGGTACACTGACCGGTCATAGCCGTGAACTAGCTGAAGACCTAAAATCTCGTCGTATTGACCTAGCCTACCTGCGATAGACACGATAGAAAGGGCAGAAGTCCAGAGATATTTGAAAAGTCTATAAACTTATATATCGTTCAGTAACTAATAACGAGGGGGGTGGCTGTTGCAGTGAGTGAAGGAAAAAGGAAAAAAGTTAGATCTAGACAAGGACTCTAGCTCCCAACAGTTAGTAATAAAAAATTGATATCTCAATAACTAATTATCTAATTATTTTATAACGTATAATATGAAATGCATAATAATATATAATAATACATAAAAATATTGATAATAAATGATTACATATTATTATGTTACATAACATCGATATGGTATAATTCTAATGTATTACGATACTCTTAATAGTGAGATTGTAATTATAGATATATAACTACTATTCTATATACAGAATAGGATTCTTTACGTAAATATTAATTTTTGTATCACACTTTGATTTAAAAAATAAAAAAGTTTCATTGTTTTTATCTTGCGGTTTTTATATTTAATTTAATAGTATATTTTAATTTAATGTACATACTATATATATAATAAAAAAACAATTATATATTATGTGCATCCATCACAGATAATACTAGTTTACAATATTTAACTTTTTGAGTGCCTTTTAAATAAATGCCATATTTTTATACTAATTTGGGGTCGCTGAATATAAAAATACAATTTTTCTTTAAGTTTAAGAAAATATGTCTAGTATAAAAACAATTTGACCATCGAAAAATACAAAGAATAAAAGAGTTTATTTTTAAAAAAGAAATACTTTTTAATTTTTTTTTTTAACTTTTTACGTGAATTTGATCATTTAAAAATATTTACAGAATATTTAATCTGTTTTATCAAGAATCTCTTTTCTTTCCCGCTCGTATTTTAAATCAGTTTCAAAGGTGTCTCTAATCAAAAATTAATTAAATTTTTAATTCTTATTCCGAAATAACGGGAGTAAACAGTTTCTAAACGCTGTTATTGGACATCTTTCGCTACTCATATTCATGTTACAACACATGTAGAAAAAATTGTCTGCACTATTAAAATAATTACGTGACATGCTGAAAATCTGCCAAAAATGTCGAAAATTCTAATGAAACACAACTTTTGACGGGCAAAACGAAACACAGACTGCCATAGGCTCAACAAACGAAAAAGTAACAACAATTTTTATACTTGTAATCCCTTAAAATTTTTAACTCTCATCATATATATAATAAATCTATGAAGCTACCCACCATTATATTAAATTTGGCATAAATAGACAATAACAGCTAACCATCAATTTTAAGAAAATTTTCATGTAGAAGGCAATTTTCATAATCGTTATAAAATTATTAATATAAATATTTATATTATTAGTTGTGAACTAATAATAATCATATTATAAACTAATAATATTAATTCTACGTCTTCTAAGGTTTTTTAAATAAACAATCTTAAAGAGATATAGTTTGCTCCTTTTTTTATCATAATATATGATTACATGGAATAGATTCTCACATAATTAAAATACAAATTAATACCGCTTTACGAAATGAAGGAAGTAATTATGAACACATGACAATGTTAATTAGAAAAACACCGAGATAGTAATAATATTAGTACATGTTGTTAAATTAAAGAAAAGAAAAGAGCAATTGTCATACAAGGCTACCCCTGATTTAAACATGAGAGATCCCAAAAGAATACCTCTCTCTTGAGGGTGAGATCGGATCTTAATGTATTGTATGCAAATGTATCTATTCGGAATATATGATAACAAAGTTTATAGTTGTTGTTATCCCAGAGTACATAAAGCTATTGTTAGTTAGGGCAGATACGGCTGCCTTGGAGATACGGATATGTATAACGGGTATTCTAAATTCAATCGTGGAAAATAAATTATGTATGGACTGTGGATCCAAGAGCCAATAGTAAATGCTCTATATCCCATTCTTTTATTAAGCAATCTATAAATCTGAATAGTTTATAGTGCTAATTAGGCCAAAGATAAGGTACGTAATATTTAAGATCAGCCTATAATTTAAACATAATTGTTACATAGGCTGTTGTATTAGAACAGCATTAGAATGCAGCATACCTTTCCTGCTTTATCTGTGTTTACGATTCATTTGTATGAATGAATTGTAAAGTATTAAGCATTAAATGATTTAAAATTTATTTCTTATTTTTGCCTGAAAAAAAGATTACTTCTTGATATGATAGACTCTATCACTTGTACTGTATCAGGTACAATTTAAGGTTGTTTGCAAAAGGATTTTTGGGAATTTTTATCTGTTGATGGTGCTCACTAGAGTACGAGATTAAAGGAAAAATAAAGAATTTTAACTTGGGTCAAAATATGCCGGTTGTCGTATTGTACAACATCTATTGTTTTCTTGTTGGTGTCACTTTGTTAAATGTGTTTTGTCCAGTGTCTAAGGTTGCCAGAGAATTTAAAATTAAAAAAAAAAAAAAAATTATTTATTATGATTTTATTTATAATCTTTATGATATGGAAACTAATTTGTGAAATCAAAATTTTTTGTTTTGTTTTTTCCTACACCAGTGAGGCAGCTGCGAGAAAAGCGCTGGGATCAAGTTGGACCTGGCTTGTCCCTCCATAAATGGCGGGATTTAATTTATCTTATTGTATTTGTTAACTTTATTTATTGTATAGTTTAAGCTCTTTATTAATTTATTATTTTTCTTTTCTCTCTTTAATTTTTAAATCCACACCTGTCAGTTATTATGTGACAACAAGCAGATGTGATGATTGTATGCAAGATAATTGCCATGTCAGGCATGAGGGAGGTCAGCACCCAGCACCTACTTACTGTTAACATGAAACATGATATTTAATCAATTTTAACGTAGTAGATCTCTCAACCAACTTCTTTTTAACAATTAACTGATTATTGATAAATTAATAAATTTCTGATTAAAAAATGTATGCAGTATTCATATATATTTTAGAAATTTTAGGTAATAGGTTTTTTTATTTCTTTATTTTTTTTGTAAGGAGTGGTTCCCTTATCTTACATATTGCAAACGCCACTCCCTTCTTCCCTTTCTTTCTCCAGTCTCTTCTTAACTCCTCTTACTTGTACACATCCTCGATAGGCGTTGTAAATACAACCACAATATCCAACAATGCTTCTTCCTTAGCAGAGGATTGTAAAAGATATTCCCTTCCATTATAGGCAAGAAGCATGGAGGCTGCAAGGGAGCGAACAGTGAATTATTCTCTGACCTTTCCCTTTGTAGTATACCGTAACCCTCTTTTGCCAGTTATAATTCCCTATTGGTAATTGTTATCAAAGCGACGCATAAAACCAAATGTTGTGAAAGAGGTGAAGGGATGGAAACAAACAATTAGAATGAATGACTACAAAGAGATTGTCCACCATAGAAGAAGTACCACCATAGCAAATTTCACTAATTCGTCTGTCCTTATTAAATCTCCTTAGACCCGACAAAAGGGGGAGCTTGCTTAAGAAGAGAATGATTCTTTTCCCCCTTCAATACCTTCTATTATTATTCGGACTCTATTATCAATGTCATCTTGGGACATCGTTTTCTCGATTATTGTTCAATATAAGATTTTCTCACAAAAGGAACATGACACACAAAGAAATAGTCATTGTTCACGATAATAACTTTTATCATGGGCTCAATAAAAATTGCTAAATATTTATGAATTGAAAGGAAAAGATGAACCTCTTCAGAGAAATATTCATTCTTCTTGAAGCTACCAAAACAAACTATTAACTTATCCATAAAGATCTTAATGTTCCATATGTTGCTGATTTGTCCCAAACATATCCTTTGATCGTTAAATCCATATCCACTCGAATCCATTAGTCTTCCAACTTGCCTCACATTCAGTTCCCAATCATCGTCCAAAGAAAATGGCCAGAGACCTTCTTATGTAGAACTTTTCTTGAAATACTGCTTGTTGGTAGTTATTGACATGTTATTGTAAACATAATCCTCACTTTTACTTGTATATAATGTATACAATTGTAAATATCAATGAATAGTAAATTAGAATATTTGTTCTATATTAATTTATATATTCAAATATTACAAAATGTCTGTTTAGATTGATTAGTATGCTGTGTGAAATGTAGCAACCCATTTTAAATAGGCACCATTACTTAATAAAGTGTTTCTCTCTCTTTTTCTGTTTGAGTAATATTAGACTATTACTTTGAAGTTAGAAATTATTTGAGATAACAAAAGATTTCTCCATCAAACGTAAAGGAAGGAAGTGTATTTATCGGCTTCCATCCTCCTTTATTTTCCTGAATAAAAGTCCTCGAGAACGAAAAATTGTGATTTTCATTAATGAACGTATATACACAGCATACTAAAATTTCGACCTTCTGTTGTTAGAATCTCCTTGTTTTAGTATAATAAATTGTAAAGAACAAAAATATTTTTTTTTTTTTAGCTATTTATTGAAATTTACAACTGTATACAATATAATATAAAATCCTCTATAGAATGAGAGTTTAGTTGTAATACCAGTGGATTTGACTGGTTATGGAGTTTAATATGAAAAAATAGGCATCTGGTTTGGACTAAATCAACTACATATGGGGCGTTGAGATCTCTATGAATAAGTTTGTTTGTGACAAAAAAGGGAGCATTGAGAATTTTTCGAATGATTTTAAATTGTAAGGAGTGGATAAAAGACGAATTGGATGGTTTATTGGAGCCCCGAAGCACAACTGTGTATGTCTATAAAGCTTTAATTACTGTCATGTAAATGAGTCTCTGGCAATTAATCGGAAGGTTTTAACGTTTGTCTAGTAAATGTTGCAGAGGTCGAAAACTACGGACTGTGTCTTGTCTTTTTAGTCTTGTATGTGGGTTACAGGTAAGTCTTTTGTCCATATGAAGCGCGGGAAAAAAAAATTGAAATAAAATAATTTCCCTTACAGCCACTTACGCAATGAAATACGTCAGCAAATATAATGCTTGGAGTGGCTTTAGTCGTATAAGTTCCGAATGTTGATCCATGTTATGTCATAATGGGTTCTTGATAGCCCCCTTAGAGCTGTTGGGAGCAGGCATCTATGGGCCTGAGGAACGTTAGCGACATGAGGATTATTACACAAGCCTGGACAGATACTAGATAAAGGTCAAGAGAAGTCGATTAATCACGGCAATTAGCCAGGAGCAAAGGAAGAAGAGGGGACATTCAAAGGGTTGATGGATAGGAGGGGACAAGGCGGCTGTCACGTTCTATATTAATGACTCATATTAAAGGATCTTAGCACAAGAGGCAAGTGAAACCTGATAGAACTCTTTGGCAGCGTCTTCCTAGTCGCTCTGAGTCCATGGATCCGGCCCCTTTCGGGAATGAATGTTTGTCTTGGAACATATAAGCAGAACTGTATATAACTAAAAGTTCATTAAAAAAGAAAAAGAAAAAGTGCGACAAATTTCGCGAGACTGAAACAAATAGGAACCATAATTACTGAAATTACATCAACTCCTGTCAGAAAAAAATACTGTAGAAAAAGTTGCTTCAACAATGGAAAACAAAATGGAACCAAACACCCAGAAAACCTCAAGAAATTAAACAAGACTCACGGCCCTGGGCAATGTCTTTAAAAAAATCGAGAATAGAACAAATAACCATGGCAAGGCTAAGAGTAGGATATTCATCTTCCACCCTAATAAAAAACCTAGAGCCACCGTTTTGTACAACTTGCGACAGCACTGACATTGAAACACATTGTAACATGTACACTACACCCTAACGCAAGAACAAAATACAATATACCCTCATGTATAGATTAAGCACTAGAAGACACAATATGTGTTTTTGTAAAGCCGCTAATGACTCATTTGAGTAGATGCCATAAGTAATAAAAATAAAATAAAATAAAAAATCCTACTTCAAGATTAAAGCAACGTGTACAAACTTAAACTAAAAAGTAAACAAAAATAAAATACAATCACTTACCCCTAAAAATTGAAAAATAAAGTTATTTTTTTAGAAAAAAAATAAGAAACAAAAACTGGGTTTAACATTAAACCTACATGTTCAAACTTGAACTAAAAAGTAAAAAATAACAAACAAAGAGCATTAAACCAAAACAAACAGAATTCGAAAAGAAAGTGTACTTGTAAAGATATCCACACTATTTCATCACTCCACAACGCTGTCCCGTGCCATTCGAAAGTTAGTTGCAAAGGATTAAAGGGCTTCTTGGCTGGCACCGACTCCAAAAATAACTGATCATAAATTGGGAATTGGTATATAAGTATCGATAACTTCGTTGATTGCCATTTGATTCTCTTTATTTGAAAGTAATTAAAATATTATTTTTTACTTGGATCTTGGAACCGCTTTTTGTTCCTATTTTTTTTTTAATTATTATTATTATTTTGTAAATACCTATATATGTGAAATTAAGTAAAACCAAACCTATTTTCACTATTTTTTTTTTTTTTTTATAATCTACTACTTATCCAGAAATGTGAGGTGTTAATGCAAATTTTCAAAAGAAAAAACAATATGTGATTTATAAAGCCCTGCATTCTTCAGAAAGCTCTATGCAAGGTTAGATGTCAGACTTTGTAAAGCGGGAGTTATTCGAAGAATCTAAACTTAAAAGGATACATATAGATCTGGTTTGAACAGAAGACATGCTAATATCTCCGACATTATTTTTTTCTATTTGTTGA
The DNA here is from genome assembly GCA_003667255.2 of Euschistus heros. Lineage (NCBI taxonomy): Eukaryota > Metazoa > Arthropoda > Insecta > Hemiptera > Pentatomidae > Euschistus > Euschistus heros. Next base: position 1,928,247 of record RCWM02000051.1, on the reverse strand, counting down.
CTTTATAAATAATGCAGAAGTCGGCACCATTGCGTCAAGAATTCCTCCGAAATACTTGAATTATATTTTAATATAAAAAACGATCGGTAGCCAACAAATCTTAAACAGGTAAAAATATTTATTTCCGGTCTATTTTTGTTCTCACCAATTGTCATATAAACATATTTAAAAATATCCTTGCAATCATGTTAGCTATGATTTCTCTGACGAGCCCTGGAAATAGAGTAGGCGAGTGCACTAAAAAGTGTAGTTCAATACACTGTTTATAATTAACATAATTTTCAGGAAAAACAGAGCCCTACTCTAACTTCATGGAATTGAAAATGTGATCTTAAAATTTTATAGGGATACCACTAAAAACTCTGAGCATGAATTTTCCTTTCAATAATTTCAACATCGAACTCATCCTCATACAAACGATTTGAAGGATCCCTTGACAGTATCGGTTTATCAAGAACCACAAAAGGGAGAAGAATTTTATTGTTGAATTACAAAAAAAAACTATTGCAAGAGGACCTAGACTTGTTTATTTGCGCTTAACGTCCTTATGTACTCCAACTAGGGAAGAAAGAACGGGTTATCTTACAGGTTACTTACCAATTCTAGAATGGTGGGGTTGTTACAAATAGTAGCAATTACTAACCTATTCATTTCTAGGGTTCGCCATAAAACAAATCTTAACCCACCCAGGTGGAATTCAAACCCACGACCTTCAGTACCGAACACAAAGGACCCTCGCCCCAACTAGCTTTGCCATCGAGTCCCCGGGGATGGCTTCCCCGGGGGGACTTCTAACGACATAATTATCTGGCACACTCAATGGCTATAAGGAATAGAGGTGAGTCCTTTCCCACGATAATAAAATCATAATTAATAAGAAAAAAATGATCTCGCTTTGTTCTCTTAATCACTCCATTGAAGTGGTGTTAAACTACTGTCAAAGTTGTTAGAAATATAACACATATTGTCTTTTCCTCAATCGTATGTCCCTGATTATTCCCTCCAAATAAATCTACGTTTGTATTAAACACAAATGAGCGAATTGGACGACCTCTAGCAATATAAAAATATTGTAAGATTTATTTTATCAAGAAGAATTATCAGGTTCAGACATCTAGAAAGGATGCCAGATACAAGAATGGCCATAAAAGCTGACCAGGCGACCTTCCCTGGAAAGAGGACGTCTTGGAATTGGATTTATGGAGTGGAAGACGAACTGATGAAAATGAGTATGAAAAACCGGAGAAGAAATGCGATGGATAGAGATGTCTGGAACATGATTGTAAAGGAAGTAAAATTTCACAGAAGAGTGTAGAGTCGGAAAAAAATAGTAATATAAGAACAGCAAGAATATATAATATTTGGAAACTGAATATTATATTTAAGTTCTTCCATAAATCCCAGTTGAACAGTTCAGCTATTGAGGAATCATTTCTGACAAACTTCTTAATTCGAATCCACATAAAAGATTCCATAAAAATCTCAATGTTAGACATGTTGCTGAGCTCTAACTAGATACCTATCCCTTCATAGTATATTTCTTCACACTCAATTTCAAAGACTCTCCAAGGCGTCTCAAAAGAAGGTGGCCGTTCTAGTGTAGAACTTTACACCCACCTTTATACCATCATGCGTACCTCAAGTAATGTAGAATTTTAATTGTAGTGCTGCTAATGAGTAGCTCTTCTCATGTTATTAGAATGTCATTAGAATCAAATTCCTCAAATTTGCTGGTTTTGTACAGGGTTAATCCCTCTTAGTGTAATAAAAAAAAAATGGGTGAAACTAGATCAAAAATGAAGAAAAATGCCTTAGACCTATTCCATTCCGTTGCAGATATACGATAATTCAAAGACTTTTTTGAGGTAACCACGTTTTTTGTCATAAAAACTGTAATATCTCTACCGTGTTTAAACATTTTTTCGAATTTTGACCACATTTTCGGATTTAGCATTACATTTCCTATAAGAGCAGAGTACATATAACCTTGAATTTCACAAACTTGGGACCTAAAGAACAGCTTGATCTTCACCTTATTTAGGAAAGTTAAATTGTCTTATAATAACGCTCACCGTTTTTCGAAAACACTATCCACAAAATTACAAATATCACAAAAACTTGCATATTTGACCAGCTTTTCTATGATAGGATCAAATTAATGATACTTGCGGTAATTTATCATACCGTATAAAAGCTGGTTAATTTTTATGTGAGATTTGCAATTTTGTGGCTAGCTTTTTTAGGTGAAGATCAAGCTGTTATTTAGGTCAAAATTTGAAAAATGTTTAAACAATGTTGAGATATTACAGCTTGTATGACAAACAACAGGTTTCCTCAAAAAAAGCTTTGAATTATCGTATTTCTGCCACGGATTGGAATATTAAAGTCTGTTAAGACGGTTATAAGTGATTTCCATTTATTTTCTCAGTATGTTTTATTTTCGATAAAAATGCAAAGACTTTACTGCTCTGTTTATTTTCGTTATTCTGTCTCCCGTTATTATTTTAAATTAATTATTTAGACCTCTTATCGCCCTCTATCATTATCACCGTTAATCTTTGTTTATGAGTGTTTCCTGCAGATCGCATTCCAATGCACATTACTATTATATTTTTAACCTTTTGTACCCTCGGACTTAGCCATTTTTGTAATAACCCGGTTTTGTCTTTGCTTCCCAAGTGAGAATACCTCCCGCTATTGTTTCCATGATCCTACCACATGTGTACTGTTTCCTTTCTTTTTTATTTTATCTGTCAAGTGGTTTAAGCATTCGAAATTGGTCCGACGCCAGTCGTCAAAATTTTTAACATACTAAATGTTCAGAAAAGCGATTCAAGGAGGTGCAGAAATTTCTAAGGTCTGCGGCATTTTTCTTCATTTTTGATCTAGTTTCACCAATTTTTTTTTTTATTTTTACACTGAGAAGACACCCTAAATATATATTTTTTAAGTTGCACAATCTATCATTATTCCAAAGAGCATTTTTGTAAATTCGATGGTAATATTAGAAGAAATTGAAATTTAAGTGGAGGAACTTAATATGAAATCATCGAGCTCTAACTGTTATATTATTCTCTATACTATTCCACACATTTTGACGGGACTATACTATTTCTCCACGGGACCCCCTGGATTCATAAAGTTCTTCCAATATCCCTAGCTATCACTACGCCCTCCATACTCGGACTCCTGTTCTTGTCGGTTGAGGTACAACGGAACTGCCAGTGGTGAGGAATGGGGCCCGGTAGCAGCGGACGGACCGCTGAGGCCGGAGTCACGACGGGAGCTGCTGCTGCTGCTGAGTGGCAGTTTAATAAAGGCGCGACCTCCCGTGGATCGCGCAGATTGCCCAGCGACACAGCAATCTTCGCTACCGCCCTCCGGAGATTGTTTATACCGCGGTCCACTTCAAGGCATTCCGCAGGGTTCGCTACCGGAACGCCAATAGCAATGTCAGCCTCATATCGGCTATTACTGGTCTGCTTTGGCCATAACTACTTACTCGTATACTTGCCAACAAGTATTGAAGATCGTAAAAATCAATAGAAAAAATTGGCTTCAAAGAACATTCTAAGTAGCTACTTTAATTTATTTCAAAACTAACTCATTTTATCTGATTGAAATATTAAGCGATGCTTAACAGTTCCCTATATCTTACTACAGTAGCCCTACATTAACTCACTTTTTGATTACAGATAAGAAACTAGTCTCTAGAGAATACCTATTCAGTAAAATTAAAATTTAAAGTATGTAGTACATTCCAGTTTTCCACATTGCAGTAACCCTGCAATGGGTGCATATATTTGTAAGCATCCCATCTCTTAAAATAACGCGTATTATTTTTAATATTTATACAAGTATGGTTAGTTATATACAGGGTGAGTATCTCTTAGTGTATAAAAAAAAATTGGGTGAAACTACATCAAACATGTAGCAAAATGCCGGAGATCTTACCTTTCTATTCCAATCCATTGCAGATATATGATATAACAAAGACTTTTTTAAGGAAACCACGTTTTTTTCTATAAAAGCTGTAACATCTCCATTTTGCTTAAATATTTTTTAAATTTTGACCACATTTTCGGATTTAGCATTAAATTTTCTATAATTGTTGAGTACTATTAAAATGCAACGTTGAGTAGCAGAAACAAGGTTTATCATACTGTCATTTACTTTTACGGTTAGAAATTTGAATCCAAGATTATGAAATAAATTAAATTATATCTGCCGAATAAAAATTATAACCAAATCAAAGTGTCGATCTTTTGCTTTTTGATATTTCATTTAAAAATTTTATTCATGAGCCTTTAGTTGTAAGTAGTAATATTGTAGTACTTTGTCCGCAACAGGTTTTTAATAGTGTGTCTATCTGTATCCAACAACTCATACATTAGTTTTTCTGTGCTATGAATGAAAGTGAGTATTAATAATATATATATATATATATGTATATATATATTATTGATTTATTTATATAATTCAAAACTATAAATATATATTTATCACTTGAAATACGACAAGGGACAATTGCTACGATTGATTTTAATACATTTATTTTATTTTATTTTTTTTCATTTCTATTTATATTACCTTATAAAGATACTCTGGTTAAAAATTATCTCGTCCTAAAATATGCCACGATATGTCAAATAGAAAGTATTGCAATTGAAACTCCAAAACATTACACCATTGAAAATTCAATGTAAATATATGATAAGCTAATTGTGTTATGTACACAGAGTTCAAGTATCAGATGGAACGTTCTAGGTTCGTTCTAGAAGGTTCCATCTGAAACATATGATAAATATAAAAAAAAATACCACCATGTGTCCAGTGTCAAGATATCTTGAAAAGTTCTCAACAATGTTACGGCTGACTCAAAATAAACACCAAGAATTGTTGTTTTTTCAAAACCTCTTTTTTTCCTTGATTTGTTACATTTCATAATTAAATATTTTACTTTTTCTCTTTATGCTGTAACTCAGTTATATTTCATCAGTAAAAATTTAGATTGAAAAAATTATGATTTAATCATTTAATGATTTGATTATCAGATCATCTAATTTATTTTATTTATTTATTTGAGATTTTTTAGCATAAAACATAAGGATCATCAACGCTCGTCTGTTCTTGTTGTTGATTGTTTTTAAGAGCGAAAACCTGCTCTGGTTATTATTGCCCATACCCGAAATTTACACAATAACAAATTTCTAATCAAATTTTATTAACCTCAAAAAAAAAAAAAAATGAACATTAAATGTTATCATATAATCCAATTTGCTTGATAAATTCTATCGTATTACAAAGGTATTGTTTGCTATCGCCCAAGGCCATACAGAGCTGACGAGGTACACCACATTTATCCATATCTCTCCTGTACTGAGGACACTCCTCCAAGATGTGCCTCACTGTTAGAGCAACTCTGCAGTTGACACTGAGGGGGATCTCTCCTTCCCATCAGGTAATCATGTGTTAAACTACAGTGTCTGATTCCTAGCCGTGTGATTATCACTTCCTCTCTTCTACATTGTCTTGAGGAAGAGGCTCAGCCACCGATGTTTGGTTTGATTTCTTTCAATTTATTATTTTCCGATGCAGACCATGCGCTCTGCCAGTCACCCAAAATCTTCACGTGGAGTCGTCGAAGCATGTCTGCCGCGGACAAGAAAGTGGGGGTAATAGTTTCTAATTGGTGGGCTTCTCTTGTTACTCCATCCACATCTTTATTTTCGGGTATACCGGAATGGCTGGGGATCCAGAAAAAGGTTAGCACTTTTGATGATTTACATATCTGAATAAAATGGATTTCTTGGATTAAAGGTTTGTCCGAATAAATTTTAAAAAGGCTTTTAATCGCACTCAAGGAGTCAGAGCAGATAATTATCGACTGTTCTTCAAATGTTTGAGCAAGTTGAAGCGCTTTTAATATCGCCGTCAGTTCAGCTGTGAAAATACCGCAGGCACCATACAGCTTATACTTCAGCGCCCTACTGTTGTCCCTAACTGCTGAGTGCCTTTGAGATGTCTCGAGGTATTCCTGATTCAGTCAACCTTTTGGTGCAGTAAGGGTATTCGGTAAACATCTGAGATATTGAAAAATCAGTGCGACACACTCTTGGAATATTGTCTCTGTAAGAAAGGTTTTTCCACGTCCTAGGAGGGCTAGAGCTTCTTTTGCTGATTTATTGGACATTTCCTCACCTCTTATTATCATGGTGACCAAATAAAATATACTGATTTTCCTCCTTCATAAAGTTTCTTGACCAGATCTAGAATACAATGTGTTCCTAAGTGATCTGGATACATGTTCTTTATGGAGCTTAAAGCGCATACAATTTTTTTTTAAAGTTTATTTACAGACATTGTAGGCCGTGGTTCGGAGTTCACGTAAAATGCGATAAGTCCCGTCTTATTAGTTTTCATGACACCATAAAAGACGTAAAAGTAAATAAGCGGCAGCTACCGGAACTGCGTCTCAGAATTAGGGGTGTACCCCACACTCCTTAATACAGCCACGTTCTGAGTAAACCTACTTTGTGAATTTCTAGAAGCATAGCACATCCAACTATCCTACAGGGGTTTTGCTCATCGTGGGTCACTATCGCGAATGGTTTCATTAAAAACTTAATGAGGCACTTAAAAGATATAGTGTTTTAGTGTGACCGACAAACTGTCCATTGTGGAACGTCTTAAGAAGGGCGAATCTGGGGGGGAAAATGACGGATGAGTTCTGTGTTGGAACACCCAAGATCTCCGACATGTTAACTCAATTTTTTTGTTACATATATATAATTTTGACAACAGCCACATTTTTAATTATTTAATAAAATACATTGTTAAAACATGACATATGTGTGGTTTTTTTTGTTTTGTTTTTTTAGATAGCCAAATTTAATAGTAAATATGATTATCCGGATTATTGGAATTTCACTGGACTCCGGATACGCAAGAATATCCACAATGCTCACTGATCTCAATCCACCCACAAACAACACATTCAGTCGCAAACAAATTCATTTTTCTTATTCATTAACTGCTATATCTGAAAACATGTGCCTTTATTATTAGTCTAATTTGGCTTCATGTAATTTATTTTCAATAAAGAATAAAAAAAAATATTTATAAAAACTTCCCTTTTCCTTCTGATTGAGTGGATTGCCAATGGTGTACTGTCGGTTTTTCTTGTTTGTCTATATTCAGCTTCTGTAGAAGAACAAACTTGCTTCAGCGCGAGTTATTTATTTTAATGCTTTTGAATTCTAAAAATTCCTGAATTGAGTGGATGTTGATCTTATTGTAATTGGTGGTACTAAAGTTTTTTTTAGGAATATTTAATTAGCATTCTTATTACACATCGCTGCCTACAGGAATATGTTGTTATGTCGAAAATAGCTGAAATTAGTTATTTTGATCATCACTGATTTCTCTCCTTGTGAAGAACTTATCAAATCTTTATTCTGATTATTATTTTAGGGCCCGCATTGGTATTAATAAAGTTACATTTTTTTTTTATCTAGCAACTTCATTTATTGGAATCATTCGATTGAAAAACGTTTTACATTATATTCTTCCGGGAACTTCTACAACAAAACGATAAATACGGAAACAATACCAAATGTGTCGAGTGCCTAGTTATCTTGAAGAATTCCCAACAATCTTATAACTAGGTGACTCAAAAGAACCACTGTGATTTTTTTTTTTTTTTAACCACTTTTGTCCTTGTATTATTAGATTTATTATTTAATATTTTACTTATTTATCCTTGTGCCGTAATCCAATTACATTTTAAGCAATTTATTTTTAAACGTTAGGATTATAAAAAGTGTTAATTCGATGAATTAAGTATCAGATGATAGGATTTATCTTTTGTGAAATGTAAAGTTTCAGTTAGTTTAGTGTGAATATATATGGATAGCGTAACCAAAAAATTGAAACTGGTTGCAATGTTAAAAACATTCTGCAATGATTAGGAAATGTACTTAGTGACTATCTACATAGAAATTTACACGCAAATGCCCTATGTGCAAAAAAAAAAAAAAAAAAAAAAAAAAAAAAAAAAAAAAAAAAAAAAAAAAAAAAAAAAAAAAAAAAAAAAAAAAAAAAAAAAAAAAAAAAAAATATATATATATAATATATATATATATATATATATCAACTGAATTATTGTCAGACCAATCCAGTTGGTTCAGTATTTCATTTCAGTTTCTCGCTTCTCCAGTAAAATTGTATTTATTACAACTGTGTCTTTGTTCCTCCGAAAATCCTCTCGAATTGTGAGATACATTGGCCGTCACAACTTTATTTACTGGAATCTTTTGAAATTAAAATACTTCCGACCTGAAACGTTTTGCGGTATTACTTTCCGAGTATTTGATTATGGGGAAGAAACTCCAGCTTAAAGGTGGAACAAGCTGAAATTCCTCGTCAGGGAACATCTCCTTCCATCGCAAATAGATACCATCCACTCCGAGAGATCTATCAATAATTCATGATGAGTAGTTAATTGAACCGCGAGGTGGCAGCCTGGATCCTCCGATCTCACCATCATTTCAACGAGTTCATAATTGGCAACGCTTCCAACATAAATCAAACCCGTTCTTTTTTATATTTTCTTTTCAGATCCTATATAATTGGATCAAAGCCGTTTGTTAGTGTGCCACTCTGAATAAGCAGTTGATACCCACCGCTGGTCATTTGAACGCAATGTTTTTAAGCTAAACGAATCAAATTGCGAAATGTCAAAATGAATATGATAATCCTCTCTAGATTTCCTTTATGATACAGTTGAGAAGCCAACTAGGGGTCATATAGAATTATAATTCTGTTGGTATATGTATCATGGCGTTTGTATTTTTATTAGGAGATATAATTGAATGGGTCCGCCGAAAAACGTTCTAAGCGACAAATATAAAATTTTGAGTAATTAGTGAAAGAAAATCATAATCAAAAGTTTTTGTTAGTTTTGTAGGTTAGATTTTATATTCAGATATTAATTTGTTATATTTACATGTATAATAACATAATGGAGAATTATAACATACTAAGACGCACTATTTTACATTTTAAAAACTTTAAATTAAAAATTAATCCCAACAAATAACCTTTACCCTACGTCGTAAACCTACGACTTCCTGTCCTACAGTATCCTTTAATGATATTCCACCTGTTGAACAGATCCGATACCTAGGACTCCACTTGGACAAACGTCTTACTTGGAATCCATATACAAGACTAAAACGACAAGAAACTGCTCGTCGTTACAGACTACTTCAACATTTACTAGACAAACGTTCAAAGCTCCCAATTAATTATAAAAGACTCATTTACATGACTGTGATTAGACCTATTTGGACGTACGGAGTTGAACTTTAGGGCCCCACGAAACAATCCAATTCATCTCGTATCCAATCCTTGCAATCCAAAATCCTTCGAAATATCCTTAATGCTCCTTACTATGTGACCAGTAAACTTATCCATAAAGAGCTTAATGTTCCTTATGTTACTGATTTAGCCCAGACCAGAAACCTATAACCTAGACCACTCCAATCCACTAGTCTCCCAACTTGCTTCCCACTCCATTCCCGATAACCGTCCGAGGCGTCTGAAAAGAAGATGGCCTAGAGACCTTTTAGTGTAGATTTTATTGGAGTGCTATTAGTGAGTAGTTCTTCACAAGTTATTTACATTCCATTGTATTCACTATCAACTTACAATACTGTACAACTTAATTGTATTGTTTTTGATTTTTAAAAAACTTTAAAATTGCCACTTCGGAAATTTTGTCGCTTAGAACGTTTTTCGGCGTAGCGTTGTTCTCCAAAAAATGTGTAAATGTGATACCACTCAATCTTCCAAATAAAAAATATGGTCCCACCAGTAATCCGTTCTAAAATCCAATTCAAACGTCAATAGCAAATTCTTGCTGATACCTATTCTCTCTAATAGGTCTGGGATTTTCAAGAGCCAATACATGATAATTTCTTTGATTAACAATTCCTCCTCTTGTAAAGGTACCTTCATCGGTCCATATAATTTTTAATGGACATAAATTATCATCGCGAATTTTGTCAAGAAACCAGTTACTAAAATTCAATCTCTATTATTAGATTATTTTTTTCAATCTAGGTTTTTTAATTTGGGTGTCGAATGTATTGACAGGTAAGGGGAATCGATTACAGTAATTCATATTACTCATTGCCCTTGAGTGAGGCAGCTTGCGACATTTATTCAATAAGAACAAAAAGAATATAGAGTTTAATTTTAATTCACTCCACAACTAATGCGAAGTCAGGATCGTACGCCCATAATGATAGTTGTGTTGCCCGAAGAATATTAAGTACATAAATTAGATAATTGACTGATGTGGTATGATGTACAATTCCTAATATGTACATGCATAGATTATGGGGTTTATGTTTATTGTATTGTTTTTATAAGTAAAGTTCGAAGGCTCTTTTTCCTTTCCAGTGAAGAAGCCAATTATTTTCTGATACAACGTATGCAGAAATAGGAGGTGCCCAGACTGAGGCAGTCAAATTGATATACGAAGTGCCTCGAGTCCGGGACACGTTATCCTGCTACCAGCCTGATTTGTCAGCCCCTTAATTCTTCAGTTTCTTATCTCTTGGGCTGAATTTGTTCCTACGGCATCCTTAAAAATGAATTCCTTATCCACCTAGGACCACTATTTCAGCCCTAATTCCTTTCATAATTAACCGTGTCGACCAAGCCACTCTCCAAATAAGGAAATATTAATCTCTTCGCTCTCATTCTTGTATAAATCTCAGTCGCTATTTTTGGCTCTTCCCTGGCTACCACTTTTCTCTTCCTTCTTTCTTTCCTTTTTTTTTTTTTTTTTTTTTTTTTTTTTTTTTATAATTTATTTTTTTTTCGAAATTTAAATTGGGCCGTGTTGATAGGAGATTTAATTCAGGGGACCAACGAGATCTTCAAGTTCCTAAAAAATATTCTAATTTATGCAATTAAGGTTTTGTAAATGTTTTGTTGATTTCATCCTCATTAATTCCCGCATTAGGATTTTTTTTTTTTTCATTTGTAATGTACTGAAAAATTAAAAAAAAAAAAAAATCAACTAATTTTTTTAATAAATTTCTTTCTTCATAACATTCCTCCTTTTTTAAATTTTATTTATTTATTATAGGTTTTCGTTTATCTTGTTATACTGGGTGTCCCGAATTTAAATGGCAAAACTTCAGGAACTTATAGGGGACCGAAAAACTAAGACAAAAATTCCTTTAGAGATTCCTTTAGAGAGACAAGTTTTCATTTTTATACTTTGGCTCCCTTCTAAGATTATAATTCCTAAATCAGTCTTCAGTCAGTTACTCAGATATTTTTGTGTGAATACCATCAGCCACAATGCCGCATACATATTCTAATGTTGAACACGCTGATATAATTTTTGTGTATGGTTTCTGTAACGGTAATGCTTTAGAAGCAGTGCGGGAGTATGCGCGCCGATTTCCAAATAGAGGAGTGCCTAATCGACGAGCATTTTCGTTAACTTTTAATAGACTACGAGAGACTGGGTCATTATTAATACGTAATGAAGGCGACGAATTCCAGGCAGCAATAAGAGCAGATTATCGGAGAAGAAATTGTGTCCAACGCCACTTCGATAACAATCCTGAGACTAGCATCCGAAGAGCATCTGCTGCATTACCAATATCGCGGCAATCAATGTGGCCAACTTTGAGAGTGATAAGCGCTACCCATACCATCTTCAAAAAGTTCAGAATTTATTACCTCAAGATTATGTCAAGAGATTGAATTTTAGTAACTGGTTTCTTGACAAATTTCGCGATGATTATTTATTTCCATTAAAAATTATATGGACCGATGAAGCTACCTTTACAAGAGGAGGAATTGTTAATCAAAGAAATTATCATGTATGGGCTCTTGAAAATCCCAGAGCTATTAGAGAGAATACTGAAATCTATTCTCTACTAATAGAGTAAACTAAAATTTAACTAGAATGAAAAAAATTATCATTTTTTCAAATACAAATCATCCAACATTGATGTACGCTTGATGGAATAGAAGGACCAATACAATTAGGATCGATTAAAATCGAAAAAAAAAAATTGAGTAAAACTAGACCAATAATGGAGAAAAATATCGCTGACCACAATTATCTATTCCAATCTGTTACAGACCTTTAATAATTCAAATATTTTTTAAGAAAACCTCGTTTTTAGCGATGAAGGCTATAATATCTTGTTCAAAGATTTTTTAAATTTTGATCAGATTTTCAAAATTTAAAAAACGGCTTGATCTTCAACTTATTAAGAAAATTTACAATTTCTTATAATACTTCAACGCTTACTGTTTTTCGAAAAAAAAAACAAAAAAAACAATCCAAAATACTGCAAATTTCATAAAAACCTGCAACATTAACCGGCTTCCGAATGGTATGATGAGTATGAAATTAATTAATCTGGGTTCGATTTCGTGAAGAAATTTGCTTTTAAAACCCGAAAAAAACGTGGAGTTTTCATTTGGCATACTAATCAGGTACTTGGTTAACTAATACATTATGATGATCGCTTAGTGAAAGCGAAAAATAATAAAATAAATAGAAAAATTTATTTGGTCATTTGAATAAAAACCTGAATTTTTGTTTTTGAACGATTTTATTATTTATAATGGTTCATAAACATTTAATATTATGCTATTTTCAACTTTACGTATTAGTTTCACTACCGATTTTTTATTTAATTTAGATGTATATCGAATTCCGTACATCATCCAACTATGTTCACTCATTTACAAATGATGATTGTCCTAACTAAGTGCCCAGCTTCTTGTCTAGAGTACTCATTCAAGAGGCTGAATAATTTTATTTTTTTAAAAAAAGGGTGGTTGTCGAGAGAATTTGATAAGTCTATAATTACCTATAAAAATAAATAACTAAGGCTTCAAAGCTCCATTTAAGCAAATATCAGCGTTCTAAAAGATTGGTCGATTTGCTTATCAATAGGGTCTTGAAGTATACCTATACATTTTGGCACAAACGTTCAAACATTTATCTACTGAAAAAAGAACAATTTTGACCTGCATCGCTCCTAGATGACAGCCAAGGATATGATGTTCCTATTCAGTTTTTGAAACAAAAATATAAAACTGATTCAATCAACTTTTGTGTATATGCTTATTATTAATAAAAGTAATAAATATTATTATTTTTTTAGAAAAAAAATAAAACCGACTTCAAGATTAAACCTACATATACAAACATAAATTAAAAAATAAAAAAATCATATTTTAATTGCTTCGAAACAAAATCCATTAAATGACAATCAACGAAATTATTGATACTTATATACCTATTCACAATTTATGACCATTTATTTTTGGAGTCGGTGCCAGCCAAGAAGGGCAGTTTAATCCTGCCTTAGCAATAATAATTTCTTTTCAAACTCTGTTTGTTTTGGTTGGCACCGACTCCAAAAATAAATTATCATAAATTGTGAATAGGTATATAAGTATCGATGATTTCGTTCATTGCCATTTAATGGTTTTTGTTTCGAAGCAATTAAAATATTATTTTTTTATTTTTTAGTTCAAGTTTTTATATGTAGGTTTAATCTTGAATTCGGTTTTGTTTTTTTTTCTAAAAATTATTTTTATTTTATTTATTAAAAGTGAAAGAATTAAACATGGCGTGAAAGACATGAAGGGGGGAGAGAACACAGCGGCACATCAAGACTTGATTTTTATTTTATTATTTTTTTTTTTTTAGTCTAGGAGATCCCTCACCCAGCTCCTTTTCCGACTTCTCCGGGTGTTGTCTGGAATATTTATTGTGACCATGCTTATAAGTTTGTTAGAATGTCTTTGTAATTTTTCGTGGAATCGTTTGTGGTGGGTTCGTATTTGTTCGATAACTGTTCGCATGAGAACGTCAGTATGCAGAGTAATGTTTTTTACCTACCAAGGTGCCTTTGTGATTGCTCCTCAAGGTTTTTGTCTTGAGGATTTGTAGATAGTTAATATGTGTCTTTTAGCTATTCCGTATATCTGCGATGCGTATCTCCAATTAGGTTTCAATGAGTAAGTATAAGACGGATGGTTTAACCATGTTAGAATAACTCGTATTTATTCTTTGTAAATCTTGATAATGCGTTATTAGAAACTCTCGATCCCTTTGCATTAACGACGTTTATGGATTGTTCTGTACTATATTTTAGTCACCTAAAATTTCGACCATAGTTATCAGCCTCATTAAAAGGGCTCGAAAGCGGTTGGTATTTAAAAATTTAATGGATCATTCAGGCACAGAAAGTATCTTTTACAAAGTGGATTGGGGTATTTAGTGACCTTTCCCATCCCAGGGATGATATACCGCTATCAAAACTGATATTACGTTTCCTCTTCTTATGGCCTTTTTGATGAGACTTGTTATAAATTTGTTTATGGCGTTGAGGCCTTGGGATGAAGCATTAACATTTCTCCTGAGGTTAATATCCATCCTGTTTCATTAGCTCTTAAAGTGGAACTGTGCTTGACCCCAGGACCTTACAACATCCCGAGATAAATATTAGAAATTTTTCCTCCATTTCATTTTTAAAATTTAAATTGTCTGTTTTTAGAAATATCACGTATATTTATTCTGAAGCATCAGTCAAAGAAAAAAATGAGATTTCTTAAAAATAACTAAACATTATTTTACTATGCCGACGTTTCGGACGTGTCATTGATAGCCATCGTCAGGGCTAAAAAAAAAAGTAGTACAAGTGAAGATAAACATAAATAAAGAACAAGTCATTAGTAAATGGAATGTAAGCTAAGAAGTAAACGAGTTTATAAAAATGAAAAAAATAAAATAAAAAGATTAAGAATGGTAATTTTGCATAGATTATAAGAATACAAATAACAGTTATTATGTTGATTAAGTTATAGCTGTTCATATTGTAAAGGGTTTATTTTATTTTTTTCACAGCGACTCCTCGCTAAAAAGTAAGTCTTCTGACTCTTATTTCATTATTTATCCCTTTTTATCCTTTCTCACTCAATACTCACGACTTATTCATTTATTTTTCATATTTTTAGTTCTCATTCATTTTTAATTTTAAATTTAATTGTTAAGTATAGTTTATTTATATATTTTATTTATTTTTATTTATTTATTTTTTTTATTTTTTATTTTTTTTTTTTTGGCCCAAGATTTCCATTGAAGTCCTATACAGGCCTGGGTGGGAAAGTCAAGATTCATTTGGTGGGTCCGCCCAGGTAGGATTCGAACCCACGACCTTCTGGTTACGAGCGCGCTGAGACCCTCGCCCCAACTCACTCGACCATTGAGTCCCCTAAATTAAATTTTCCTTCCAATTATAACATCTGCTCCCTTCTTCTTTTCCTTTTTACTACCTACCCACTTTTTTGTTATCTATCTATAACCTCAATCTTAATCATTCCTCTATTGCTATGAACCATCTAATTGTTATACTTTATATATTTATTTATCAACTGCCTACTGTATTCTTTATTCATGTATTTACTCAAGAATAAAGACTGTAATATCATTTTTATCTTTACAAAAGCAAAATATTCAATTTATATATTTCAATTTTCTTTTTAATTGTTCTTTTTTTCTAAACTTACTATTATTTATTTTCATACTGATTTTCTATTCCTATTGTTCTTCTCCTAGCCCTGATGAAGGCTTGCATTGTAATCCGAAACATCAGCACAATAAATGAAAATTTATATTTTAATTGTGTTCAATTCAATGACTGCACACAATAACTACCTATATATTGGTAATGGAAGTAATTAAGTTAAATCTAAAAAACTTATGTACTCCAACTAGGTCAGGAATGATGGGTTATTCTACAGGTTACCAACCTATTTTAGCCAGGGTAAGAAGGTCATGATTCATTTTGTGGGTCCGCAGCAAAATAAATTTTTACCCGCCTAGGTGGGATTCAATACCGAGTAAACTAAAACCCTTGCCCCAACTCGCTTGTCTATAAAATAGTAATATTTTATACAATTTTTTTAAATATTAAAAGGTCTCTGGCCATCTTCTTTTCAGACCCCTCAGAGAATTATCTGTTAATTTTATGACAAATATTTTCAATAATATAACATTTGTCACTAAAATTTACTGTTTAGGAGCTTTATTGGTTTGAACGAAAAAAATCACGTTTGCCTACATTTTTCAAATGTTAGGGCTTCTTTGATAAACATCAACTCTGTTCGAAGATTTGACGACAGTTTCCCGTTAAGGATTTTATGGAGAATATCATTTGTAATCCCTAGGATCTACCGTTAGGGAGCTACATTGGTGTGAATGAAAAAAGTGACATTTGAAACCCCTACTTTCTCTCAACTTTGTTAATTTCAAATTATGAATAATTGTTAATTTAATTTGAGTATTAATTGAAGTAATTTGATTATTTTAATTCTAAATTTTTAAATTGAGAAAAGTCGTAGATTATAGATATCCATGATGAATTGTTATTCCTAGTCGGGAAGAATTTTTTTTTTTTTTTTTTTTTTTTTTTTTTTTTTTTTTTTTTTTTTTTTTTTTTTTTTTTTTTTTTTTTTTTTTTTTTTTTTTTGCCTTGAATGATATTATTAGATGAGCCACTAACCTCTTAAAGTACCCTTCTCAAACTTCTTTAACTTATTCTAAAGGCATGCTACCGTGCGTTACCAGAAACAATATAGAAAAAATGCATTTAAAAAATTATTTGTTTTTTATGAAGTTAACGTTTTAATTTTCTTATGAGAAGTTATAATAATTGATTAGCCTCTATATCGATTGTTATGATAATGTTATTCCATCCTCCAGCTGCAAGAGTAAGCTCTCCCTGACCTCCGTACACTTCCTCCATATAGACAATGCAGCGATACTATCTCGGCAACATAGAGGCCTTTGCGGAGTCCCTCTTCCCCATCTTCCTGAAGGACTCAGGGTGTGTCCCGGATACCACGCCTTCTGATCACGATCAGTCTTTGATCCTTATACATCCCCCTCGTTCGCGACCTTTCTATTATAGTTCTAATAAGTCATCACAATCGTTTTAAATATCTTGCGGTCGCTATCTGCTTTGTTGGTTTTAGCGATTTTATTTATTTTTCCAAGTTGCTTAACGCCGGCTACATGATAAACGAGTGTGTTGCAAACCGGTAATCAATATCTGAGAACTAAGAACTTTTTTTAATCAATATTTTTTAAAAATATTTATTGCAACGTAAAACTTTCTTAAATTGAAATACACTACATGCGTTAATTTAAAATTAGATTTTATTTTTAAAGATATGTGGCTGCTTGAATCGCTTCCTGCAACAAAGGACCTTTTCTCAAACAACATTCAGTAAAAAATAAAATATGTCGTCTCTCTTAAAGTTCAAATAATTAAATGTCATTTTGCCTGTATAATTAATTCTAGACACTTTCTCTAGGAAAAGTTATGTTTAAAACTTAAAAACAATACATTTTTCTTAAGGTCCCTTCCTTCATGCATGATACTGAAAAACACACAGATATATATTTTTAAAAAAAATGTTATGTATTCACAAAATTTAAATAGCTAACCAACATGAAACTTAAAAAAAATAATTCTTAGAGAAAAAAAAAAAAAACCGACTTCAAGATTAAACCTACATACACAAACTTTACTAAAAAATAAAAAATAATATTTTGATTGCTTCAAAACAAAAACCATTAAATGAAAATCAACGAAATTATCGATACTTATATACCTATTCACAATTTATGATCAGTTATCTTTGGAGTCGGTGCCAGCCAAGAAGGGCAGTTTAATCCTGCCTTTACAATAAACTTTCGAATGGCCGGGGACAGCGGTGTGGCGGTGATAAAACAGTGGGAGGATCTTTACGATTACAATTTCTTTTCAAATACTGTTTGTTTTGGTTGGTACCGACTCCAAAAATAACTGATCATAAATTGTGAATAGGTATATAAGTATCGGTAATTTCATTGATTTTCATTTAATGGTTTTTGTTTTGAAGCAATCAAAATATTATTTTTTATTTTTTAGTTAGGTTTGTGTATGTAGGTTTAATCTTGAAGTCGGTTTTGTTTTTTTCTCTAAAAATTATTTTTATTTTTCACTTTTTAGTGGTGAGTGTATTTTTGTTTATATAGTCAATTCTCAATCTTCAAGCTACCCTGAAAAATAGTTCGAGTTACTAAACAAAGACTTATCGAGGTTATCATTCTACTTACCTTCATGTAATTGGGAAAATTGAACACAAAATGGGAGTTAAAATCATTACGTATATTTTTCATTAATGGGTATGTGTATGTTGTTTGTACATACATATAAAATCATTGATACAGAAAATAAAATACCTGGTACCAATTTATCATATAACTTTCAACTGAATTACCCTTTTTCTGAGGGTACCTAAAAGTAGACACCGCCTTCCACCAGTGGCGATCTTTTCTTTATTGTTTAGGACGTTTGAAAGAAAACTACGCGGAATTCAGAATTTACTAGCCACAAACGCCCAACATCTTTCTCCTTTCACCATTTTGCTAATCAATTTTAACTTTTCTTTGATTAAAAGAATTTTCAATAGCCACTGTAAAACCACTCGAGTGAATAACTAATAATAAGTGACTGGTGCAACCATGAATTGGAAACCAGATAAACAATGACGGGAAACCGGAAAACAAATTACACATGAAATTATTTTAATTTGAGTTCGAGTTACAGAGGTCTTCTAATAGTTCGTTTCATAGAGGTAGGTGGTCCTAGAAGTTCTCTCTTTTGAACTCTATTTTCAATTCGACTTATTTACACAATTTTTAACGTTTTCTATATGAAATCGTCTCTTTGAA
Source organism: Euschistus heros (assembly GCA_003667255.2). NCBI lineage: Eukaryota > Metazoa > Arthropoda > Insecta > Hemiptera > Pentatomidae > Euschistus > Euschistus heros. The sequence goes on along the minus strand of RCWM02000051.1, from coordinate 1,909,409 downwards.
GTGAAATTTAAGTGTAATGTACTTCCGACCGTAGATTTTGTTCGAATTATTTAAGAATTTAGCTTATCGTACAACACATCGAGAGTTGACTGTATATGTAAATTATTTTTGTTAATAATTTAGATTTAGTTACCATGGAAATTTTAGATAATCATAATTAGAAATATGGGGGCCGGGGTAGCCGAGTAGACTGAGACATGTGCAGTTGATAATAAAAGTTAAGCACTACCGAGCGTGGTCAGTACTTGTTTGGGTGACCGCCATCCAGATAAGACCAGATACTCAGGCTAATACGATTCGATTCCCACATGGGGGCAGTACACTGTCCTCACCCTGGAAGTCACAGGGAGAAGAGCGACCCCTATGCCTGACATAGCTCCTGGTCCTCCAGGTTGGGGGTTGAGCATAAGACTAATAACCCTATCCTGTAAAACCCTACCATTGCGAAACCTTAATCAGCCACAGAAAATCTGTGATAAAAACGGACCCCGGCTTTAAGATACCAGACGAACATGACACGAAGCGGAAGCAATGGCCCAAGATATGCAGAGGTTGAGCAGGCTGGTTGAGGAGGCCAAGGATCTACAAGGTCTGTCGGAGGAAAAAAAAAAAATTATAAATATGTTTAAAATGTAAGGTTATATAACAGTGATTTTTATTAACTGGTTTTTGATTTTTCTTAAAAAGTGCTGAGTAATCGCGTAACATACACAAAAAAAAAAAAAAAAAAAAAAAAAAAAAATACAGACGAGTTGAGAACCTCCTCTTTTTTGAAGTCGGTTGAATATCAAATTTCATTCAAATCAATTCGAGGGGTCACCTGTGGTGTAGTGGTTAGCATAGCAACCTATTAAACCCAAAATCGCGGGTTCGCAGCCCTGCAGATGACCTTAGGATTTTTTAAAGGGAGTAAAAAATCCTTAGCTATGCCGTCCCGCGTAAGGGACGTAAAATTTAGAACTCCCACCGTAGTATCGTCCGATTAGCCATAGCAGCATAAAGTGACGTTAACCGAAATAAACAAATAAACAAATCAATTTGAATGCGTGTTAGATAAGAAGTCAATAAAAGCACAGATTACAATTGTCTCTGGGGTTCAAGATTGGTAAAACAAAATGGTGGAATCTGCTAATTTCAAACTTCATATCATGCTGATTTGTTTTACCTCTTTTTCTCCTTGGTTTCCACTGATACATGAATCGTCGTTTTTTTGGCATATTGTTGGCTATAACTCCCAAACTATTTGTCCGATCCAAAATTTCATTTTTTCATCTCAAAGCTAGTTAAATTTCTTATTAGACCGTATATATTTAATTAATATTAAACAGCATGTAACACCCACGCTAGCATGCTAAACGTGTATAGTTTGGCAAAATTATACATGTTCAGTGGGCTGGCTTCGGTATTTAAGGAATTTAATATAAAATACATATATATGATCTAATAGGAAACGTAACTAGCTTGCTTTGAGATGAAAAAATGAAATTTTGGATCGGAAAAAACGTTTTAGAGTTATGGTATAGCGAACAATGGGCCAAAAAAACGTGGATTTCATAAAAGAACAGGATCTTTAGCAATCTGGCATGTGTATTTTCAGAGACCCGATTAAAACTTCATATATAGTCTAATAGTAAATTTGACCAGCTTTTAGATAAAAAAAAGAAATTTTGAGTCGGACAAAAAGTTTCGGGATTATACTGAAAAATGTACAAATAACGTGGATTTCACAACAGTACGGGTTTTTTAGCATGCTTTTAAAGAACATTATTAAACCTTCACACATAACAGTCTAATAGTAAATTTAATCAGCTTTAGTTTCGAAGTTTTAGACAAAAAAGTACGACAAACATGTTTACGCGGAGAAGTGGACTCACCGCCAGTTGGCCAATTTCTACACTTTTTCCCAAGGCCATACCTTGGCGGTAAATGGTCCAATTTAGGAGTAGTTTTTTTCATTTCGAAGGTAATGATTTCAGCTACAATTTTTTTTTTCAATACTTTCTTCGAAAAATGTTTCGTTTTCGTGTTATAGTAAAAATACGAAAACAGCGTTATTTTGAGCGTTTTTTTGCGATTTGGGTATGAAACCGATGTTTGCCGTGGTAGCAAACTTCATATTCGGATTTAGCACCCTAAAAAACATAATGATCCGTTGAGAATAAAAGTTCGGCAATTTTTTCATGAAAACGGACTTTTGGAGCCTTATTTTACTGGACCATATTGTGAAATTCGACAATAGAGTTCTGGCAATGGCTAGCTTCCCCTCTCATAGTAAGAGGAACGTTTGCGCCTGCTTAATATTATATACTTGGGAACGCTTAGCTCCCAGTGCCTCCAACAGCTGTTCAGTGGTCTAATTATATTGCTCAGGAAATGTCAGCAAGGCTCACTTTATTTATATTTGCATGATGCTCGATGAAGTGTAATTTTGCAAAATTGGTTTCGGTATTCCATAATGGCGTCACCGGACCTTATAACTATTTAAATATTTAGTTGGAAATCAAATCTTTGTTTTCAATTCAATTTGAAACTTTAAAGTAATCAAATATTGATGGAATAGATCCACAGGTACATTTCTTGTTATTCTTCGTAATATATCTGCAGTACGGCTATTTTTTAAAATAAATTTGATATGTATATTATCAATATTAATCTAGATAAAAAAGATGAACGACGGACTTTCTGGTAAATATAAAATGATATATTCGAGCTCTAAATTATTGGCGTTGAAAAAAATAACTCAATCGAAATTAGTTATCCGATTTTGATAAGATTCGAATAAAGATATTTGTTGATAATGTCATCTGTCATAGATAATATAATTTTTTATACGATCAAAAGATATTTTTAGATAGATGTAATGTTTCTCTGCAATTAGGGACTCAATTTATATCTCAATCAGCCAGCAATTATAACTGTCCTTCACTTCAACCTCAGCATCTTTAATCAGGACGCAATTATAAATGTATATTTATGGATATAACACTGGATCCATTTGATTAATGGTAATTTTTTTAAAATGGTGCAAGGAATCTGGTTATCTCTCGAGCGACAATAATGGGCGTTATCTAAACTCGCTTTCATTTTATAACACCTACATTCATGAATCACATATGTTATTTATTTACTTGTATCATTTAAATATACATTAATGTAATGTATCAGGTGAATAATATATCGAGAGCAAGGTAACTCTGGAATTATTATTTGTATTTAGAAAAATGATAAAATATCGACTATCAAAATAGAATTAAATAGCATTGATAATATTATAATGAATATTATTACAAAACATTTTTCATATTCTGGTTTATGAATGTATATGATTATTCCCAATCACAAAAAATCAGAAAATAAAATGTTTTTATATAAATACACCTAACGATTACTATTCAGATCCAACCTTCAAATAAATTTATTCACATTAAATCGCAATTGTCCGTAACTATTGAATTTTTGTCAGATCTTTTTTATTTTAAAAAATAAATAAATAAAATAATTTAATAATAATATTATAAACGGAATAATAATATTAATGTTTATTTAGTTCATAACTCCAATTACTTTGTTAAGTAAACACAAAAGTTAGATTTTCAATTTTTCAGCTCTTTTTTTGTATACATCAAATCTATCACACCAAATATATTCATTTTTTGTTAAAGAATCTACATCTATAACTTTTTTAATCCGCGCTTCTTAAGCAATGTGATATTTCATTTAATTGAAATAATCGATGTGTTTCTTGGGTTACTAAGACTTTAAAAAGACTAGTGGATTTAGATGAGTATGGTGAAAGTATAGGTATATGGTTTGGGCCAAATAATAATTAAAATAGATGTTTAAGTGCAATCCACAATTATATAACGGCCGCACATGTATTTCTAAAGTGACAAAAATCAATAACCTAATTTTAAAAACTGTACAATATTTCCAGTCTTGTGTGAAATATTGAAAGTGTACCTGAAATATCTAATAATCCCAACAGCAAGTGAGATATATCAGTTGTGATTTGAAGTTAATTCGATACGAATTTGACATTTCATAGAAGAGTATATAAATTAAACATGATGATGAATAAAGAATCCATATTTTTGAGTTGTGTCATTTTAGAAATTCATTTACGAGATCGTAACTGTGTTTAAACTTTACTTTGAACTTTAGTCTGATTTTCACTAATTAAACCTCTCCGTAATTTTTATCCTATATTAGATTTCATCTCGAACAGATTTGATTTTTTTCTATAAATAACTTCTTTTTTTTACGTGAACCATAAGTTAGGGTTGATATTAAACCATAGTAATAATGGGATTCTCAAAGAGAGGTTTAAGTACATGCATATGTCTTTAAAGTTTATCATTAGGAAGATTACAGACAGCACTTAACTGAAACTAGTTAGATAAAAGGATTTCGTATTCACAACCATCCAGTATTATGAAGATAGAATAGTGACAAATCGCAAAAGTTTCACATCTCAATAAGACCATTTCAATACTTCTTGTGTGTAAATCCTTGAAGAGAAAAAATACAGTTTATGAGGAAATTTATTTACTTTATTGCATAGCTATAAACAATTTGAGATGGCATAAAACTTGAGTCCCATTAACCTGCAACCTTAGAGGGATCAGTTAGTGGTGTAAAATTCATTCCAGGGGAGATAAGTGTCGGCACGCTTCTACTAAAGAAATCTTCAGATGTCGTATCTACTGCTATATTTACTTATGGTATCGTAGTATTACGGCTAATTAAATTTATTGCCTTTTTCTTCTACATTGACCATTAAAACATAACAAGCTAAGTTTATGTTGAAACATCAATTGTCATTAACAATTTCCTTGTCATAGATCAAGGAAAAATCCATGCTTCGTATAAACATATATTATTTGAACGAATCATCATTTATTGACTTCATATATTGCTAAGGCCGATGATATTCTTGTATTTATTTATTGCATTTGAGGTATGTTTATGTTTTCTGACATACAGCTAAGACGCTGATTAATGCCTAGCTGTACCCAAATAAATAATAGCTTCTCTAGACGGCCACCTTGTGAAAAAAAAACACATTTTTTGTATTATTTTTGGTATTACTTTATCAATTTATTTTGAATTGATATACGTATTAGCGAATTCTCCAACCTGAATTTACTCTGTAAAGAGGAAGGATAACGCTGTCAAACGGTCGATTATACAAACTATTTTATTAGGCCAAATCAATGTAACGAATCGCTAAAGATCGAAACCGTATGTTCGCATTCTTTGCAGTTGTAGAGACGATATAAAAAGAATCATCATTATAATATAAAAACTATGATTAATATATACTTATCAAACCCAGAGGATAAAGCTATCCTGAACAAATCAATTTTGATTTCATATTGCAGCCCAATATCCACCAAACTCGGAAAGGATTTAATGAAATCAGGTTTATATCCAGCATATAACCCATTAACAACCAAGTGTAGAAATATTGTAAAATTTTATAAATTTATTCATAAAACATTATGTCATAGGATAGGAACAGGCCACAAAAGGCATTAAACAATTTTTGACCCTCAAGTGCAAAATTTTGACAGTTACGAAAACGCAACGTTAGCCGAATAGAGTTACGAAAAAAAAAATATTATGATTTTAAGGGTAAAATAAAACGGCAATGCTTATTTTTTATTAAGTATTTTATTTTTTTAAGTAAAACCAAATAAAATCATAAAAATAAGTTGTTTTCCAATATTCTCCTATTTTTATAATAATTATGCGTAATCAATTTATGTATTTATCAGTATATCAATTTATCGATCGGTTTAACTCTATTCCGTATGGTATTTTAAAGTCACTAAAAAAAGAAAAATTACGATGAATGATTTTTTAAAAATTAATTTAAAATATACGATGCCAAAATATTTTGTTCTTGGGCTCAAAACTAACTAAAAACATCATAAATGGTTGTATACTGTGGTTATTGAGAAAATAATAATTAATATACGTTCAAACAAATTCTTTAAGTTATTGTTGCGTTTTCGTAACCTTGGTCGTAAATGGGTTGAACTATTGTCATCTTATTTCGCTTCACCTACAGACAAAATAAACCCTCTCCAAAAAAGCAGTGTATATGAACTAAAATTTATTAAATTTGGAGCTAAAATTTAATGATACTGAAACTAAATACACAGGAATAACTAGACCATCCGTAAATCAAACATTGAAAGAACATATAAAGAGCAGATAATAATAATACCTAGAATTCCAACTTCGCTATCCATCTAAATGAAAATTTACTTAAATTCAATAATGACTAAGGAGTGAAACTAATACATCAATTAGAAAATATCCTAAAATTAAATATTTATGAATCATTAGAAATAATAAAATCGTTCAAAACCAATCTACATTTTTATTTAAAAGACCAGATAAATATTTCCAATAGTCCCATTTTAATTTTTTTCCAGTAGGCACGGAAAAAAAACAACCAGTCATAGGAAAATCACAAGAGTTTAATCAGCCTGGCCCTTTCCACTCTTGATATTTTTTATAAGTCCGTTTTGCCACCTTAGGTAAGTACCAATATATTTCATTTCTTGTCTTACATTTTTAAAAAATTTAATATATATAATCTGATGTTTCGAAAATTTTGTATGTTTTAAAACTGATGATGAATGCTTAACATTCGAAACTAGTTTTCAAATAAAATAATTCCAATAGAATTAGCAATTAAGTCATCAATTCTAGATGAATATAATACAAGATTTTATAGATAAATAAATAAAACTACAATTATGAGTAAAAATTATCTGATTTTACTTATTACAGCTGATGAAGCCGCGACTAGGAATGCCTGTGTAATAATATATCTTAGAGTAAGTAATTATAGGTACATTGAAATCAGAGCTAATACTTTTTTTCTTTAGCGTACATGATAAACGGAATGATAAATAAACAAAGACAACTCGGTAACAATATACTCCTGATTGAAATGCGACTCTGGATTATACTGAGCCTAAGATAGATGTTTATGCAACGACTAGTTTAATAACTTGGCAACTGCCTATTCTAGACTATGAAGATAATTTCACTAGGATAGCTCATGGAAGAAGGTGGGAAGTGCATAATGCACCGCTAGATACTATCTAGTTTATATGAATGCTACTTTATTTATCAGACAACTGCTTGCTGGCTTCACTAACATATAGCATAGAGTGCTCAATTATGGCCTGTTACCGAAAAACCAAATAAAGGGTCTATTTAAAAATAAAAACAAGTTAGCATATGATTTTCTACCTAGAAAGGACGTCAGGGCAAGAAAAGGTTAGAGTCGAATGAAGTTTGTGGTCACTACATGTAGAGCACAATACCCAACTGATTTTATTATCAGTTAAGTTCAGAAGCTTCTCCTAGGTGTAATACTTGAGATACATTTGAAATGTTTGATGATTTTGAAAGCTAAGAAACCGATGCTTTAGAATATTGCTGAGATTATATTTCAACTTTATTCGCGTTTATGAATGGCATAAAGGCCTAGTATGGCCAATTATTTGCTGGGTAGGCGATACAAGGACACTTTTGTTACTTCGATTATGTTTTGCAAAACCAATGTTGACATTAGGTACTTATATTTAATTTATTATTGTTGATGTTTTACGGTTCAGATTACTCCTAAAGAAATAAAAGAAAAGTCAAAGAATGCTACTAGGATTTTTTTTCAATACAATAATTATATTAATATTTCATTGATTTTATTTTGTCATTTCCAATTTAGCGTATTCCTGAGAAACCAAAAATAAATTTAGTGCATAGGCCATATTCGACCCCGGGTTTCAAACTCCCGGCCTAAAGGCAAATTTTTACAAGAACGCAAAAATATTAACAAGACTTCTTTCTAAAGATTATATATATATAATATATATTATATTTTGATTGCTTTCACATCATGTTGTGAAACTTTCTTTAGGAATCTGAATTCGCTAAGTTTGCCTTTTTTCTTCACCTTGTTAGGCGAACTAGGAGCCTAATTGAAGATCAGGCATTGATTGCAAATCCTTGCTAGGTGTGCACTAATTTATTCCATTTGCCGAGGGAGCTGTTGCGACAGCGAATAGCTGGGATGGTAAACCTGCAGGATGGGACAGATTGGCATGAAAGCGTTAGATGAGGTACACAGATTGCGGCATGAGCGGGTTTCATCAGAGCCACAACTGGGGCACGGACGGAATATTCATAGGAAGCCTTAATGGATATTAATGTCTCCGTCACAGATGTGGACGGCAAATAATTAATGAAGATACTTTTGGAGTCCATTTTGGGAATCGATGAATGAGTCGTTCGGGGTCTTCATTCAATTCCGATCTATTCGTGCAGTGATAGATGGAGGTTGGGCCTTTGATGCTTGTGAGCTGCCCCAGGAATGTTAAGGTTGATGACGAATGAGGCCTGTTTCAATAGCTAGCGTAACTATGATCCTATTGGATAGTAAAATAAATTTAGAAAATATTTTAAATTTTTAGTAAAAAATAGATCTTATTTTATAAGAGGAAGATTATCAAGAATGCAGTCACGAAGTGAAAAAAAAGACCAAGTAAAAAACTTTTCTGTGGTGATGATCTATATCAACCTTTCTTTCAGGGCTAAAATTAGCAGAACATAGATAGCAAAAGAGCTAATAAAATAATAAATAATGACATAGATATAGTGGTAAAGAAGAATACAGTAATAATTTCTATTGAAATGAACAGATACATGTAACAGTATGATACATAGAAGCAAGGTAATATTAAATACAAATGGAGAGATAAGAAAGACAAATTATTAATACATAATAATAATAATAACAATATATAAGTTTCATCGATATTACTTTGAGATAATCACACATGACCCAATATTGCTAATTTTTCAATTTTTTTTTTTTTTAGTTAGTGATATTTACAACTGTATAAAATATATACATCAAGTAAATGTGTTGAGAATAATTAAAATGACATGTTAATACTCGAAAATAACATACATCAACAGCACTTCTATAAAAGTTTTGCAAAAGAAGGTCTAGGCCATCTTCTACTCAGACGCTATAAAGCGTTATCGAGAATGGAGTGGGAAGCAAGTTCACAGACTAGTGGATTTGAGTCTTTATAGAAATTACTATAAAAAGATAGGTATCTATTTTGGGCTAAATTAGCAATATATTGAACATTAAGCTCTTCATGGATACGTTTATTGATGACAAAGTAAGAAGCATTGAGGTTTTTCGAAGGATTTTGGATTGCAAGGATTGGATACTTGAAGGCCCTAAGCTCAACTCTGTACGTCTAAATGGGTCTGATCAGTGTTATCTAAAGGAGACTTTTCTCATTAATCCCAAGCTCTGAATTTCTGTCTGGAAAATGTTGAAAATGTCGAAAACGTCAAGCAGTTTCTTGTCGTTTCTGTTTCTGTTCCTGAGACCTAGGTAGCCTGCCGATTTGTTCAACGGGGATTAATGGAATATTGTTACAGGATACTGTAATAAAAAAAGTCGTAGGTTTAAGACGAAATCGGTAATTAGAAACGCCGGCAACCTCAACAACCAACATCTTTATTAACAGATGTAGGTTGTTGAGGTTGCCGACATATACAGTTCTCTGTAAACTCAAATACACGTTCTCAGTAAAAACAAATAACACATCGTTATTTTATCATGTTTTGAAATATGTACCAATAATGATAACACTGTAAAATTTAAATCCATTACTATACAGATATTTCATTATTCAGTAGCTATGGGTTTTGACGTAATGAATAAACGTTTTCAATCCCTCTTCTTGACCTTATTAAGATGTAGAATAAATACAAAAGACCACGCCTCGGGTATTTTTACTTAGCTCTAATACAGTAATCAATCGTCCAATTTATCTATCTCCCTTCCATTGCTTTTCCTGGTAGAGCGGATCCTAAGCAGGCTGACAACCTTGGCTCTTAGAAATTCCCTGCCTGGATATACCACTGCTAAGGATCAAGGCCTCAGTAAAGGTGTCCAGCCTGTTCATTCACGATTCAGTCAGCCGTGGCTCGTGGCGGCAAGGTTTGTGCCTGGCAATTAATATCTGTCAGCTGTAAAAAAATGATTAAGAGATATCCTTATTAAAAATAAAAACGTAACTAAATCCTGATTAATGCTCATTTGTAGGCAGTGGTATATTTTAAGAAAATTTAATTACAAGCTACCCTAAAAAAGAAATGATCTGGGTGTGTTGATTTAAGGACAACAATAAAATACTTTCGAAATTCAAGTTTTTGGATCACTTTTATCACGAAACGATTAAAAAAATAATAATTATTGCTATTAAACCATTTCTGATAGATTCATAATAAGGAAAATGAGATACATAAGTAATGCAAGCTGCAGCCAAATTATCATGATTATCTATCTGTGATTAAGGTCACTGTTTATCATTAGAGTTACAGAGAGAACTGACGTATTGATATAGATCAATGTTTCTGTGCACCGTTTTTGAAATATGATCCTAAAACGAATAAAATCAGTTAGGCCCTTCCAAACCACTCCTTGAACTTTAAGAACTCAATTATTATCACAAATGAATCCTAGTTTGAGTGGGTAACATGAGAAAGTGATAACAGATTTAGAAATAATTTTATTGTTATATTTTTTTATTATTTTTTAGTGAGTATCAACGTACCAGACTTACAGAAGACAAGAAACTGCTCGTCGTTCAACATTTACTAGACAAGCGTTCAAAGCTCCCAATATATCACAAACGACTTATACACATGACAATAATTAGATCCATTTGGACATGCGGAATAGAGCTTTGAAGCTCCACAAATCCTTCCGCTTCTTCTGGTATCTTTTTTTCTGTATTTTTTTTTTTTTTTTTTTAGTAATTCAGTAATTATTACAATCTGCCACAAATGTGGGCAATAAGTAATATAGGTGGCTTAATGATTACATTCACACATTATTTACAGTAAAAAAAAAAACTGAAACTAAAAAAAAAATAATAATAATAAAATAAAATATAAAAAAATAAATAAATTAAAAAACTATGCTATATTTAGATAATATAAAATATACATCTGGGTGAAATATATAAATTGAAAAAATTATATTAAATTAAATAACAGTAAGTGAAAATAAGACAAAATTAAATTAAAGGTTAAAAATACTATCATACTTTATTTACAATTTACATTCATCCTAGAAATCCCCCGACCAGACCCGTCCCTCCACTTGTGGAAGGACAAGCCAAGCACAGAGAATTCCCAGCTCTTCTCTCTCAGCTGCGTCACTGAAGTAAAAAAAAACCAGTGGAGGCTAAGTGAGAGCGCTTTATACATTTACTTAGGGCAAGTTCCTCGAATTTAATCCTAGAAATTGTAAAGAAGTGCAGAAAGTTTGTTTCTAAGGCAGGATTAAACTGCCTTTTTGGTTGGCACCAACTAAAAAAATAACTGATAGTAAATTGTAAATAGGGTTATAATTATCGATATTTTCTTTGAATGTCCTTTAATGCTCTTCTTTGTAATTTTTTGTTAAAGAATTGACTTCAATCATATGTTGTATTCCTGTATACTTCATTGAAAAAAAAAAATTTCTAAAATTTCTTTAGAATTATTTAAAACTAATATGAATTGTTACAATTGAAAAATGAGAGATAAATTTAGATGAAGTATAACGAAACTTCGAAAGGAAGTTAATGTTCTCTCTAGTGGAAATGGCTGAAACTAAACTCTGGACTAGATATAACTAGACAATGGACAGAAAGGATTTAGAGCTGTCGCGATATAGTAGGCGTCCTACAAGGCAGAATAGATTTTTTACGATCGACAGGGGAACAGTTTATCTAGGCAGCCGTGGCTTGTTAGTGGACGGGGTTCCCTCATCATAAACAGGTGTCTGCTCTGACAGGAGCCCTTAGCGCTCGCTTTACGATCCTCTTGTTCGGCCCGGTCTTCGTGTCCGTCCTCTGATGGTCATCTTCAGCAAGGATCCTCGATCAACCAGGGTATGATGGCTTTTACAATAAAAATGTAAAACTGCAAATAATTGTTTTATATGTTAGCCCCTGATGAAACGAAATATAGTTTCCGAAACATATTGAACTAACTATGCAATTATTAATAAAATGAGAAAACGTCTAAAGTGTAATCGTAATTGTTATTATAATATTCACAATGACAGTAGTGAATAATTTAATCAAATAACTTTCTGAAACCGATTATAAATATACTTCGTTTTAGAAATACTGATGTACTTGTTTTATATTTCATTATATCTTGAAAATAGTTATAATCCAAAGATGTTCAATATTGATATATTTTATATCGATATTAAATAATAATAATGATTAACATATTATATCTTCCATGAATACATTGTTCGTTATATTCTCTAACTCTTTAATATATTATTGTGAAAGACCAAAGATGATTTCTTTAAACTTTAAGATGACCTAGATAACCTTAACCGAAGAGCAATGGAAAATAAGTTGCTCACTTTGAAAAAAAAAAAAAATCCAAGGCAATCATAATCAGTTCTAAAATCTCTATTAATGCCATTCTCAACTATTCATTGCATTATCTTTACAACTTTCCTGTTCTGTTCAAAAATTTTGTTCTGTTTAAAAACGTTGGTGTTTGAGTTTGAAAACACATTATGGGATTCCTAAATCTCCTTAACACCCTTCTCAACCCTGAAAAGGTTTCCAAGTTCCTAAGATACATTTCCACAAAGTTTTGGTCCACTTTTAATGTCATCCTCCTGATTTTTTTCCCATTTCAACTCAAGAAGCTTAATAATTAATATAACCACTACTAAGTCACTATTCTATGTTACTACGGAAAGCTTAGGGACTGCCAAAAATAAAGAACTTAGTCGACACATTCCTATTTATAATTTTTAATAGAAGTTGTTCAAGTTTTGTTTATTTATTTTTTCTATTAATGCTTTTCTTTAACAGAAAATCTCTTCTTTTTTTTTTTTCAAATATCCCACCTAAATTTTTTTCACGGACCACCCCTGGTACAATATTGCTTTCTGGTTGAAACAAACGTATCTGTCTGATGTGCAGTTTTAAAAGTGGGAAGAAAAAAAAAACATGGTATTAAAATCTTCATCTTTCCTTACCATGAAAGAACGATCCAAAAACATATGGGTGATTCTCAAGATTTCAATAGAAACACGTCAATAAATAAAACTTCTTCTCTTAGACGTGGTGTTCCTCTTTGACTGCATCCCTAATCATCTTCTTCTCTATTCATCTTAACAGTCAACTATACTTTTATCATTATGAAATAGTGTAACCTCCGTGGAAAGAAAAATGGTGATAGGAGAAAATCTAATGATACACAAAAATGGAATTGACTGATATTCTACATCACAAAGAAGGTTATGACGATCTTCCGGAGTCTAGTGCACTGTATAAATGAAATACTAAAATTCGACTTTTAATATAGGAATCAATAGTTTTTACGACTTTTTAATGCGGATATTCCCGTTTAAAAAATGTACCACCATTTCTGATTGATTTCTGTATTTTTTTCACAAGTCCATGGAGTTACATTTAGTTTCCGGAACAAACCTGTCATTTTTGTGACTAGCAATACCCACTATTTCAACAACTTTTTTTAATCGAAGGGCAACAATGCCTTCCATTCTAAGGAATTGAGTGATTAACGGTGAAAAATGAAGTTGAATCAACTTATCTACCAATGAAGAAGGTTTGAAAACAAGTAAGGCCAAGAAAACATCGTTGCTAATGTTATTTTTTTAATTAGATATTAAAATAAGGCATTTTTTAATAGGTGTGAAAAAAGAAAAAATATGCACCTACGGTTGTAGGTACGAGTGAGAAACCTAAAACTTGCCCGTTATCTGAGAATCACGTATATAATATGACCCTCGATATATCTTCTAACAGTAACCACACAATTCACTTATTCAAATTTAATCAGATTTATCAGAAGATTCAGAGTAGAAAACTTCTAAAACAATTATATAATATAACATATAAGTTTTAAATAGATATCACACATATTAGCATACACCTTAGAATTTACCTCTAGTCATAACATACATAACATATATTTTTTTTTATTTAAAAAGAAACTCCTTCTTTCCATCATGCTCCTAATATCAATGTCTCATAGCGTTAAAGGTACTACAATGGGAGGTACTCTATAATAGGAAATATAGTTCCCGAAATATATTAAATTTTACAATTAACAGTAAAAGGAAAAAAAATGTAAAGTGCAATGAATACTGCTAACCTTCTTGAATAATATACATAATTATATTACAAATAATCTTGAAAGTTTGAAATTATCTTTGAGGGATGTCTTTTCATCGCAAGTAAAATGTTTCACTTAGTAGAAGATTTAGTATCTCCATTTTGTAAAATTTATGATAGCTTTCGCCTAAATTCCTAGCCAGCGTTGGCTAGATAAGAGCCATGTCCTAAGAAAAACATGGCTATGTGATTAATATTATTCTTGATGTTTTCTGTGATTAATAATAGCTAATATCAACTATATAGTTTTTTTTTATAATTAAGTGTTTTCTTAATTTTCTAAAACTTTTAATCTTGCTATCATTAAGCGAGTATGGCAATACGAATAGTTTTATAAAAAAAAAAAACATTAAAATGATAAGTTTTGAATTATTTATAAAATAGTAATATTTAGTGGTTAATTATATAAATTGAAGCTGATCATCTAGGCATTTTGACACAGAACTTTCGATTTCTATAAACGATTTTTACAAACTATAAACCTACAACTCAGGCGTAGGGAGTTGGCGGCCCCATCGCCCGGTCCAAGTACCGCACATAGCCACCGGCCCTCCAAGTTGGGGGAACAGTACTCTTGACACACACACACATAAACACTAATTACAGCACACTACAAACACACCCACTACAGATAAAGGTCAACTACAGTACACACCCTAGGGTCACCTCCCCTAGGTAGCCGCCCCGGATGGGGGAGCGAGTCAGGGAGCTCTGAGGAGGCAGCCCCTCCATCTGACTCGGAGGCAGCGGGCTAATGACCCGCTCCTCCTAAATCAAACCATTACGAAACCTCAAAGAGATATCGCTGGACTGAACCTAAGGAAACAACCCGGAATTCGTCAAAAGGACCTAAAACTAGGACAATGGAATATCCTGTCACTATACAGACTGGGGTCACTTCGTTCACTCCTAAACGAACTATATAAATATAAAATAGACATAACTGCAATCCAGGAAGTGAGATGGAAGGGGAAAGGGCTACTTGAAAAGCGATTTCACACTATATACTATAGCTGTCATGAACAGTCCCATACATTTGGAACTGGCTTTGTGGTGAGGGGCGGAGCAAGAGGCCTGGTTACTGGATTCACACCAATCAACCCCCGGATATGTGTGATTAGACTGAAAGGGAAATTCTACAACTATAGTATAGTCAGCTGCCATGCACCAACGGAGGTATCGCCTGATGACGAAAAGGAGGCGTTTTATGATGAGTTGGATGGAACCTTGGATAACTGCCCCAGAAGCGACATTAAGATCGTATTAGGAGATTTTAATGCGAAGATAGGTAGAGAGGCGGTCTTTATCCCAACAATAGGAAAATACAGTATGCATGAAGATACAAATGAAAATGGCAGACTCCTTATCAACTTTGCCACATCAAAGGACATGATAGTGGGTAGCACGATGTTTCCTGGAAAGAGGATCCATAAAGGAACTTGGAGATCACCGGATGGAAAAACCGTGAACCAAATAGACCATGTTCTTATCAGCAGAAGACACAGATCCAACCTTATAAGTACAAGATCCTATAGAGGAGCCAACATGGACACAGATCACTACCTGATAGTCTCAAAGGTTAGAGCAAGAATCTCGAATGTACGGAAACTGCAAAGCAAGATACCGAGTAAAATCGCCACATCCAAATTGAAGGAACCGGATGTAAGCTTAACATGCCAGCAAAAACTGGATGAATTAATTGAAAGCGGGGACTACGGAAACTCCATCCAAGAGCAATGGAACAAATGTTCAACAGTGATCCGAAAAGCAGCTGAAGATTCATTAGGAGTGGAAGAGCGATCAACAAAACCATGTTGGTTTGACGATGAGTGCGCCAGAGTAACGGAGGATAAAAATAAGGCATATAGAAGTATGGTGCAGAGGAAGTATACACGATTGGCATCGGAAGAATATGGGAACAAAAGGAGGCAAGAAAAGAGGCTATACCGAAAGAAGAAGAAAGTTTGGGAACGGAGGCAGCTGGAGGAAATCGAGGAACACAGTAACCTCAAGGAAGCTAGAAGCTTCTATCGGAAACTCAATAGCAGCAGGACACCATTCAAGCCTAGAATAAAAGCCTGTAGGAGAGAGGATGGCTCACTTATTACAGAGCAGACAGAAATATTGTCAAGATGGGCCCGCCATTTTAATAGCTTGCTGTATGAAGATGATCAAACAGAAGAGACTGGTACAGACAACAATGAAGAAGAAGAAGAGGAAATAGATATACCAGAGTATGAAGATGTCGTAGATGCCATCCAGGCGCTCAAAAATAACAAAGCACCAGGTGCAGATGGTATCCCAGCAGAGCTCCTAAAACTTGGAAGTGAACAACTCCATAAGGCCATATATGATATCATACTGGATATATGGGTACAGGAAAAAATGCCTGAGCAATGGAAAAAAAGGAATGATATGCCCACTACACAAAAAGGGAAATATTTTGGAATGCTCTAATTATCGAGGCATTACACTGCTCCAATGCACATACAAGGTACTGTCAAAAGTGTTGTGCTCCAAATTACTGCCTTATGCGGAAAGAGAGATAGGACAGTACCAGGCGGGATTTAGAAGAGGCAAATCCACAATAGAACAAATATTTGGTATAAGGATGATACTCCAGAAATCAACAGAATTTAAAATGAACACACACCATCTCTTCGTTGACTTTAGGAGTGCATATGATAACATCAAAAGGCCCAAACTCTACCAAGCCCTGCGAGAGTTCGGGATACCACCAAAACTGGTACGTCTCATAGAGATGACGATGAAGGATGTTACGTGCAAGGTCAAGATACAGTCAACTCTGTCAACAGAATTTGAAACGAAAAGAGGACTGAGACAGAGTGATGCCCTGGCGTGTATGTTGTTTAATCTTGCCTTGGAGAAAGTAGTGAGAAGCTCTGACATTCAGGTGACTGGGACTATCTATAACAAACTCGTCCAGTTACTGGCTTTCGCAGACGATATATGGTAGACATAATTGCCCGCTCGTTCGATACCCTTAAGAGCGCATTCCAGAAACTCATGGAAGCCGCTGCAGACATGGGTCTAACAATTAATGAAAAAAAAAAAAAAAGTACATGAGAACTGGCATGAGTGATGGTAACACAGTAGGCGAGCACCTGCAAAGGGGACCGTTTAGATTCCAAAGTGTGGACCAGTTCAAGTACCTTGGGTCAATCGTCTGCGCCACAAATAAGATATCAGCAGAAACAAGCCATAGACTGATGTTGGCCAATAGATGCTACTTTGGCTTAAAGAAACATCTAAGAAAGCCCTTGATCTCCCGAAAGACGAAGAGTACAATATATAAAACCCTAATTAGGCCGGTTCTTACCTATGGATGCGAGACATGGACCTTGACAACCAAGGAAGAAAAAGAAATCCTCATTTTCGAGAGGAAGGTATTGAGAAGGATTTTCGGGCCCATTAAGCAAGGAGACCAATGGAGAAGACGACATAACAATGAGATCTATGAACTCTTCGGGGAAGCAAATGTGCTGCGAACTATTAAGTTGGCACGACTGAGATGGGCTGGACATGTCGCCAGAATGATGGATGACCAGGTTCCGAGGAAGCTGCTGGAGGGGAGACTGGAGCGTTCTAGAGGCAGAGGCAGACCGAGACTTAGGTGGGAAGATGCTGTTGCAAAGGATGCACTGACCCTGCTAAATACTCGGAATTGGAAAGCAGTCGCAAAAGATCGAGCCACCTGGCGAAGGCTCATTGAGGAGGCCAGGGACCACATCGGTCTGTAGCGCCATGGGAAAAAAAAAAATAAAAAAAAAATAAATAAACCTACTTACTGACTTCTGGGACCAGATCCGAATCCAGTTGAGGTAGATAGCTACATTGAATCACAAAAAAAAGTGAAAAAATCAAAAAACATTATGTGAAAGATACCTTATAAACTTATATTCAGCTAGGCTAATCTGGTGTTTTTAGTAATTTATCGATTAAATAATTATTTTTAAAAACACGTACATGTTATTTTATTTTTCATTTATATAAAGCCTTCTCTGAATATTAGTAAGTAAAATAGAAAAAAAAACTTATTAAAAAGAAATAGAATCTGGTTGAATAAAAGTGACTTGAATGTGAGCGTGTACGTATAACCAAACTTTGACCGAGGAAAATTTTTTTTTGATTTTTGATTTTTGATTAGAAAAATCAATTTCTCCCTCACTGAGAAAACAATGTCTATCTATAATCAACTGGTTTTCTTAATTGACATTTTAGAATTAAAAGGATAGAATGCCTTCAATTAATAATTGAATTAAATTACCAATTAATCCTTATTCAAAATAAACAAAGTTAACAGAAAGTAAGGGAATCAATCGTGACTTTTTTCATTCAAACCAATATAGGTCCTAAGCCGTATGTTTTAGTGACAAATGTATAACGAAAAATATTTTCCATTGAATTTCTGATCAGGAACCTATCGTCAAAATTTTGATTGGAGCAACACCAACTGAGAAACAACGTGTCAAAATGTAACATTTCAAAAATTAAAAAAAAAAAACGTTAGACCGAAAATGTATAGATCGCCAGCCGAAAGACAGCTATCTTAAACTAAACAATGAAAATATGTTACCGACCATTGGTACCGTCTGTAGAAGTGAAGCTTCCTAGCAAAAGAACTGAATTTAAAACCTTCAGCAGAATTCCACAATGTCAGTTTTTGTTTTTATTTTCCTTCAAAAACATCCAATGCAATACATGCACTCCTTTTGATTTACAAAGTGCAGTATTTTATTCATTAGAAATAAATTTGATAAATAAGGTTTTTGGGCCTAAAATTACATAATTTAATATAAATTGTATACAGTATAATTCACTAAAAATGAATGAATAATCTTCAAACACTTTTTTTAAATTAAACAAAAAAAAATGACTAATTGTAAGTATTTTGAAAAGTATTGTGTTTGCAGTGTTTTTTTGATAGCATATACTATAAAATATTGCATACACTCATTGCCTGTTTATTTTACACAGTAATATTCATAATAATTAATATAATATAATATGATAATAAGAAGTACTTAATGATAAGTTGGTGTATCATGTAGTTTTCGTTTATTACGTTCGCACCTTGTGCGACGTATTTAACATTCGAATTTCTTCGCTTTCGACATTTACTAGACAGGCGTTATCAGACGTATTTATACATATAGAGTTGACCTTTGGGTCTCTACCAAACCAACTAATTCGTCTCGTATCCAATCCTTGCAATCCAAAATCCTTCAAAAAATCCTTACTTTGTAACAAACTTGTCCATAATGATCTAAATGTTCCCTATGTTGCTGATTTAGCCCAAACCAGATACCTATCCTTTCAAAGTGAGCTCCATAACCACTCAAATCCCCTAATTTCTCAACTTGCGTACCACACGATACCCGATAATTCTCCGAGGTGTCTGAAAAGAAGATGGCCGAGAGACCTTCATATATATATATATTTTTTTTTTTTATTGAAGTACTAGTTAGTGGTTCATCACAAGTTATTGACAAGTTATGGTAATATTTTACTCGAATTTACTTATATGTATACAGTTATATATATTATACAGCATAAAGTAAATATCAATAAATAGTTTTTTTTTTTTTTTAATAAATGCTGTTAAAAATGGTGAATCAAAATAAATCTCACCAAATAACCTTTACCCTTCATCGTAAACCTAAGACCTCCTGTCCTATAGTATCCTTTAATGATATTCCACTAATCCCTGCTGAACAGATCCGCTACCTAGGACTCCACTTGGTCAAACGTCTTACTTCCACACACAAGACTAAAACAAAAGGAAACTGCTATTCGTTTTCGACTTCTTCAACATTTACTAGACAAACGCTCAAACCTTCCGATTTACTACAAAAGACTCTTCTACATGGCAGTTATCAGACCTATTTGGACGTATGGAGTTGAGCTCTGGGGCCTACTAAACTAAACCTTCTAATTCTTCTCGTATCCAATCCTTACAATCCAAATCCTTTGATAAATCCTCAATGCTCCATACTTTGTAACAAACTTGTCCATAAAGACCTTAATGTTTCCTATGTTGCTGATTTAGCCCATACCATCCTTTTATAGTAAGTTCCATAATTATTCTAATCCTCTAGACTTTCAACTTGCTTCTTATT
The DNA here is from genome assembly GCA_003667255.2 of Euschistus heros. Taxonomy (NCBI): domain Eukaryota; kingdom Metazoa; phylum Arthropoda; class Insecta; order Hemiptera; family Pentatomidae; genus Euschistus; species Euschistus heros. Next base: position 1,888,996 of record RCWM02000051.1, on the reverse strand, counting down.
CTATTCCTGTTAATCCACCGAGACGTCTGAAAATAAGATGGCCGAGAGACCTTCTTATATAGATTTTTTTTTTTTTTTTTTTTTATTGAAGTGCTACTAGTGAGTGGTTCTTTACATTTTATTGAAAAATCATTGTAATTATTTTCTCAAATTTACTTATTGTATATATGTATACGGTTGTAAACATCAATAAATAGTTTTTTTTCTTAAATACCCTTTAAATTTAATATTTAATCTTACGTTAAATTTGTATTAACGTAATAAACCTTTTAATCTGTAATGAATACAGCAGGCAAAGCTTTTTCGTTTGATTTTTTGTTGCACCGTTCCCGTTACAAGTTCCGCGATTCACTCTAAGGGAATATTTGTACGTACATATAAGCTAAAATCAGCATAAAAGCTTCGCTTCAAAGAACAAATTGTTCTACGTTTTGCAAAATTATATTAACATTAATTGAAATATAAATGTGGATAAAGAAATAGATCCTATCGATAGAGAGAAGCACGTGAGGTGACATTGAAGTCTAGTTAAGCTAATAATCCATAAATCTGATTTAATCGCTACTGCTTGCGTCCGCGGAGCTCATCCTAATCTGATTGGGTGTGGGTTCATTAGAAGACACGTCGAGGTAGGAAGGCATCAGTCTTGGCCACTCTTTATAACAGTCCAGGGAAAACTCAACTAACGATTCGGCCAATTTAAATCCAGTTTCCTGCCTAATTTAGATTTACTGTAATCCTCCGTCGATTTATGTGTTTCGCTTCCACTTGGAGAAGAAAAGGCTATAAATTAGATGGGAGAAACTGAGGCTTTTTACTTGTTTCGTGAAATCGTGGTTCTTAAATAAAATAGGAGAAAAAAAAGACGGGACAGTAAGTAACCTGATAAAGGCGTCGTCCGAGATTAATGTATTTAGCACTTCCTTAATTGGGATAACATTTTTTTTATTTATTTATTACACAAGTCGATTTTTTAAATAAAGTAATACGTTCAAACGTTTAAAAAATAGTTTAGAAAACAATAAAGGATTTTTTTTTTTATTTCTGTCAAATAACTTGTCGTTTTTTTGTTTTGTTTTATTTTAAAGGTCATTTATTGTTTTTAATACATTGAAGTATTAATTGCTGTAATTAATTAATTGATGTATTAATATTGATGATCATCAATATTCAAATATCTCAACTAATGTAAATTTAATTCGGAACGTAAATGAAATGTATATATCGCTCACTTTTATTTGAGCATCTAATGGTACCGTTCTACAGCCGGTCTCCAGCCCCTACGCATAAAATACCTTTTATTGATTCTAACATTGTTCCGATTTATTTCAGTGTTTTAGTCGCTACTTTTTGAGGGGAAAGGTCATTTTCCTTCATTTGAGAAAATATCAAAATATAAGACACTAAATAAATTTTGTTTTATTTATCAGGACCGGCTGCGGAACGGTACACATCTAATATTTACAAGTACTAAATCCCATTAACTAGTCATTCTGGTTCAGGAATCTATCTTTTATTAAATTAAAGTTTTATTACTTACAGTATTGACCGAAGTTTCAATAATAATTCAGATTATTAATTTTATAATCCAAACTATTTTATATATGGGCAAACAACGTTTAGTTTCCCTAACCAGAAAAACAACTGAACCAATCTGTACCAAATTTTAACTACATCATCTTCACAGTTCGTGGATTATTAACTTTATAAAATAACAATCATAAAATTTACTGATCTTCAATTATATTGTTACACCACATATATCATTAGTAATATAGTGAAATTGTTCTCGAGTGATAACATAAGATTCCTACATTATTAGGATCCAATATTATTCCTATATTAGTTTTTAGAGCAATTTTTAGAGGATAACACCTTTTCACAGAGATAAGACGTGGCGAACGGTACTCAATGCTTATGTGACTAAATTTCATAGTTAATATTAGGCTTACAGTTATAAGGGCGGTCGCGAAATATTAATTTCATTTATTTTTACAATTTGGGGATCGCGGAGCAAAAAAGGTTGAGAATCGCTGTTCTTGACACTGACAGTTTCAAGAAGCCCTTCCGCTTTGTCTCCTTAGGTGTGTATCAACATGTTTAATTTCTTGTTTAATATTTTTAATATTAATACCTATAATCTGTGTATCAAATTGCTGATGCTTTGAATTTTTCGTATGTTTTTAGAACTGATGATATTTAACATTTTATACTAGTCTTTGAATAAAAAAATTGCATCAGAAGTGGAAAATAATACATCAATTCTAATTGCATTGGTCCATTTATATCATGCGTACCTCAAGTAATTTTATTTTGTTTTATTAGCACTTACTGTTTTCCGAGTATATTTTTTTTTTCTCGATCATCCGGCTGCAAGGAGTATCCAAAAAATCTGTAGGAGTGAGGAAAAAATCTCTTAAATAATTATAATCAGAAGATTTGTAAACAATTATGGAGGCTAAACAGAAATGCGGCAGTTAGCAGTACAATCCATTAAGCAGTTAGCAGCCGGCAAGTAATCTGCAGGGGTTAGTCGCAAGATGCAAGGACAAAGCCTTGATAAAAAGAGTAAGAACGGTCTTATTAGCACTCCATGCGGAACGCTTGGGTCACTGTTTCGAAAGAGAGCCACGCCACCGGAATCAGAGCGTACAAAGGTTTCTGTTTTTAAAATTTACGTAGGAGCCGGCCGCCTTCATCACCTTTCCTTACAACAGATGCTTATTTTTTTTCCTTTACGGCCAACTTTCTGCTGATTATAAGTTAAAAGACTGTATATTTAAATCATTACCAGCAAGATTCAATGAAACGAAATTGATACTTGAGATGGAAAAATAAGCTAACTACATTATGAAATAGAAATATTACTTACTTGAAGATGCATAATTTTATATGTGATCATAATTTGATTCGGTGTAGTTATTAAATCATACAGGTTTCTAGAACTGGTTCAGGTAATTTCGATTTCTATGATTACATACTAATATCATACAGCTCTTGCTGTAGACTTTGATTTCTACTGTATATTCCCAGTCTACTTTGTTTCTGAAATGATGCATCTATTGATATTACCTTAAGGACAAATAATTAGAATTATTAAATTATGAATAAAAAAAAAAATTGACTCTAAGAAAGACAAATAAGTACAGACGATTCAGTGTCTCTTCTCCTAACTCCCTGAAGGTCAAGGCAGGCCAAAACTTCAGCACTCCGTTATAGTTTTTTTTCCCCCTTTAACCATCTTCTTCCTGTATTAAATAATTTACAGTAAAAATATTTATCAAATTAAATTGATCGAAACAATCTCCTTTCTTTATTCTTCTATGTTCTAGTTTTTAAAAGCCATAAAATTTACATTAAAAACAACAAGTAACAAATAGATTATGAAGAAGAAAGAAATAACTAACAAACTGTCCCATATTATTTTTATTTCATTTGTTTAAATTATTATATAATAATAGTCATTATTCCACCAGAAACTAAGATGGAACTATCAACCGTAATAACTTTTCGAAGTATCCTTAAATTAACATTTTTAGGATATCATGCATTAAAAAAGGAAACAATTAATTAACTATTTCAAAGAACCCCTAGTTTTCTATTTTGTCGTTTTTATGATAATTTAAGTAAACAAAAATCGAATTATGTAGATCTGTTAATCGCCTTTTGTAGATTCTTTTTCTCAAAAAAGAAATTATAATTGCAATATGTAATAATTTATACTACTTACTCTCATAGTAATTTTGATATAAGGTCAAGATTACATTACCATTGAAATTGCTAATTGAGGAGAATAAAAAAAATGTTATCGATAACAAAACAATGAAATCTAGGTGGTTTCAGTTATTCTTTAAATTATTGTTGTTGATTTTTAAAATTAAAATAAATGAGATTTAATTTGCAAAATAGTTAGCAGTCAACTACTCTGTGTTCTAAAGGAAGTTATTTATATTTTTAAAAAACTTTTACTTGCTTAAAAAAATGGAAAAGTCTATTTTTTTTTAATAGCTATTTATTGAAATTTAAATGTCTTTTTCACATTTTTTTTTTTTTTTATTTAATGAAATATATGTACAATCTGCCTCAATTAAGGGCAATAGGTAACAGTGCTAAAGATGTATTCATTCATACAATATATACAAGTACTCATACACACAAAATTAATGATAATAAAAGATAAAAATAAAAACAAGTAATAATTATAAAAATAAAACTAATAATTCAATCATCATGAATAAAATGAAATAATAATAATCAAATAACATAAATATAATATAAAAAATAAAAAATAAATAAAAAGAATAAGATACATTTTTACTATATGTACAAAACAGACACACTCAGCCTGGGGAACCCCGAATCGAGCCTATTCCTCCACTTATTGGGAGACCCGTAGAGATCCCAGCGCTGCTCTTTCAGCTGCATCACTGGTAATATCCAGTGGAGGCTGAGTGCGAGCGCTATAGCCATATATGCTCTGGGCATGAGAAGAGAAGCTGGTCAGTACCAAGACTCCAGCATAACATTATATTACAAAAGGTCTCGGCCATTGCCGTTTCAACCTTCTGGGAGGGTTATAGGGATGGTTAAGACTAGATAGGGATTGGGCTAGAGGATTGGGATGATTGGATAGATTTTGATAAAATTTATAGAATTTTGAAGGAATGAGATCAAGGACAAAAGGTATTTTAGGTCATCGTGTAGGGTTTTGTTTGTAACATAATAAGGTGCATTGACAATTGTTCAGAGGACTTTGGATTGGAAAGTTTGAATGCGTTTGATATTGGATTGTTTTGCTGTCCCCCACAGTTCAAGTCCGTAGGTCCATATTGGTTTTAAGATTGTTTTGTATCTTAGAAGTTTGTTGTCGACTGAAAGATGAGAATTCCTGCCTAGTAGTCTTTAAAGTTGGCTGAATCTCCTATTGAGTTCTTAAAGCACTTAAATAGCACTTAAAAGAGTAATATATAATAAAGCACTATATCAAAAGATAACGGTCATCTTCTTTTCAGGCGCTTCGGAGGGCTATCTAGAATAAAATGCCAAGCAAGCTCCATATATTGGATTTGAATGGATATGAAGTGAGCTTTGAAAGGAAATATATTTGGTTTGGGTTATATCAATAACATGTGGAAAACTAAGATCTTTGTGCGTTAGTTTGTTTGTGACAACGTGAGGAGCATTGAGAATTGTTCGGACGATTTCGGATTGTAAAGACTGCATACGAGACGAATCGGATGATTTAGTGGGGTTCCAAAGCTGATCTCCGTATGTCCAAATAAGTTTTATTACTGTCATGTAAGTGAGTATGTTATAATTAATCGGAAGGTTTGAACGTCTGTCTAGTAAATGTTCAAGAAATCGAAAACGACGACCTAAAAAGCAAAAGAGAAAAAAAAAATATCCCAACGCTTTAGTATTTTGTTTATGGCAAGACTGTTTAATAAATTCCACAATAGCTATTGGTGGACTTTCTTTATCGATGTCTGAGGTCATCATGGCACTATCACATTTTTTTTTCTTTTTAATCCGTCATGCTCTTTGGCAGTGAGAGGCGGTGGCATCCGAGGAGTTGCTCCATCGGCAGAGCTGCTGAGGAATTTATCGGCAGTAAATGAGAGGGTGGCCCCCCGCGCCGTGGCCCCAGGCAACCACGAGCCCCACTGGACACACGATCCCCCCGGGCCCGGCCAATGAAACCAGCTCAGTGTAAACTGCACGCCTCCACTGACAATCTTTTTATACGCTCTCTCAGTTTCCCGATTGCCTACCACAACCTCCGTTCATCTCGGAACACCCCCCAGGGCTTGCGTATAACTTTTGTTTGAACAAATATTAAATTTAGAAGGCCTTTTTTTTAACCTACGATTCCCTGCCCAGCAATATCCTTTAATAATATTTTACTGATCTTCACGAATTCCGTCTCGAAAAACGTCTTATTTGGAATCCTCATCTAAGACCAAAACGACGAGAAACTGCTCATCTTAATAAACTGTGCCATATTTAACTCATAGAAAAATTGCCATAATACCTAATACCTACAATAATGTTATTATGGCAAGTAGCGGTATACTGTAAATAGTCAGGATAAGTTCAGAATGTAAATTGTGTTCCGAATCATGAAAAGAGTAACTGTAATATCATTCATAGGTTCTTGCTTTTGAATTTATAATATCATTAAATAAAATATACTTAACAACGGTTATTATTATTCATCAACTAACTGCCATTGATTTGACGGTGTTATGCAAAAACCAAACAGCCCGATAAATAACAAAAATTTAGATAAGTACAACATTGGAACAAAAATACGCTTCAGAGATTTCAGAGAGCAGCCAAGCTTTACTTAATTTTTTGTTTGTTATTTATTGAAATTTAAAACCGCACAATATATATATACACCTAATAAATGTGTCCATAACAATTAAAATAACATGTAAAAACTTGCTACTCATCAGTAGCACTTCAACTAAAATTCTACACCAGAAGGTCATCTTTTTAGACGCCTCGGAGGATTATCGGGAATGGAGTGAGAAGCATGTTGAGAGACTATAGGATTAGTGTGGTTATGTTGTTTACTATGAAAGGATAAGTATCTGGCTGATTTGGGCTAAATCAGCAACATATGGGATTCAGCAACATTAAGACCTTTATGGATAAGTATATTTGCAACAAAGTAAGGAGCATTAAGGATTTTTTGAATAATTTTGGATTAGAAGGAATGGATACGGAAAGAATTAGAAGGTTTAGTTGAGTCCCAAAGCTCAACTCCATATGTCCAAATAGGTCTAAAACTGTCTTGTAAATGTCTTACAAGAACTCGGAAGTTTCAAACGTTTGTCTAGTAGATGTTGAAGAAGTCGAAAACTACGAGCAGTTTCCTGTCGTTTTAGTCTTGTATGTTACTTAATTTAAAATGCAAATCAAACTGACCATCAACCAAGGAACATGTAATTTAACCCATTTGGTAGTTTTCTGTTTATTCCGAAATGAGTTATTAGCCAACACATAAAGTAGTTGATAGACTAATAAATAAACGAAAACTACCTGTTAGCACTTTGGACATAACATTCGATTTTATCCGTGCGAACAAAATACTCGCCACAACACAATTTTATCTTTCTTTCTAAAAGTTTATGTTATTTGCGTTGTGATTTCATTGAAATTATTGATATTAATTTAAAACTGACTTTCCTTAATCATGAATGTGAGTAGTGGAACGACGAAAATGAAATCTATTTTTTTAATATTCTTTTTTGGGGTATAATAATAATTCTTTGCCTTAAATATGAAAAGTATGAGATACTAATAATTCATTTATCTGGGAAATAAAAGTAATGGATTTATTGATTTTTAAATGTATAATAAACTTGTAACCGTATTATGAAAAAAAAAAAAAAAAAAAAAAAAAAAAAAAAGAGGTAATCCCACAAAATTCTGAGAATATAATTTTTGGTGACTTATTAGGTTAGCGGTCAGACGAAAAACTGATTTCAGATGCCAAATATTATGATCTAAAAGATATGCTGTGTCTTAAACTCCAGGATTGCCATACTTTTTAGAGTTTGAAAGATAGCTCAGAAATTCAAGAAGTTATAGGTGGCCAAAATGTGAATCAGTTAAATTTCCAAGGTAATGAGGAGGAATATATTTCGGATTTCTAACTGTGATCTTATTATGTACTATTGTTTTGTATTTTTTATTATTATTTTTTTTTTTTTTTAACATCATTTGTATTATAATGATTTTGAAATGAATATTATAATACTAAAAATTATTGGTTTTTAAATTATATTGTAAACCTATTATAGAATAAATTGAACATTTTATTTAAAATTATAATAATAAAAATGATTCATAAAGTTTATAGAAGTTAAAAAATTCACATGGTTAATGGCAATCTAATCTGCAGAGCCCAAACCAAGCCACAAAATCTTATCAATTATTATCAAAGAATTTAAAATTAACCAAGTTTACGTTAATTCGACTGAAAAGTGAACATAAGCAATTAAACTATATTATAAACTAACATTCCCAGTCGCGGCTTCGCTCGCTCTCAAAAGTAAACAACATAGCTAATTTTAACTAATCATTATATTAGTTTATCGATAAAAATGTTGTATTAAAGTAGTCGATTGAGCTTTATTCCTTCAATGATATTTTCCCGCATAGCATATTTGGACATCTAATATTTTATTTATGTATGATTTGGTTATACAGATGGACAATGACTAGTAAGAAACTTTTGCGGACAATGGACTGCATTACCAGTGCTTACTACTAAATGCCCATCAATTAAATTTTTACACACAAGATCCACCATTTTATTTTTTATTTTAATAACGAATTAATGTAAACTCAATTAATTAATTAATTGCTAAACTTCCTTGAACTATGAAGATGTTAGTTAAAATTTGGTACAGATTGGTTCAATTGTTTTCGCGGTTAGTGATCACAAAGGAAAAGTTAGATAGATTTGTTTTTGACTTTGAGCTTTTTAAATTTTAGTTTTAATTTATCTCAAATTGATGTTCTTGTGGGTTGATTGGTTTCTGCATAACGCCGTCAATTTAAAATAGGATTATTGGAAAACAACCAAAATCAATATCGTCAAACATGATGCTTTGGAAGTAGTCACCCTCCAAATATTTCAACTTCTTAGTATGCATAGTAACATCTTCAAGAGTAAACTATGCTGTACAGAATGCACAATTAGCTACGTTATTAAAAAGCCTTACACTATAGAATATAATAAGCAGAAGGCAGTGCCCATTCGACCGTAACTATCTTAAATAAATGTCTTAATTTATTATTGAACCTCTTGTCTCATATTGGCATGCTCTGAGGCAACCTGGAATCCAATTAAATACTTTTCAAAACCTGATTATAAGCCATCATTGATTGCTGCCCTTGTTACGAGATACCCTGACGGCACCCTTACGAAAGAATTCGCAACGATCGCCTGCAGTGGCTACTTCCGTCACGACTTCCAGGTCAGAGCACAGATCAGAGTGTGACGCCTCTATCAGCGAACGGTGCACCTCCGGGCCAATAAATAAGAGAGCGCTGGGTGCTGAGAGAATACACTATGGAGCTCTAATACATATTCATGTCTTCCTGCGACCCGATCTGGATGAGCAAAGGCCAGCCGCTCCGAGTCTGTCTGCCTTTGATCCTGCGCCTCTGGACATGGGTACAGTTGTATCTGGAAGGAGTCATAGGCGTGAGTCGGTAAGTTATATAAAGGAATTTTCAATAACCTAACTTCGAAATTAAATATTATAAAATACACCCAATATTATAGGCAAAAATGGGGATGGAATCCGCTCTCGGAAGGTTGATATTCATTTTAAGGAGAAACATTTTTATAAGCATGTCATGGTCATAATAAAATAAATTAAATAATCTTCTGTTGTTTTCAATTTAGTGACCATAAAAAATTATTTTACATGACTGATCTAATACGAAACATTTCAGAACAACCCAAAATACTTACTGGTATTTTGGTGGGCTACTGTTTGCATCAAATATCAAAATTTAAAAAGCATCAAAATACTTCAAAAAGCTTGGCCAAAAGATGGCTTGTTAAACTCAATAATTGTAAGAGATAATTTGATAATCAATGCCCGAGTGTAAAAATAAAAAGGAATTGTAAATGATTATGACTGTGTATTTTTTTTTTAATTGATTTTTCTTTAATTTTAGTGTTATAGATTGAATTGCAATATGTTAATTATTTGCTTTGTTAATAAATAACAAATTAATTTGTATAATATAACTGTGTATGTTTTTTTGTTTATTTGTTCTTAATGTCCTAATGTACTCCAACTAGGGCAGGACGGACGGTTTATCCTATAGGTTACCAATCTATTATATTTTATTAATATTATTCTAGTGTGACTCATTAATGACAGCAATTCTAATACAACACGTAGTGATTTTTGTATTGATTTTGTTTTTCAAATAAATATCAACTTCACCAGGAAGAACAACGTTACCTACGTTACCATAAACCAATATTAGCTATAACCGAAATATGATTTTACAAACTGAGGTAATCCTCAGTCTGGGTGCCCCCCCCCCCCTCCCGAAGTCATAAGATGATACATGTAGCATGATAAACACAAATCACAGGCATCAATTTTTTTGTTTTTAATAGTTTTGAATCTCCAAAAGTATTTAAATCAAAATAGTCGTCGGGTAGTTCAGAAGATCCCCTATTAAGTAGAAGTTGGACCTAAAAATTAATTATTTATCTCAATCAAGCATACTATCTTTACTTCATTAACAAAAAATATTTACGGATGATACTCTTTTATACTTTCTACTCGTACTTTCTAACCATCTTGGCAGCCGGTGGGATAAACACGGTCAGGTGTTGCAATAAAGATGAGTAGGATCATAAGAGGAAAATACGAGGCAGTTACCGACAGCATTAAAGGATGCGACACGGGGATCGCTTTTCCCTTTTTGTAACCTCTTTATTTATCATATATAAATAGTTATCATCGGTGCCGAGTTAAAGTTCAGCTCCTGAGGACAACGCTGCAGCAACGACCTATTGCAGTCCTGAGTAAATCAAATGACTATATTAAGGAAAGGTCAATATAAAAAGTTGGAACTAGGAATAAGGATAGTTCAAAGAGTAGGGGGCTACTTCCTACTTCTGATTTCCTTTTCCTTTCCCTATATCGATCAATTATCATTAAAAAAAAATTCAATAATCCTATATTTTAAATATAACATCAGCAAATAGATGGTTACTTATACTCACTAAAACCACTATTAAACTACGCCTCACATATTTAAGAGAAAACTAAAAGACACACTTTGAAAAAAATAAAGACTTTTTAGTTAAAAATATTAAAATTCATTACACAATTACCCTAGTAAGTCATAAAACATTACATACTGACAGAACAAGACATATCCAAATATTATACAATTTATTTCATGGCAAATTTATAAAGAAACTTATTGAGAAAAATGCCAGAAAATCACTTGAGGTACGCATGATGGTATAGAAGGATCAATACGATTAGGATTGATAAATTAATCGCCACTTCTATTTCAAGTGGCAAAACCTAATTTTTTTTATTCCTTTTCGACTTTGGTGGATATTGTTTAAGTTGAAATCCTACATTTAAAATAGATAAACCATTGTCATCTTATTTCCCTTCACCTAAAGACAAAATAAACCCTTTCCAGAAAAGCGGTGTATATAAAGTAAAATGTAATGAGTGTTAAGCAAAATACAAGGGAAAACTGGACGATCCGTGAATCAAAGAGTATAAGAATTTATAAGAGCATAAAATAATAAGACCCTAAATTCCAATTTCGCTATCCATCTAAATGAGAATAAATATAAATTAAAAAAAAGACTCGGAAGTATAAATAATACATCAGGTAGAAAATAGCTTCAAATTAAATATTTATAAATCATTAGAAATAATAAAATCGTTCAAAACTTACGAAACCAATCCAGATTTTTGTTTTAATGACCAGATAAACATTTCTGATAGTCCCATTTTTTAAATGTTTCCAACAGGAACGGAAAAATCCAATTGATCATAAGGAAAACCCCCAAAATTTTAACCTATGGAAAATATAAAGATTTACAAAAATGAAAATGTCAGCTTCATATGAAAACTATATAAACACATGTTATTTTATGAAGATGGTATACCTAATAGAAATCTTCCTTAACCAAGCATTTCCTGAACCGGAGATAATTGATCGTACTTCGCTTTACGGTCGATTAAGTGTTAGTATTCTCATTATAAAGTGACCCATCCAGCGAAGAAATAGACGTTTGGCAACTCCCTCAAGGTGCTCTATAAAGAGCAACATAACAATACCGGCGCCGAATGAGATTGGCGGCTGGAATAAGTTGTAAAGGACTTTTCTTTGTTATCCTGTTTGGAAATTTAGTCTGATGAGATCGCCTAGGGAGGAAGTTTCATAAAAATATTGAACTTTGGTCATTGTGTGAAAAATTTACTTTACAAAGTATGATAACTAATGAATGAATAAAACTATTTTTTTCAAATCCTAAAATAAGCAGGCGATTTTTAGTGATTGATTCTCAATAGTGAAGATGTTTTTATAGCTGGCTGGAGTGTCCTTTGTTTGAGATTAAATATGTGTGGATGAGTTTTTTTTTTTTTTTTTTTTTTTTTTTTTTTCTTCTTGTTTATTCTATATTATTGTATCGATTTATTTATTTACCATTTCACATCACAATTTCATATCATTTTATTATTTAATTGGTTTCCTTATGAACTTATATAATTTATTTTATATCAAATGATTCATACATTTGAAAAACTGCTTTCATTATTTTGAAGGTATGTTTAATAACTTAAAGACTGAGATATAATATTCTGCTAAATGTATAAAAGATGAATCCAAAAATATTTACTTTGACTTTGGACACATTGGCTCAAAACAATGTAAAGTATGTGGACATTCGAAATTTCGTTAATTTTCAATTCTATTAAAACTCCAATAACCGTACCTCTATATTAAACGTAAGTAGTCGCATGCCATCTGTAAGATGCCTCATCCATTTGGTTAAATCATGCGCACAATATTACTTTATTATGATGGAGAATAGGTAAACCGATTAAAATATTAAAATTTCCAGCCATGGATGTTATACAGGGTGAGTACCTCTTAGTATAAAAAAAAAAAAGGGTGAAACTAGATCAAATGTAGAAAAATGCCTCATATCTCACCTTTGTGTTTCAATCCGTTGCCGATATGCGATAAATCCAAGACTTTTTTTTTAGGAAACCACGTTTTTTACCATAAGCAGAAAAGTATAAATTGTGAGATTTGCACTTTTGTGGATGGTTTTTTTTCGAAAAACGGTGAGCGTTGAAGTAATAGGAGACATTGTAACTTCCCTAAATAAGGTGAAGATAAAGCTGTTCTTTAAGTTACACGTTTGTTAAATTCAAGGTTACATGTACTCTGCTCTTATAGAAAATTTAATGCTAAATCCGAAAATGTTTTAGAACTGATTCCTAAGAAGTAACAAATAATCCATCAATCCTAATTCTATGTTTAAAGTTATAACTTTCGGTAATGTTTTATAGTCTATTCTTTCCCTGTTTATCTGGGTAAAATAGATAGATGGGTTCATTCCCCTTCCTGAACATCCACTACCAGGTGGAGCAATAGTACAATGGATGGATAACCAGCCGATGATGATACTGCTAAAAGAGACCGTAGGCGATGCCTAAGAGATGCTAATCAGGAGTTACCAACCCCCCGCCCACCTCACCGGATAGTCTATTATATTACCATCTGTTAATTTACTTTTTCTATTCTCTATTTCCACAACGAACTGAATTAAGAGAAGGTCAAACGAGGATCCTTGCTTTGGTTAAGATCCTAATTGATAAGTTTGTGACATAAAAAAGAACATTGAGGATTTTATGAAGGATTTTGGATTGTAAGGATAGGATATAGAGAAAATTGAGAGGTTTAGTGGAGCCCAAAGCTCAACTTGGTACGTCTGGATGGGTCTAATCACTATCAAATATTTTAATAATTATATAGTAAAGGTTTAAGGGACTGGTACCAACTGGGAAAATCTTTTTCGTGTATCCATTAAGGTCTTTTGTCAATAAGACAGTCCACAAGATATCTATACCCTGCAAAAAGTTTTCAAAGAAAACGTTTCAAGTTAGGGAGAAAAAAATCAAAGGTTAGATGGAAGGTAAATAATCCTGTTTAAGATGGACCTGGGAAATAAGAAGGGGTCTGTTGAAGGTCTTGGGATGGAAGAAGTAGATGCCGAAGGGACAAGGAGCCCAATAAAAAGGGGACCATGAGGGAAAATGAGGAACCAGGTAGAGGACGGGCCCTGTAATGCCATCTTAGATCATAACACTCGAGATAAGTAACAATATATTGTAAAGAGACAGGATTGGTTTAGAATTTAAATGCAATATAATTCATAAATTCCTTTTATTAAAATAATAATATCATTAAATAAAAAGTACTTATTAATCATTATTATTAGGCATTACCCGAAATGCCGCAATTTTTATATGTTTTTTTTTATTTATGTTTTTTTATTTTTTATTTTTATTTATATATATATATATATATATTTTTTTTTTTTTGGGGGGGGGGGGGCGGCCAAGAATGCAAGTTAACACAACAGATAGAAGTCAAATAGATCCGTAGAGGAGACTACCAGTGTCTCCAAGGGCAAGATCTACATCAGTAAAGGTAACGAATTTAATAAACACCCAAGCTATGTGTAACAACATAGTTCGTAATTGTAATAGTCTTTATTTATTTGTATTTACTGACTGTTAATTTTTTTATTTAACAGAAAATGGAACTAAAAAAATACAAATTATTCTTGAACAAAAAAATTTATCTTAGAATAAATTATTTTTTGCTTTTCCACGCATAACACATAAAGTAAAGGAAACCTCGCATATATATATATAATATATATATATATATATATATATATAAACGTTTAACAAATAATAGTAATAAACTAATATCTTAACAGAAATATACTGAAAAAGGTGCTTCAAATTAAGCAAATTATTAAACAAATAAAAGTTTGATATACCTAAATGACGTTTATTAACATTTAGAGTAAAAAATTAAAAACAAACATGTTAAAAATATTTTAGTTCATATGATATCCGATATGTAACTGTCGTAAAATTTTATAAAAAGACATTTAATCTTATATTTACTCAAGCTGCAAGATATCATTTGTCAAGTACTTATGAAAGTACTGATAAAACCTATTTATTTTTTTTTAATTTAATTATCTACCTCACCTACGACGACGGATTGATACAAGCATTAAATGATTTTTAAAACATCTAAACTTTCCATGGATTCCAACAATGTTTAAGATTTTATGACCATTGTCTTGTAATGCTCCAGCTAACAAGCCTGTTGTATATTAATATTTAAATACAGCATAAAGCCAAAAAAAAAAAATAAACAATTAATTAACTAAGATAAAATTATTTGAACATAGATATCATAAATTATGTAATAAATATTAAAGATTGATGGATGAATCCGTTTTAATAATATAGGCGAAAAAAAACAACAAAATTTTAGCAATTCTAATATCGTCGTTTTATATAAATAGTGAATTAAGAAATAGTAGTTATAACGGAAGCAGGAATATTAAACAAAAGATTTCTTATTTGCAAATCTATACAGTTTTTCTTAAAGTAGTCTGTGGAATATTTCTTCATATTCATTCGACTTTTGTAAATTTGTCAGACCTTTTAATATTGATATGGCTCTGCACTGAACTGCACGTCAATTAACATCATCACTCTTATGACGATAAACACTTATTGAATTTTTTTTTTTTTTTTTTATTTATCCTAAATACACAGGGAATACACAGTGGGAAACGCGGGAAAAAAAATTCAAAATCCAACATTCGATACTTGAGTTATTTCACATTGTGTTTGAATGTTGAAAAGCCAAAGAACTAAAACCCATTTCTTTAACCAAAACTATTTTTTTTTTTTTTTCCAAGTAGAAAATATTGAAATTTTCATTTGCTAATTTAATTATTTATTTTTTTATTGAAATATATATATACAATCTGCCTCAATGAAGGGCAATAAGTGACAATGCTAAAAATGTATTCATTCAAACAATATATACAAGTACACATACACACAAAATTAATGATAATAGAAGATAAAAATTAAAAACAAATAATAATTATAAAAATAAAACTTATAATTCAATTATCAAAAAAAATTAAATAATGAAAACTAAGTGACAAAAAAAAAAAAAATTTAAATACATTCTTACTATATGTACAATACAGTCACACTCAGCCTGGGGAACAGTGAATCGAGCCAATCCCACCCTTATTGGGAGTCAAGGCCAGACCTAATCTACTTTTAAATATAATTTTATACTTGTTTTTGTACATTTAAATAATAAGAATTTTGTAACATTTATATAAATATTTAGAAGTTAATATACACGTATATTATCGCAGCCGCCGTGTATAAGCCATTAAAAAATAGAAAACATTAACTGAAAAAGAAAGTTGAACAACGCTGAAAATAAAAAAAACAAGCGTAAACCTACGTTAAGTAGGTGTTTATTGTATTAATATCGGGATGTATTGGAGAAAATATCCGAAAAAAATCATCTGCATATTCTACCCAATAGCAGATATTATAATTTGTGACCCAAATATTTCCGCTATATATATATATATATATATATATATATATATATATTTTTTTTTTTTTTTTTTTTTTTTTATGAGCTTTGTTACCTAAATCTCAATTCATTTCTTTTTCTTCTTTACTCTTTTCCTAAGGGAAATTGCTGAAACACTTTAAATCTCCACAATTATTCAAAATTTCCTGGTGGATTTTTTTTTTTCTTTTTTTTGTGATTTCCAAAATCCTTTATTAACCGCGCTTCCTCTATATGGAATTCATTGCCAACTCATTTCTAAAATGCTCCTCTCTAACTTCCTTTAAACATTACCTATTTCTTTCCCTCCCCAATTTTTAATCTTTCGAACAAATTTAAAATAGGAATATTTATGTAATAAATATTATTATAGTATGTTTATGTTAATAGTGTTACTTTCATTTTTTTTTTTTTTTGGATTTTAGGGATGGTAGAGGCTTAAGTGGGTTTTTCCAAACCTTATAGTATTCCTGGATTTTACAGATTGATGGAAATATCGTTTGATGTGTAATTATTTATATATATATATATATATATATATATATATATATATATATATTTTATTGTGGAATAATTCAAATTAGAGCTACATGTCGATATGCTGCCTCTATGCCCCACCCTTGAAGACGTCTTGAGACGGTCTTACATACGGCAGGCAGGTCTTGCATGAAAGCTAGACACTCCCCTTGAACTTTCTAGCAGTGTGACATTTGAACTGAAGCCAGATGTTTCCTCTCTTGCCTTAATTACGAAATCATGGAAACGAGAAGAGGTGGGCTTTGTCTATCCCGAGCTACTTAATTCTCCACAGAGCACATTCCAATCAGCATTCATCCTTCTTTATACTTTTAAGGAGCCTATACTATTTCGTGACGAACCAAGTAAGTCTTGACATCACGATTCTCTTACGAGTGGCCTACTGATAACGCTTTTAAAAACTGATAACGATAATATTCATATACTATAAATCTAACAATGACATTTTCAAAAATAAAAACCATGAATTTTTTTATTTCATGCATTTGTCATGAAGAATTTATATAATTTTTAAGGGCAATTACACTTTCTTTCACAATATTACAATAAAAGGGGGACTTTTAATAGCTTTCTTTAAAATTATAGCTAGTAAAGTTACAACTTACAAACTACTTATTAACATTAACTTGAATTACTGTTCAAGAAATATTGGCCCTTATCGAAAAAAACGCACAAGGAAAACTTGAATAGAATGACAAAATTACTGGATGTAAGTTTACGTATGTAACTTACTATTTTCAATATTTTTTTTTATTGTTCTTTATTTGTTTATTTTACTAGTGCCTGATAAACCATATTCCTTTGTGTTCAGCATCAAATCGAATTAGATTTTAATCTATACTATTATAATCTATACTATTGTATTTTAAATATAAAATGATAAGACATTTATCGTTTGTGATCACTAAACATAAAAGCTACTAAGCCGATCTGTACCAAATTTTAACCAGATCACTTTTACAGTTACGAGAAGGAGGTTTAGCAATAATAAAACCTACTTATTTTCAATTAATTATTTATTAAAAGTGCGATAGTGTGTGGATAACGTTGAAGTTTAAAAATTTACCGATATATAGCAAGCACTGTTCTAGATTAGATTTTACAAAGATATCGTGCTATATTGAGCTGAAATTGATAATAAAATTTACTTACAATCAATTGAATTATTAAAAAAGATTTAAATATGATGTGCAACATGTGGATCACAGTGAATTATGAAAATCGACCGATATGTGGTTCCCCAATAGAGCTTTCAATGGTAAAACTACCGAAACCGTGTGTACCAAAGTTTAACTACATCATTTTCATAGCTCTAGGAAGGTTTAACAATAATAAACTTTACAATAGTAAACATTTAAATTAACAATGTTGAATAACAGAAACGAGGTTTACCACACTGTAATATACGGTTATGGTTAGAAATTAAGATCTAAACAGATGAAACCAATGAAATCATTTCTGCCGAGAAAAAATTATTACTAAACCAAAATGACGATCCTTTTCTTTTTGAAAATTTGTGTAAAAAGTTATTATCCACAAGTTTCTTAATAGTCTCAGTCCACCTATATTATTAACTCATAGGTGAAAATTAAAAATCAGATGCCAAATAATGGTTTTACTTGAACTTCAACCACCTAATCTGTACAATGGTGCCAGGTTAAAAATAACTGCTAAACAAAATAAAACTTTAACGGTTAGTTAAAATTATACAAGTTCATTACATATGATAACCGCGTCGGAGAATACTAGTTATATAATAATGGCGTACATCTAAAATAGTTTTAATTACATATATGAATGAAACTAATTGTTCATATTCACCAAATAAAAAAACAGAAGACAACATAATGTATAAAGTAACACTGTTTTCTAAAAGTTGTCAACAACTTTCTTCAAAGCAGCCCTTACAAGTTACCTTTTTTTGTCTAATAAAATATATAAAATACAAGAAATGATTGAAGGAAATAAAACAAAAAAAAACTAATGTTGCTGAATAGATTGGTGATCAATGTATTACTCATACGAAACAACCCTGCTGCCACATACGCCAGAACAGATGATGTTTGGACACGTTTATAAAAACACCAGTTAACACTGATACCATAAAAAGGCTTACAGCGGCCAAGAACGGGCAGTATAGGCTCTTATTACGATTGCAGCACATTCTATGTTTAATCTTCAAATGTATAGAACAAACTGGAGGATGCTAGTTTTTTTCAAAATAGCCCCCGTTTATGGTACCTATCTTTTCATAGAAAACTAAACAATTACTGAAATTCGTAACTTGCTCCCAATTTAAAAAATATAGCCTCGTGAACTATAGAAATGTAATAAAAAAAATTTATACCATCATGCCCTATTAAGAGTATTGGGTCCAGAACGTTTAGTAAGAATATACTATTTTCAAGCCTAAGTGAAAAGAGTAGATTATAGGCGAAATCACTCTCAACAACTAGTTTTTTTCCCTCAATTAATGATACCCATATTATAGAGGCTGGGTGTGCCACGGGTGGGTCTCCCAACAGAGAAATTGATTCATGTCTGATAAAATAAACTATAAATTTTCTGCTTGTACTCTAACTCAGGACCCGGGAGCTTAGCAGCTTATTGCCATACCCACTTAGCAACAGCGGCTTTCCTGAGATCCTATGATATAGAACTTTTATTAATTCTTTATAGTTACTTCACAACTCATTGACATGCTATTATAATCATTATTTTCACATTTACTATATATATTATTTGCAATTTTAAACATATATATCATTTACAACTTAACGGTTGTAAATCTGAATAAAAAAAAAGAATTATATATTTATATAAGAAAATCAACTTTAATATTTTCTTAAGATATTAGTATTTCGCAAATTTCTATTGTAAATCCTTTCTATCACTCTCCTCATTTTTATGTAACATCTCTTCCAGAGATCATGCTACCTCAAGCGATCACGTTTCTGTTCTAAAACTTGACAGCAGTGTTTTTAAATCGGATATGGAATTATAACAGGAAAATAATACTATTCCAACGTAAAACATTCATAGAAGTGCATTTATGGGAATCGGATTAGGAATAAATAAAGATATATGTTTACAGATGTGTACACACCCACACACAAATATATATATGCTCCACTGTTAGAGGGGCGTGGCATCTTGAGCTGATAGGCTGTGATACACCTTAGGTGCTGATGGGTCAGATATTGTGTCTGCGATGGCAGCCAAGTCATCACTTCTTCCCTCCTGATAGAAGTGGGTGAGCAGAAAGTCGGGGTGGGATTTTATATCCACTTAATTCGAACAAATATTTTTATTTATGATTAAATTTATAATAATAAAATATGATTGTTTATAAATTCAATTTCATTCAAAAAATTAGTGATAACAATTTAATTAAAAATGCTAAGAGAATTCACTATCTCATAATTTTCTTTTTCCAAAATAAAATTTATTAGTGTGTAGATTGTGATATTTGTCTTAATGAATTAAACAACATAATAAATTTTATTTCTGCGTTATCTTATCCCATTTTATTCATCCTCACCACTTGATTTCTCTGCTCAATTCACATACATATCCTTCCGTAATTATGACATATCCATCCATCCACATACATATCCTTCTTTAGGACAGTTACATATACATAGGTAAGGCTAAACTATTTTTGAGCCAACGGTTGTAAAAGGAGGAGTTTTGGCCATATACTCGCTCAACTGCCAGGTTTTTCCTCAATTAAGGGTACCCTCTTAAACGAGGCTGGGTGTGGCCCAGGAGGATCCCGCGACTCCGAAACCGAGCCACGGCCGAAATAACAGAGAGTAAATTTTCTCCCTTCAGTCAGGGTTAACAACGTGAGTTTCAACATAGATTTAGTGTTTTATACATTTATATTCTATTTTCACTTCCCTTATGTGAGAAATTTGTAGTTTACATATTTTCTGAATGGATTCTTTGTTATCCATTGCATTATATTTGCCATACCATCATTATTTCAATATATTCATAGGAAATCCTCACCATCATCTATTCTAAAAATTTCTGGTATCGTCCCGATACTAGGAACGTAAATACTAGCATTAGCATAAGGACATTAAACTAGGTTAGTTATCGTAGAGGCGAAGCCAAGGTGTATACGCCTGGCCTACATCCATACAAACGGTAATTACTGTAAAGTACAGCCAAGGTTCTACGTCCGCGGTCTGGAAATAGAAATGTCAAATCGGGTCGTGGTAGGCGTACCTCATACTTTATCTACTCACCAAAGGATGAGAAGATATCTAAGGAATAAAAATAATGAAGAAAATACAATTTATCCGCTGATTGGGATCAGAACTTAACGATAAAAGTAAACAAATTATTGAAGTAGAAAGAAGAATAATGACATCCAATCGAGCATATTTTGCAAACGTGAAATTCTTTAAAAGTAAAATAATGTCAAAATATACTAAAATTTGTCTTTACAAAACGCTAATTAGACCAGTTCTCAACTATGCAGCAGAGACATGGCGCGATGACAAACAGCCTGATGGTGTTTGAAAGGAAACTCCTGCGAAAGATATATGATCCTGTCTTAAACGCTAACTCCAATACATAAAAAATCCGGATCAATGATAAACTATACTCCTTATATAAGGAAATCTATGTAGTCCAGTTTATTAGGTCGTGTCATAAGTAACTTCCGATGCAGCTAAGTAGAATCTACTGTTTGTATCTACCCGCTATAAGTTACCATGACAAGTTTTTGTTTTCACAACATAGACGAGGCGCCAGTTAATCTTTTCTCAACCGTTTCGTGTGATCAACGTTACGTTTAACTGTTTTTAGTTTTTTTTAACCTCTGAAATAGAGAGTAAAAATGTACAAATTCGTCAAGTTTGGGAATTTAAACAAGGCAGCAGTGCTAAGGCTCTCATATGCAGTGTATATGGTGAAGGAATAATAACTGATTGAGCAGTTAGAAATTGGTTTGTATAATTCCTTTCTGGAGCTACAACCTTAAAAGACGAACCTATGGCGCGACGTACTTCTTTTAAAGGCTATACTTAAGCCAAATCCCCGTCAATCAACAAGAGGTATAGCAGAAGGCTTGAATGCCTCACAATCAACTATTAGTCTGGAGAAATTGGGGAAAGTCAGCAAGTTAGATGTATGGATACCTCTCAAATGAAAGAAATACTTACCGGTAAAATCGAGCCTTTTTTAAAAAGGATTGTAACAGGACGTGAAAAATAAGTTACCTATGATGATATAGTAAATTTTTAAATTAAAAAACCTTCAATTCTGAAGGGCAAGTCAGACAGACTGTCGAAAACTTCTTTCAGTCCAAATCAATCTCCCTTTACGAGGAAGGAATTGATAAACTGCCAGGAAGATGGGAGAAGGTTACAGATAATAGTGTTAAAAATATAAAAAATTAACATAATTTCGTTATTCAATGAGAGCAAAATAAATGTCTGATGAAAAAACAGAAGTAAAATATGACTCGACCTAAACATTAATACACACCAAATAGATTGGTTAGGCCATGTGATAACAATGCCGAGAAAACTATTCCATGGAAATATATTTGGCAAAAGAAGAGTAGGACAACCACGAAGACGATGGCTGCATGGCCTGGAGGAGGATCAAGCAAGAGACAGACTAGTGTGGAGCGAAATTGCTATTCGTTATTCAACAGGAAAGTCGGGTATATTTAGTCATAATCAAATAATATTAAAAACGAATATGGCAAACAAGATAATCATCTAGTAGAACATGTTATAGGATTATTTCTAAAGTTTATGTACTGCATGAAGCAACCAACATTAATATTTTAAATTCTTAAATAGTCATGCTCTAAAATAAAATCACTTTCACGGATTAGGGAAGTTGCAAAAACCCCTAAAGCTCTTATATTTTATGCAAAGTGTTAAGTTGCTGATCACTAAGCTGATATAGAAGGCTCGTTAATTTGTAAATCGGTATCACTTTAGGGCTTGATATAGTAAATTTTTATCTATTCGACCAGGAATTTTATCACTTTACTAACGCGAAAAAGTTTTTCATTTATATTATAATTCACTATACATACAATATTTATTTTTATTAATTTTTATGAGTTATGTGGTTTGGAAGCTGTTTCAAGTAAGGACGATTGTTTTCTGAAGATATGAGATAAAAAAAAAAAGGAGTTATCGCTTGTTTGCTTTGCTTTTTTTCTGAGTAGTAGATACAATGGCAATTTCCTCAATACTTTTTAATTTTCAAATCAGTTTCCTGAGCAAAACAATTCTTTTATAAATCTAAAACTCTGCACCTCTCTACCAGTTTATATCAGCATCATTATATTACTCTTAGCAGAGGACTGAAATTAAATTCTTTTTTGTAAATCTTTGAAACAGGAACAGCTGAAAACTGGATAAATATATATATCTGGTATATAATATACTTAACGGAATTCAACAAAATTAAAGATAAATACAAAAACTTTAAATTCATATTTACAGATGGCTTAAAATCAAACAACAATATTGGGTGTTCCGTTGTTTTGAACACTACGATTTTGAAATACAAACTTCCACCAATTACCAGTAACTTTACAGCGGAATTCTGGGCGGTTACTGCAGCATTACATTATGCTATGCACCTGGAAGAAAAAAATCTTGCCATATTTACTGATTCCCTTTCTGCTATATTATCGTTTCTTAACCTATATACCAAGGATCCAGTCATAAGAAAGGCACAGGCATATGCCTCAATGTTGGTACTTATCTGGATACCATCCCATGTGGGGATAAAAGGGCAAACAGCCATTTCCTCGCTAGACGTCAAAACAATCTATACCCCTTCGGACGTTTGCAATTTTTTAAAGTATTTAGCCAGGAATACTTGGATAGAATTATGGCATGAAACCCAGGCAGATAATAAATTAAAAATAATTATAAGTGACATCAAACAATGGTATACATCAAATCGGAGAAACAGAAGAGAAGAAGTGGTGATCTCAAGATTAAGTATTGGCCATACTCGCCTTACGCATGGCTACCTTATAATGAGAGAAGTCATACCGAAATGTTTATACTGCCAGTGTCAACTAACGATCAGACATATTCTCGAGGAATGCCCGCTGTACGAAAATTTTTTTGAGCAGGAACGGCTGGAAAGAAGATTTTCGGTAATGCTTGGAGATAACAAATACAATATTGATAAAATAATCACATTTTTGAAACTACATAATTTTTTCGAAAAAATATAATAAAAAAAAAACAACAGAAAAACTAAGGAACACTAAAGACCATAGAAGTTGAGTGTCCAAAAACAATCAACCTATACCTATATGCAGTCAATCCAATACAAACGAGATCCCGTCTTTCTGATCTGTATACCCCGTCCCATAGAACTTCAATATTCCAACACTCCTTCCTTTTCCGCTCAACAATCCTCTGGAACTCCATCCCTCCTCACATCAGGCAAGCTAAATCCCTGAAAACATTCAAATATTTATATTTCCAATACCTCCTTCTCATCCAGACTGACGCTTGCTAACTATCTAGCTACTTAGTCAAAAATTATTATTGCATTGCTGGATTCAGTTCTGGAATAATTGAGATTCCTTTTAATAAAAATTTAACTTTCCATGAATATAACATTGGGTACTTCTATTGTACATACAAATCATGTCATTGTACCAAAAGATTTTTCTATACCATTTTTTTTTTTTCTCAATTAATTCTATCTCCTCTAATCTGTAGAATGTTATCTTCTTTTCTTTTATTTTTATTGAAATATCATCTATGTACATAGTGTCATTAATGTATTATTGTTTTTCTTTTTTTGTATCTCATTATGTCTCTAACCAGATTTAATTTAGTTATACCTGCAATTATCTGTTATTCTTAAGGGACTTTGTCCCAGAATAAAATTATTTTTCTATTCTATTCTATTCTATATATCTGGTTGATGTCATATCGGCGTATAGGCGAAAGAAAAAATGATTCACGTAGAAAAACTTAATTTTATTCTATAGTAAGTCACTGACAGTTTTTCATTAATAGTCAGTAATAGGTTTTCGTTTGAAAGGGTGACTAGAGTGGTTCGTTTATTACAGAGAACTCTCTCTTCCTTAAAACAATTTTGGCTCTGTTGGTGCGAAACTCTACAGGCATTAAGAAGGACAGTAACCCAAAAGCATAGAAGCCGATCTCACATACAGCTCCTATTAAATATTTTTTTCATTATGTCGGAGTATTTGAGGAGAGAAGTATAAAAAATAGTACGTATCTCTACTGATTGGCAGTTGATTGATGAAAACCGCTATGTAGAGTTTTTGGTTTATGTAACATTAAGCCAAATTATTTTGCATACGGAGCTATACAGTTATTTTTATAATAATTATTTTTATAAGTTATTTAACATGACTATGTCTTTTGGTCGGGGGTCTATAGTTTCTCTTCGCAACGTTTTTTTTTTCACCATCGAAATTTTTACGTTCTAGCTCTGTTGTTGTTGCGCGGATCGAAAATTTGACAGCAGTTTCCTGATCAGAAATTTAATGGAGAATATTTTTATTACATAACATTGGTCGCTAGAGCCTACCATTTTCGAGCTATATTGGTTAGAACAAGAAAAGTCACGTTTGAAACCCACTTTTTCTTTTAACTTAATTTATTTCGAATAATCATTAATTGTTAATTTTTTTTAATACACACCTGTCACTTATCATGTGACAACAAGCAGATGTGATAATCGCAGTTTACAAGATAATTGGCATGTCAGAGCATTGAATTATCAGAGTTGTATTTGAGAATTTCGTTTTAAACCTTATCCACTTCCTTGATTTGTCCACATTTCTTGTCCCTCTTTGTGATCTGTAAGATATAATGTTCCATTCCTCTTACCGTTACTCGTAGTTTCCTGATAATTGTTTGATTTATTGGCTAAGTTTCGCAAGCATATGTTAAAGTTGGCAGGACCATACTTTCCCATAATTTCTTGTTCATTTCAAGGGGACTTTGTATCTGAAAAAATAGCTTGTTTCTAAGAAGATCTTTCCAGGAAGCAGAACATCTCTTGCTTTTTTTCCATGTTTATATCTTCAATTAAAACCTGTTGTCCAAGATATTTAAAGCTACTCACTTTTTCTATTTTTGTATCATTGAATTCTTGAGCACCCTCTGTGTTTAATACTATGTATTTAAATTACTTTAAGTTGAGCTTTAAACCTACGTCTTTAATGGTCGATTCTCTTAACATTTCTTGGACTTCTTCAGGATTTTTTCCTATTAAGACCTGGTCGTCAATAAACTCCAAGTGATTTAGCCATTCACCATTTATGTTTAGTCCCTTTCCATCCCAGTTAAAACTCTACATTAATTCCTGCAGTACACTTATAAATATGCTTAGGGATAGAATATCGTCTTGTTTAACACCCTTTGAAATTTTTATTTCAGCCACACTCGCAGTGTCGGAAGACTGCACTGGATTGTTGGTAGATTATAAGATTATATTGGTAATGCTTTTGTTCAAGCAACTATTTATTAGTGTGTTGTGAATTGCATTGATATTATTGGAATCAAAAGCTTTTTCATAGTCTAAGAAAAACAGACAAAGAGGAAATTTATATTCTTTGGATCTATTTATTAATTGATTTATTATAAATAAATGGTCTATTGTAGAAAAATGTTTTGTAAAACCTGACTGGTGTTTAATAATGTTTAATTTAAGTGCTGGTTCTATTCTGTTAAGAAGAATCTTTGCAAGGACTTTGTACAAGACACTTAGGATGGACAGTGGCCTACAATTATCTAAGTTTTTTAAGTCTTCTTTCTTATGTATTAAAAGTAGGTTTTTGTTTTCTTACGTGCAGAAATATAAGTCCATAGAAAAAATTATTTTTTTATTTTTGTCCACTGATGTATATAAATTACATTAATGAAAGAAAGATTTAATGGACTTTTCAACTGATGCCTTTATTTTTATATATATTTTTTCTAGTTAATGTTCTTTGGGGAGTCTCATATTCATACAGCAATAAAGTATTAATTAGTATAATATTTAAACTGAATTTACTTCTTTTTATTGGTTTTCAAAATTCAACAAATGTGATTATAAGTAAAATAAACGGAAATTGTTTGAAAAAGAAGCTCGAATAGTACATACCACTAAGTATAAGGCGCTAGGAAGATGTTAGACCCTCAACGCAGCCAAGATTGTTGGCATTACGTCTCGCAGGGGTCACATGGGCTTACCTGTTGATTGCCAGCTCAATCAGAGAAACATTAAATCTTAGAAAAATTTTCCATTAAAAAATATTAAATATGTAGTTCACTGAATCCACATCTATTGAATAATACATTGATAGAAAAATACTTGGCAATGACTATCTCCAATTTGATTTTGTTGATGATTGCATTTGTAAATTTGTGCGATAAAATATATAAAGCCGATAATATTCCCTTTGCTTTGATAATGATATAATCCAGTCATATGGATATTATAAACTATTACATTAAATAGAAAAATTGTGGAGGTCATATTACAGGGTGTCCCGAACTTAAATGGCAAAACTTCAGGAACTTATAGGGGACCGAAAAACTAAGACAAAAAGTCCTTTAGAGATTTCCTCGTATTTGCTTAGTTTTAGAGAAAATCGAAAAAAAAGAAACAAAACAAGTTTTCATTTTTATACTTATTTATTTACATTTATATTTATGTTATGTTCTTTTTAATGTAAATATTGCTCAAAATATTGTCCTCTTGCACCAATGCAAGCATTACATCTAGCACTCACTTGATAAATTGCAGCTAAACATTGTTCTGATGATATTTGGTGCACTGCATATATGATTCGGTCTCTTAATTGCTCTCTTGAGTTGATTGACACCGAATAAACTTTCTGCTTCAAGGTTCCCCATACGAAGAAATCCATGGGTGTCATATCAGGTGATCTGGGTGGCCAATCTACTACTCCTCTACGTCCAATCCATCATTGTGGATAATTTATATCCAGCCAAGCTCGAGCAAATCTGCTATAATGAGCTGGACATCCATCGAGTTGGAACCACATTTCAATCCGCTGCTGTAAGGGAATGTCACCTAAATAATTAGAAAATTCGTTTTCCAAAAAATGTGTAAATGTGATTCCATTCAACCTTCCAGGTAAAAAATATGGTCACACCAGTAATCCGTTCCAAATTCCAAGCCAAACGTTAATAGCAAATTCATGATGAAACCTATTCTCTCTAATAGCTCAGGGATTTTCAAGAGCCCTTACATGATAATTTCTTTGATTAACAATTCCTCCTCTTGTAAAGGTAGCTTCATCGGTCCATATATTTTTTAATGGAAATAAATTATCATCGCGAATTTTGTCAAGAAACTAGTTACATGACACATTACATGACATTCAATCTCTTGACATAATCTTGAGGTAATAAATTCTGAACTTTTTGAAGATGGTATGGTTAGCAATTATCACCTTTCAAAGTTCGCCATATTGCTTGCCGAGATATTGCTAATGCAACAGATGCTCTTCGGATGCTAGTCTCAGGATTGTTATCGAAGTGGCGTTGGACACAATTTCTTCTCCGATAATCTGCTCTTATCGCTGCCTGGAATCGGTCGCCTTCATAACGTATTAAGAATGACCCAGTCTCTCGTAGTCTATTAAAAGTTAACGAAAAGACTTGTCGATTAAGCACTCTTCTATTTGGAAATCGACGCGCATACTCCCGCACCGCTTCTAAAGCATTACCGTTACATAAACCATACACAAACATCATATCAGCGTATTCAACATTAGAATATGTATGCGGCATTGTGGCTGATGCTATTCACACAAAAATATCTAAGTAACTGACTGAAGGCTGATTTAGGAATTATAATCCTAGAAGGAAGCCAAAATGTAAACAAATAAAGGAAGGTAAAGGATAACATTAAGTGTTTACTTATCTCACTGCCCTATCCTGACGAGCTTTGAAAGGTGATAATCGCTACCTGTAACATTTTTGTTTTGTTTCCTTTTTTGCGATTTCCTCTAAAACTAAGCAAAAACGAGCAAATCTCTAAAGGACTTTTTGTCTTAGTTTTTCGGTCCCCTATAAGTTCCTGAAGTTTTGCCATTTAAATTCGGGACACCCTGTATACTAAGGAGCAGGATAACCAACAGATACGTTGTATGGAAATTTGGAAATAATATCGAACAGATGCATTTGAAAAAAATATCTAAATACCTAAGTTCTATATGTATAAATGAAACCATATCCAAAATGAAGTATAAGAAAGGTTAATAGCAAAAAATTTTAATTGTATTTTATTGTATTTTTTTTGCTTTCCTTTAATCTCCTGGACAAAAAAACTAACCCATCATCTTCTACTTTTTTCTCTCTTTCTTCGTTTTTCATATGGCTATAGATAAACACATTTTAGTTATGTTTTTGGTAGCATGATCAAATTCGGAGAGTAAATAAGAAAGTAAGCAAGAAAAATGTTACAATCAGTTTTAATATGAGAATAAATCGTGAGCTAATGGAATTGTTATGCTTAAAGAAACTTGTTTAACATAATAAAATTACAACCTTAAAAACTGTTGTAAACTGTTGTAACACCTTGCCTACCTAATCTAACAGCTTCAAACGTCTCGGCACTTAATGGATGACACGAGCTATTTCTTTTTGAGGAAGTGAAGTAAGGAAATTTTAAATCTCAGCAACTGAAATTGGTGCATTATTTTGAACTCTGATACGCCTTTTCAGCATTGTGTTTGAAGATTACGTTTCAGCATCCAGTTTTTAATTGATTAATGGTTTTTAAAATAAATTAAGGAGGAAGCTTTATGAATAGGATTAAGTTGGGAATTTCAGGATGACGTTAACACAAATGTTTCAAAGGAAGCAATTGTTTTAGAAGAGATATACAGGTTGAAAGGTTCAGAATTCGGGTGGTGGATAGAAGAAAGCAGAGAACTTCGCCATAATTTCGCAGCTGCAATTAATTTTCAATTTATCCCTTCTTATTGCTACCTTGTGCCCAAGGGACTTGAATCTAAACTGCAAATAGATATACACATTTTATCTGACTGGAATGTCATCTCAGGACAACTAATTAAACATCTTAGCTCCCAGGAGTTCTGCTTCTAGGTGCCAAAACCTCAACCAAATGCTTCTTCACTTCCTTCTTAATCCGCAGCTTCTCTTTTGTTTTATCACTACTTAATTTTAATCAACTACATAATCTTTCAAAACATATATTGATTTTTACTTTACACCCAATAAGGTTCCACGAGTGGTCTCAATCGTTTCTTTCTCTAAAATGGATGTATATATTTATAGACAACCTGGTGAAGGCATATTGGTCTGTAGTTGGAGCAGTCCGCCTGGCATCCTTTCTTATGTATGGGTACTATAATGTTATATTCCCAGTCTTTTGGTATTTTTCTTTGCATCCCACGCTTTTTGAAAGATCATTGGAGAGCCTTTAGCAGCTCCATACCTCCGTATTTAACAAATTCTGGCCACTATACCATCTCGGCCTGGAGCTTTCCCTTTTTCATTCTCATTACCGCTCTTTCAACCTCATCCTCCTCTATCATCTCATCCACGTCCGACTCATTCCATTGTCGATCCTGGTATTCGTGGTTCAGCCTGTCTTCGCCAAATTGTGCCTCAAAAACCTTTCTCCACCCTTCCAAAATTTCATTATCCTCTGTAACCAGTTTCCCTCGTTCGTTCTTGATATTTCTTACCGGTTTACTTTTCCTGCCTCTAAGAGTCTTTATTTTCCTCCAGAAGAGTTTAATATTCTCTTGGTGGTCCTTGTCCAGTTCCTCACCAACTCTTCCCAAGACTTTTGTTTTAGCTTTTCTGACTGCTTCTTTGGCTCTGTTTCGTTTCGTAACATAGGCCTGCCAATTATCTGGGTTTTGGTCCGATAGTAGTTCTTCCACGCTATTTTTTTTCCTCTCTAACGATGACTCTCAGTTCTTCATTCCACCAAGAAGTACGCTTGTCCTTTGTCGATATTCGTTTTCAATCCGCACACCATAGATGCCGACTCCAGGATGCTATTCTTGATATTCTTCCATACATTGTCTAGGCTTGAGTCTGCATCCAGTTCTCTTGAAGCTTCATACGTAGTAATTCTTCATATTGGGCTCTTTTCTCGGGATC
Organism: Euschistus heros; assembly: GCA_003667255.2. NCBI lineage: Eukaryota > Metazoa > Arthropoda > Insecta > Hemiptera > Pentatomidae > Euschistus > Euschistus heros. The sequence goes on along the minus strand of RCWM02000051.1, from coordinate 1,858,088 downwards.
CTGTAACTTTTTTACTTCTATCCTCTCATACGCTTTTTTCTGTACCTTGCGCTCCTAATTACCTTTGTGTCCGCTACAAGTAGCATGTGATCACTCCCAATACGCTAGTAACATATTTTAATTTTATTAAAATTTAAATAATTGTGGATGGAAATATTTTCACAATTATAAGATGTGAATAGTATTTTTTATTAGATCAGTTTATAAAAAACATTTAATTTAATAGATGTTTACTATCCTTTATAAATAATATTTTAAAAATAAAATAATTAATGTCAAACTTAAATACGAATTTTCATTTCTTCAACAAAACAAAACGCAATTTAACTTTTCACTTTAAAAAAACTTGATTAATTAAATAATAAAATACTGAGCGCAAGAACTTGATTTTTTTTTTTCATTATTTATTTATTTTTTAAATTCTGGAACCTTCGGTTAGCCCATATCATTACACATAATTACTGATGTCTTGATTGCAAATAATGCGGCTAGAAAATTATATCAGTATTTGTGCATTTCGCTTATTCTTAGGGGACAGTAGGCCCAAAAATAATGATTACTTTTCATTCCATTTCATTTCTTTTCATTAGTTTATTGAGTAAGGATTATTCTTGGGTGAATGGAAAAAAAATTCCATAAATACCGAGTAAATACATTATTCGGCAAACCTTACATGCATGTAAGGTGTGCAGACACATGTTACCTTGAAAGCTCATTGGCACTCGAACTTTTTGAAAGGTCCAGACACCGAATGTAAATAATGTCAATGAGATGCCATCGATTCACAATGACGGAGAATGGCATTTAATGTAATCGAGTGAAAGAGGGGACGTTGGCGTTAGGGAAGACCCCGCATCTTAACGAGGAGATGGGTCAATGTTTAAATTATAATAATACAGGCCATTAAGGCGTCATTATTGGGTCCCTCTTGTATAAGATGGGCGTCGGAAATAATTGGACGATAAGAAAGCTTCGGCCCGCCAAGGATGTCCTCGGAGCACGTCCTCTTGCTCAACAAACGATGAGTTCTCGTTGTGTTTTCATGTTAGGCCACCTATGGGAAATCATTCTGATTAATCGGACTGAATTAACAAAAAGAAAACCAATTATTAAAAAGGATTATTTTGTTTTATCTGCATTTTCTTTATCGTTATTTCACTGAAAGAAGAACCGTACTCAAACGAACTTTAAAAAAAAAAAAATTTTTAGCTATTATTGCTAAAATTTTGTTGTAAATTGAAATTTACAACTGTATACAATTAAATATAAATACATCTAGTAAATGAGATGGTAATGCAAGTAATAACATGACAATTTCTTGTAAAGCAACTACCCATAGGTAGCACTTCAATGAGTTCTACTATATATTAAAAGGACGCCTCGGAGAGTTATCTGGAATAGTGTGGAGAGCGAGTTGAGACACTACAGGATTTGAGGTATGGAGTTTACTACGAAAGGATAGATATCTGGTTTGAGCTAACAAGGGAAGAACACACTCAGTCTCTCACGGATCTTGTTGACAATTTTTTTGGAGATTCCTGGTCAAAAAATATTAGGCACGTATTTTGTCGGTCCGACCAATGGGCCCTAGAAGCCGAGAAAAAAATAAAATAGCATTAAACTAATTTATTTTATATCTCGAGTTTAAAAAAAATTATATCGACATGATTCTTGCACCAAGATTTTTATTTTTAATTGTTCATTTAAGGAAGAATACAGCCACTCCATTGATTTTGGTTTAGGTTAATTAAATTCTGAAAAAATTATTAGATTTTTTCCTAGGACTCCACCAGGGACAAATGTCTCACTTGGAATCCACATACAAGACTAAAACGAAAAGAAACTGCTCGAAGTTTTCGACTTTTTAAACATTTACTAGACAAACATTCAGAGCTTCCGATTAATTCCAAAAGTCTCATTTAGATAACAGTGATTAGACCTATTCGGACGCAAGGAGTTGGGCTTTGAGGCTCCACTAAACCTTCCAAATCTTCTCGTATCCAATCTTTTCATATTAATCTCTCACCTTGCTTTACGCTTGATTTGCGGTAATCCTCCGAGACCTTGGGGCTCCACTAAACCACCCAATTCATCTCGTATCCAATCCTTGCAATCCAAAATCCTTAGAATAATCTTCAATGCTCCTTACTTTGTCACAAATAAACTTGACTTATTGTAAGTCATAAATTTAAGATACATTGAGATTTTTGCGGATACGCTTATTTGTGACAATGTAAGATTATTCTAAGGATTTTGGATTGCAAGGATTGGATAAGAGATGAATTGGATCGTTTTGTGGAGCCCCAAAGCCTCGGAGGATTATCGGCAATCGAGCGTGATTACTTTTATAATTAATCGGACGCTTCGAATGTTTAAATGTTGAAAAAGTCGAAATAGTTACTTGTTTTAGTCTCGTATGTGGATTCCAGGTTAAACGTTTGTCCAGTTGGAGTTCAAGATAGCGGATCTGTTCGACAGGGATCAGCGGGATATTATTAAAGGATACTGTAGGACATGAAGTCGTTGGTTTACGGAGAAGGGTAAAGGTTATTTGATGAGGTCAATGAATATAAAATTAGAAATCAATATTATTCGCACATAAAGACAGACTTTTAGTGTAGTGAATGATTAAAGGCCAGTATAATCGTATTTATCATAAGGTTTGTTTATTCATTAGTCAAGCTAATAACGTATTTTTTTGGATTGTAATTTAAGAAAAGGCATAATTATTCCAATGTTTTTTAACCCGCAATCGCCAATCAAAGAAGAATTATGCAATGAACAAAACTTTTTACCTAAGGATAAAAGCAATTCCAATAAGCAATCTGCCAAACCTGGTTCGTGTAACAAAAGAAACTGACCCCTCGCGGAGAACGCCCCTGGCCAAGTTGATTTCGATGCAGCGTTTTGAATTTCTAGACGACTTAAAGGTCGAATTGGGTCGGGCTGTGACATTAAAACAATGGAAGAGTGGGTGTGAGACCACCCCCACTTTACATAGAGAGGTTGGCAATAAACCCTCCCAGATACATATCCCAGAGCACGCAGCCCTTATCGACACTCGGGAGCGATGTCACTCGCACGCAAGCAGCTCCTGCTATTTATTCATAAGGTAGCTATCGGTGTATATCCTATGTCTGCGAGCTCCTAAGGTACGTCACGTCTCCAGGTGAGCCCGGGGCAGTTACGCTTACGAGCATTATATCACATTGCAGCATGATGTAGCAGGGAACATTGGATCCGAGTGATAGTTAAAATTGGTAATCAATGGGGATGGGTATCGCAAGAAAAATATCATTATTCCATATCGACGGTATTTTGGGCTCTGAATAATAATAATAATAATAAAATAATGTTTTTATAGAACAGAATAATATACACTTACATGTACTCAAACTAGTACAATAAAGACTATTCTTTGCACCTGCCATCAGAGGAGTTTGACCTTTATGGCATTATTTTTAAGTATTTGATATATTAAAAAAAAAACGAACATATTTGTAATAAGTAATATATAGTAAAAACAAAACAAAAATTTCAAAATAACATTCTACTTTTGAACATTTTCGATATTTGACTATAATAATATTCTTGAACTAAACTTAATCGGTACTTCCATGCTGCTTGACAATACTTTGATAAATATAATCAACTTTTGGGATCCCAACTAAATCAACTTTGGGGATACCAATAGAAGTGGCAATTGATTCATTAATCCTCAAGTGATTCTGAAGCCAGCCAGGCTACCAAGTATGAAAACTTAGCTCATCCAAATTCAACACATTATCAGAAGAAGTTGTTACTTCCTCTGACTACGAGCCGGAAAGATAAAACTTATTGGTTTTCCAAACTCAGATTAAAATATGCCATGGTGAACAAAACATTTGGTATAACCAACTTTTACCATTTAAAATATTCAGTGCCTCGTCTATCCAACAAATATCTTTAAATTGTAGGACACTATTTATATAACTATTGCAGGTAACGTTATGATTCAAGTTTTTATATACAGAGGAAGTGGTTGTTTCCTTCAAAACTTGTTCTGACTTGAAATTTAGTATTAACGCCTTTCTTATTTTTCCAAAAACAATTCTCCAATTTTGAAAATTCCCAATTGAAAAAGTATCTTCCGCATTATACTTCTTCATCATTTTCTTAGTATTTTTAAAACAAAAAGTATTTTTCCTAACGATCTCTATAGCAAGTAGCTTAGGATAAGGCGATAGGGTAAATTAAAAACTTTTAGCAAATAATTATGGTGCATTTTAAAAGTATATATAAGAATTGGGAAGAGATTTGTTTTCAAATAGAGAACATAGTCTGGTGAGTTTAGCGGAATTTCGTGGAAACCTTAAATATCGATACACGATATATCTGATACCAAAAAAATCAATATATCATGATTATTTTTATTAAATAACATTTTTAACCGACTTCAAAAAGAAGGAGGTTCTCAATGTATATAATTTATGTAATTCTGATATTCATTTAGGAATTTTTTCCAGCATAAAATTGTTAAGTTTTTTTTTGTCATCTATTTTTTCTTTGGATATTTTGCTAGTAACTTATTTCATAAGGCCAATAAACTGCTGAACAGGTATGATTATTATGCACAACTATCCAAGGAGTAGTTTATAAAAAGAAAGAATAGAGATCCAAGACCAAATGAAAAACTAACTTGTCTGAAAAGACGCATTTGGGTTACCTTTTTACACTCATGAAGTTCTTTAATACGATGCATTTCTCCGAGCCGCCTAGTATAATACCATAATTCTAAAGAGGCTTGTAATGAAGTGACTGGTAAACTGTTATGGAAGTGTCCTGTAATTGGAGGGTTCTACAGTAAATAGAATCCTACTGACTTCTAAGTTTCAATAAAGTGCATGAAATAGTGAGGACGAAACAGCAAGGAGTTTGCAGTTCTTCGGAAAACATATGGTCTTGTTTGCACACTCCGATGGAGTTGAAGGTCGGTCGTAGCATAGCCCATATCATTAAATATATTCTGATAGACGTGGATGAAGGTTTAAACATTTATAATATGCCTACTAGTTACATAATTAAACACAGTCAATACGTGCATTTGTACCACATTGAATTCGCACATAATAATGGACCCATACAAATAATGAAATCAGAATAATATGGAATCATTAGATCAAATTCAAGTCATTACAATAAGTATTTTCTTGTACTGAATAAAAGTATTGGAATTTGCATCGATTTTAATCAATATTTTTTTTATCTCTTAAAAATTCACCATGTGCCAAACATGGTAGTCAGTACCCGAGAGGTGTGAGTGGAAGGGGGAAGGCAATGCCTCACAACCAAACCTTCATATGATTTTTTTGGTTTGTCGTTTTCCCTTCCATAAAACAAAGTTTCGATCCTTTTCACTTTTCCGACTGCCTTTTGCGACGGTCCAAAGATTTTGGAACGGTTGTTCTAGGATATTCTTTGAGAACAAATATCGCAGACCTTCATCATCAAAGCAAGAAGTACTTCGACTTTGTCTTGAATACTAAAATATACCCCTCGAAATGATTTAAACATGATGATACAGATACATTATTTAATAGAAAACTCGGTGAAAATGCATGTTTGAATCCATTCCTACTAAAATTCTTTTTAATGATATAATAAAACTGACTAAGTCGAAATCCATACGCACGAAATCAGACATACCATCCACTACCTTCTACCAGGATAACATCTGTCTTTTAGTTCATTACCGTGACTGTCGATAAAGCTCCCACTACTATATTTCGATTTTTATATATAATTAGCATTTCAGCATACAAATATATTTGAAAATTAATATAAGCAAATATTTACTTTGCAGAGAATATTTGATTCAAAGATATCCTTGAGGCAGTTGATGATTACACTTATCTGGGTACAGTCATTATCAGAGATTGAAAAATTCAGAAAAAAAAATCAAACAGAATAAAAAAAAAAAAAAAAAAAAAAAAATAATAATAAAAAAAAAAAAAAATAAAAAAAAAAAAAAAAAAAAAGAAGCTAATAACGAACGCTACTAAAGCAACCAAATCTGCAACACTGATAAACATTAAGTTGTGAAAGTGGTAAAACTCATTATTTTCAACACAATTTGCCTTCCTACCTATTATATAGGAGCGAAAGTTGTTTTCTTCTCGAAATAAAATTTAAGTAGAATCACTGTTGCAGAGATGAAATATCTTAGAAAAGTAGCTGGCATAACACGGAAGGTTTACATCCGAAAAAGGGTGGAGCTAAGAAGATTTTTCAGGAGGACAAAGTTCAGTTTGCCGCCCCTTTTTCCTTTCGTTCTCCCGCCCCCACCAATAAAATAAGCTACTTTTAAGTAAAATAAAATTAAACAATATTGATTGTCATATTATTATTTAGAAAATGTTTTTAATAACATATTATTTTTTTTATCTACATAAAATTTCGCCGACCGGGGCACGTCCTCTCTCCCCCTGCCTCGCCGGATCTGACTAATGGTTAGACTCGACTCTGAGATTCTAGAAAAGAAATAACTTAAGTGGTTTGGCCATGTGTGCCGAATGAGCAAAGATCCAGAACCTCGTAAGTTTCTAGAGCCTAGACCAACAGGAAAGAGACTGGGCAGGCGAAGGAAGTTGTGGATGGACCGAATGACACATTAAGGATAGTGGAATATATTGAAGGTATAGGGAATAGTGGAGGTATGGAAGGTAGCTGGAGCCAATGAAGGCGTTGGCGATGGACCTGGCTTGGGTCGAAGCAACTCCACGCTGAGAGGCAAAATGGGAGAAGTAGAGAAAGAACAGAATATTTGACTGATACATAATTAATTGGAGAGTATTATATCTACTTTCAAAACCGATGAACCGCGGTATTATCAGCCAGGAATTCAGCTTATGTTTAATTTTATTTTGTAGCGGATCCATGGAATAAGCCTCGATCTTCTTACTCTATCAAAAAAAGATCGATAATTCTGTTTTGATTGAGGAAGATGTCTTTATATCTTCATAAAAAACCTCCTGAATCCAAGTTGAAATCTACTAAAGTCCAAAGATGTACTCTGTGACTTTTAAATCTACGATGTCAATGTGAACTTGGTAGCATTTTAATTTTCTGATTCCTTGTACAGTGTGGGAATTTTTTCTTTATATCGTTGTACATATACCAAGTTCAAAAACTCTATTGAGACCTCCAGATCCAAACAACATACATTTATCATTAGTAAAAAAATGTATCCAAAAATAGCTTAAACATTTATTTTATTTTTTATTTTTTTAAATCCAGCGCATGTAAAAACGAATGGTGTTAGTTGGTCTTTTGAACGGCCCATTAAAGAGTGTACGGACGAAAAAAACTTGCTCCAAATTATGAGTCTACTATCTGATATTATTAATCTAAAGACGCCCCATTGCCGAGAGCTACAGGGCAGTTCTCAGCGGTTGGTCTTCGGGATTATGAAACGGCATGAAGAAGAGGAGGTCGTAATGGCAGAACAAGCTCCAGCAGCGACCTCACACCGGGTTTTCCGCTCTAGCTTCAGTTTATAACTAGATGTTAAAAATATTGCTACCACCGGCTGGTAGTTCTGACCCTGGGTGGACAATGATAATATCTATTTAATCAAGATATGGAATTCTATGTATTATGAAATGCAGTTATTTTAGTAATTTTTAGTTACTTAAGAGGTGTAACATGCTGTAATGGATTAGATGACACAAGAATAAGACCTGAAGATGGTATTAAATCCCGAAACATGTAGTTATCTATAAATAATAAAACGTAGGAGATATTTTGATAAAATAATATTGTTTTATATATAATGTTAATATTTTTAAATAGTCTTATAATGAATGGGTGATTCTCAAATTAAGGACTGCTTTCAGGTGTTAAATTCCCAAATTCATTAAAAAAAAAGTCCTGTTGGTCATTTTGATGATTGAGGAGTTAAAACGTGAAAAATTAGTATTTACCATGGGAAAACAAAATAGCTGTCGACTTTTAAAAACCATGATAATTTTACGTTTTTTGCCATTCAAAGTCAATTACCTCGATGATTGCTTATCTCCTAATAAAATTACCAATATATTATCGATACAGGATTCAAACTTTATGTGATGAGATAATATGAATATGATAGACCGATAATTTCCTAAGATAAAAGAATCCATGGTAATTACATTTTAAAAAGTATGCACTTGTTAACCGTCCTTTCTCATTGAAAAGATATTTGTTACTAATGGCTTAAAGAAGTATATCATACACGAAGGGCTGCCACTCATCAAACACTGATAATATGAGCTTCCCCTATTACTTAATCAGGATAATTACAACATAATTAAGGACAACTCGCCAAGTAGTCTCAATCATAATTTAGGCATGGTGTATACAATACCATATTCGTTTAGTTAAATTTCATCAGACTCACATATATCTACCATCAAACAAGATATAAACACCTACTACAAAAGGTTTCAAGATAGACTTAAAGATCAATGCAATAAACTCATACATGATATCTCCACAACCATGGTGCCCATTAATGCCCGTAGAAGAAAAGGAGCAGGATGAGAGATCTCCTCGAATAAAATGAAATATGATTAATAAGACAGATAGAGGTGCCAGTGGATCATGCTCCTCATCACGCCTCTCTTGGGACCTTTTCATCTTTTAAAGCCATAAAATTCGTTTGGTTGTTATTTTATATGTTTGAGAGTTTTGGATAAAGATTAATAATAAAAAAAATAATAATAAATGAGTAAAATTAAAACCACCTTGAAATTCTGAAAGCTTGAGAATACTTATTATGAGCCAAATAAATACTTTTTTTAAAGAATGACATACAATAGAAACATATTAAAATTGATTCATAAAACTTCCATGAAAATAATTATTTCGTTTTACTTACAATTAGAGATTAATTATAATTAACTTTAAAAAAGTTTGGCTCAAGACCCTAATAAAAAAAATAATAAATTTAAATTAATTAATCGAACCAAAAAATAAGTAAACTAATTAAAGTTGAGTAATAGCAATAAATAATTAAATATGAAGTGTTTGAAAACGATCAACATATTTTAATCATTTTTGTAAAAATTTTATTTACCAATTTTTTTAAATTTACAACTGTATAAAAAATACAGATACATATAGAAAATATGATAGTTACGTTCATGAATAAATGAATAACAGAACAAAGAAATCTTTTTTGTATAAATAAATGTAATTTTTTTTTTATATCTTTAATACCAAACAAAATTTTACGAAAAGTGCAAAATTCGGTATCCAGATTCATAAATCAGCCGTTTCTTAAGCAAGGTCGTTCAGGTTTACGCAGTTTAGGTCAGCGGTTCAAAAGGAAACCAAATAGGCGAGAATCACAGATTTACACCTTTGCCCAAGACATATATCCCATCCCACTCGCCGATAAACGCTCAATGTAAGTGGTCCTCGGGTCTTTATCTCCGAATGTCCCTAGTCTGGTGAAATCTCTTTTGGGAATATATCCTTCTTAATGGTCGATAAATTCAGAACATGGAAGAACATCCAGGAGATCGTAGGAGTACTCTGCGAAGGGTAAAGGTTGCCAAGGATGGAGGGCAATGAGAGGTTCCTTTCAAGGCTTCTACTGGATCAAGGTTCCTGAGGAAGAAACTGTTGATTATGTCGATAGCATCGGAAGGAATTATGGATCAAAGGGATGTGATATAAAGCGAGAAATCGGCCAGTTATAAGTAAATATTGTAATAAAAAAAAACTGATAGCTTCCAGCTTTCCTTACGCATAGAATTCCACTTAAAGAATCTTTTTTTGCTAAAAGTTATTTCGTAAGAGTTACATAAAAATAGAGGTTTGAGCAAGATACTTATAAACAATATTGCTGTTTTGTACATTTTCCAATTTGCCTTTACACGTTTCGGTACACATTTTTAAGAATGCGAAATGATTTAGATTTTAATGAAAATAAAAAAAATAACGAGATGATTTTGTGATTGGTTCTGAATATATTACATTTTAAATTTATATTTCTTTAGTATTAAAATTGGTTTATATTTATTTTGTATGAATATAGTTCATCGAAGAGCAGGCGCTTCGTTTTTAGCTTTATAGACGTCAGAACATATAAAAACAGGTTTTCTTATATTTGTTTCTTCTCTTTATTCCAAGCGGGCCGGTATGTAATAGTGTTTTTTTTTGTTTTTTTTTAGAAAAATAAAGCAGAAGTCAACAATTCACTTTACTTAGCTTAGACAGTTAATTGTAAAATTTGGTTAATTCAATCATGCCGAAAAATATATAGTGTTTATATATAGTAAGGTACATGAGGTTCAGTCAATAAATAAGAACAAATATTTTGGCAAACGTTTCGAGACTATGTTGTTCTCGTAATCATGCCCTACAGTGAAAAAACAGGTTACAATAAAATTATATAAATTATACAAGTTATTTCTAAACATAAAGTTAGCTACAATATAAATATATAAAAACATGTGTTAGAATAATTAACAACATATAATTACAAAATATGGAGGAGTAGGAAACTACTTACAATGCACTGGTGGATATGATATTGGTATCTAAATTGTAACAATTCTAGTACACAACTGTGGAATTTTTAAAAAAAGTTAAAGGTTGGGAGGGATTTTGCAAAACTGGTGGTATTGCCAGATACATGTACAAAAAGGATATCTGTATTTCTGTGTAATAAATAAATGAATAAAGGATTTATATGATGTATATTAATGTAAATGTATATTATTGGTCTGAATGTATTAAATTGGAATAACATGTGTTGAGATTTAGGACGCCTGATGTTATGTTTATTAGGCTATTTTTAAATTTTACTATGTTATCATTTATTTAATAATTCGTTTAAAATTATTTTGTTCATAATGAATAATTTTGGGGGAATCAGATTTGAAAGAATGTTTTGTTTGCCTGTAATGTGTGGTGAAAGCTGTTTGGTCTGGTTTATTCGGGTTTTTAATTATAGAAGTGCAACTGTATTTATGTAGATAAACTTCGTTTGAGATATTGTGTGTTAAATATGATTCATGGGTCATCAGTTATTAACAGTGATAATGCACTCATACATTAAAATTGAAAATTGGATGTCGAATTATTCTTTAACGCAATCTTCAAATACCTAATCAGTACAATACGAACAAGGTTAAAAATTACTACTATGCGTGAAAATAGCATTGAAAAAATAATGTTCAATTGCTTACTTCATTACAAGATTTTTATCTTTAAACAAATAAAATTTTAATTATTAGTTAAAATTATCTAATAATTAAGGTTTTTACATATCTATTAAGTTCTTTATGTATGAGAGCGGCCGAATCTGTGACTGAGGATGCTAATAAATAAATATTTCCAATATTTGTATTTTATATTTGTTTTCAGTTAGAAAATAAAAATTGACTAGTGTTAGGGAACACCTAAAGGTTGCTTCATTTTTCGGACATTCTTCAGCTGACGTTTCACTTCATGCACCATCAACATCAACACGTTCTCTCTTTTTCATAGGTGAGTTCCAACATTCATTTAATTGTTTTTCTTATTTCTGAATATCAAATTAATGATGTTTTGAATTTCTGTACGTTTTTTAGAATTGGAGATAAATTTTTAATATTCAGAACTAATATTCTAATAAACTCAATACCGTAGAGGTGTCAGTTATTACATCAATTCTTAACTGCATTGATCCTTCTATAAAATCATGCTTACTTCAACAAATTATTTGAAGAAAAAAAATGTCAAATCCAACAAACTACCAATTACTTGATAATATTCAATAAAATCGTTTAAGTTCAGAATAAAACATCTTGAGGCTCTTGCTTATGGTGAATGAGGTGGTTCGGCTCGGAGAGTGGTGAAATGTATTCGTACGTTAGAAGATAAGGATAGCAAAGAGACGACAAGGCACGCCTCCTAACGTCCCACACATTTCTACAGTCCATGTTCAGGGAAATATGTCGTACCCTAAATCCAGAAACATGCAAAATCTGAAATATACAATATCGTAAAAATAAATTGGTTGATTTAAATTAACTTTAATACCCGTCGGTTACTGTTGAAAAACCGAAATATGGCTCTATTTTTTTTTTAATGTATGACGTAAACGGTAATGAACTTGCCCTATGTGCCATCTTGTTTCACCATTAAAATATCGGAATCTAAATCGTAGCCCATGCCTTCAAGCAGGGCAGGATTCATTAACTTAGTCCAGGAATCAGGATCTGGCAGCGGAGTTGAACGCTATATACAGGCTGGATAAAGTCAAAATTTTAACGGTTGTAATATCTTCCAACGGACTGATTCCAGAAGTTACATTAAATTCTTTTAATGAAGAAGACAAATTAGAAAAATTAGAAAAAGCCTAAAGAGGAGTGCTTCTGGACACTTCAACCATCATAAGGAAAACGCTGAAGTTATAAACTTTTTGTTGATGAAAGCCCTAGAAAGAATACAAATACCACTGTATGTGTGAAAAATAAAATAAAATAAATAAATAAAAATATAAAATAATATAATAATTTCTATCAATGAAAAAGGTGTGCCATCAGATGACAATGTATTCCGAGTTTTAGCTGAGAAGAGGAGGAAACACCCAGGAGCAATAGCACAATAGACGCAAATATTATCGAATGAGACCAATATTTATTATACAAATTAATTACATTTGCTAACATATATTTACCACCGGGTCACTTTACACCAAAAAGAAAGTCAATCATTAAAACATTAATCGCCGCGGAATATTACTTGTCGAATTAATGAAATCTCACGGTTTCAGACAGACCAGGCAAATATATGTATATTTCAACCAAAGGGAAAAGTAAAATATTTTTAATCTGGATAAATGAACACTGTTTTACTATATTTCAAGATATAAAGATAACTGTATTCTCCAATCAATCCGAACATTTCAATAAACTAAATAAAGGTTAGAAATCTATTGCAATTGCTGCTACAATTTTTGTTTTCATTATAATCCATATCAAATATGACTTGTAAAAATGTATTTACTTATTATTTTATTTTTTTCGCTCTTGTTTGTATATATCATCATGTTCTGAATGAAAAAAAAATTATTTTGTTTATATTAATTATAGTATGTATTAATTATAGTATTATTATAGTATGTAGAAACGTACTTTTGTTTGTGTTAATTATATGACATGTAAAAATGTTCTTTTGTTTGTATTTATTGTTTATCTATTATTATTTATTTGTTTGTTTTTTTGTTTTTTTTTATAGTAAAATGTAAATATTATTGGTTAACTCCATTGCCATAAAGTTTACACTTTAAAGCAATAAAATAAAAAAAATTGTGATTTTATTAATAATTTCTAATTAATCATATCATTAAGAAATTAAATGTTAAAATATCTCACAAGGGGACGTTTGCAGTTGTAACTCTCAGATTTGAATGTCGATTTTTGTGTGGGTAGTAGGGACCTATAATAGTGCAAAACTAGAGTTATAGCCGCCAATGGGCATTAGGAGCCAAGTAAAAAAATAAAATATGAAAATCACGTTTTATTTTTTTTTTCAGCTCTAAGTCAAGATAGAGAAATGATTCTTTCACGTTTAATTGTAGTTATGTATGCTATTTTAAATAAAAATACTTTCGTTATGCTCAAAACACTACCCGGCTTTAGAGTGCTCAAAACCTCCAAACAAATGACAAATTTCCAAGGAAATCCGCTGTAAATCAGTGGAAACTTTTTTTTTTTTTAAATCTTCCTCACCTGTATTATATAAATAAGACGTTTTAAAATGATCTATTTCTATTATTATTTTACTTTTGACACAATAAATTTCAATAAGACCATTTAAAAAAAATTACATATTTTTTAACCAAAACCAGATATTAATTTTAGATTATTAATCAATCTTAGGATTTCTATGCTATGTGAAATAAAAATATGTCATTTTAAAACGTCTTATATATATAATATTGGTGAGGAAAATTTTTAAACAAAAAACTGATATTATTTCCAGATTCCTCATCTCGAAAAACATGTAGAAACTTAATTTTGTCGAAATCAAAAATAATTTTTTTTTACCATTTTTTTTTACATGTTTTTTGAGATGAGGAATCTGGAAATAATATCAGAAAATAACAGGGTGTTTACAATTATTTTTGTGAGACCGAGTAGTTTTCCAAAATTTTGGAAAAACTTAAACCTTTAAACATCATATGTGTACAAGTTTATAGACGATATTTTATTTTGTAAAAGTAGGTATGCCCGAGACTTCTAAGAATTTTCAAATTTAACCGTCGTAAATCGTAAATGCAACGTATTTTCATTTCACTCGATATTTTAGAAAAAGGTTCATCAAGCAAGCTTCCCTGTGGAAGTTCGAATTAAAGTACCGCTTACTGAAAAACAGCGGTATCAGTAAAATTCCCGGCCTCATTCGTATTTGTTCATGGGGAGAATTTATTTTTATATTTCGTTGAATGAAAAATAATTTTTGGACACATTATTTTAATATACAGGGTGAGTACCTCTTAGTGTAAATAACGACAAATAAGTGAAACTATTTCCTTGAATTTTGAAAACATGGCACCTAAAGAACAGCTTCGATCTTCACATTATTTAAGAAACTTACAATGCCTTATAATACTTCACGGTCACCGTTTTTGAAAAAAACTATCCACAAAACTGCAAATTTTACAAAAACTTGCAAATTTAACCAGTTTTCATATGGTATGATTAAATTATTGGACCGTATCAATTTCATGAAAAAATTTACTTTTAAAACCGGAAAAAACATGGCGTTTTCATTTGGCATAGTAATCAGTTACTTGTGTAAATAAGACATTATGATTATCACTTAATGGAAATATATATTTTAAACATAATAAACTCTTCATTAGAATAAAAAGCAAAGAAAAAATTTATTCTTTAAAAGACAAAGGGAAAATGTCAATAAAGCGAAACCAGATCAAAGGATTTTATGTTCTACCATTTATTTATTTTAATTAGGTTTAAAACCCAATGGTAATGAACATAGACCTCAATTTTGCCTTTGCCTTCTGAATGCAGTTGATACTGAAGAATACGACTTTTTGAGGTGAATTTAATAGATAGATAAGTCTGTTTTTACAGGGGAAGGAATTCCTAGCTAACCATCTGGGATATCGTTGGTTTATCATAACCACTACTCTAAGTAAAGAACTTACATAATTTTCACTTATAATTTATAATGCTTTATATTTTTATAAGTGAAAATCTTGTATTGAGCATTATTTCTTCAACAATATTTCCACCCATAGCTGTAATTTTTAACCTGATACCATTGTTTTAGATTAGGAGGTTAAAGTTAACGTAAAAACATGATATGACATACAACTTTTAATTTTAATGTATGAATTGGAAATCCAGATAGACAGAAATACTTGCGGATAATGGACTGCATTATCAGTGCTTACGACTTAAGGTCAATGAATTCCTATTTTTACACATAATATTGAAAAGCAAAGTATCTAGATTTTGAATCGGTAATAATTTATATTTGGCAGAAAATATTTTATTGATTTTATCTGGTTGGATTTTAATTTCTAACTATAAAAGTATATGACATTGTGGTAAACCTCGTCTCTACCACTTAACATTGTTCATTTAAATTTTTATTATTGTAAATTTTACTATTGTAATTTTTAATTGATTATAAGTAAATTTTATAATCAATTTCTAGCTGTATATGACACCAAACTTTTGTAATATCTCATCTAGAATGGTGCTAACCATCTATCGGTCAAATTTTAAAGTTTACAGTTATCCACTTATTAACTCGTTTTTAATAACAAATTATTTGAAAATTAGCAGATTTTATTATTGCTAAACCTTCCAACTATAAAGGTGGTCTGGTTCAAATTTGGTACATATCAGTTCAGTTGTATTCGTGGTTAGTGATCACAAACGAAAAATAGCTTGTCCTTTTATATCATAGTATAGATTGATTGGTAGCTTAAATTAATTGATTACCATACATAGACAATAGAATCTTTTTATTATAAATATTCATCATTCTTAAAGAACTATGTATTTCATAATAATAGTAATTATTTTTGTGTTCCTGATTGAAATAGACTTTTACGTAGCTATCTCATCAGTGCCTTGTAAACAAAAGTTTTATCTATACATTCAAGTTTTATGAAAATAAACAAAAAATATCACCTCATATTGGCAGGAAGATAAACTTCTTGGGCACGGGAAAATAATTTTAGCACTAACTTTGTGAGTCTCATGATATGAGGTGATTAGTCATTATATTTAAATTGCAATAACGTTTAACACCAAGATATTTACCTAATAATATATTTCTCAACAACATTTTACACTAGTTATTTATTATTATATCAAAATAAATGTATATTATATTTCTTCTATCAAAAGTAGATTATTATTTATTTACGGTAAATGTAACAATAGTGGAAAATTTAAGGAAATTTCCATAAATTTTTACACTGGCGGTGGTTCCAAGATGTATTACATACCAACGTGTAACATTTTTTCTGCTTTAAAAATATATCATTTTGACACGTTTTAGTTCTATTGGTGTTACTCGGATCGAAAATTTGACAATTTCCAGATCAGAAATTTAATGGAGAATATTTTTTCTTGTATAACATCTGTCGCTAGGATCTACGGTTTAGGTGCCATGTTGATTTGAATGAATAATTTACTGCTTTCTCTCAACTTTGTTTATTTCTAATAATTATTAATTTTAATTGAATTTAATTACTATTTGAAGTAATCTGATCATTCAATGTAAATTTGGTAAACAAGTAGATTGTAGATAGACATATCCTATTCCCAGTCAGAAAAAAATTGATTTTGTTACTTTAATTTCCTTGTATCTTAACTTTCCCATTTTTTTTTTTTTCAATTAATGAGGATTCAAATAATATACATATTCTAAATTTCGATAACCACAGTGTAGAAGCCTGTGTGCTATAATTGATTACTTCTATTAAATTACTAAATATATAAAAAGAGTTTTATTTAAAGCAATTTAACAATTTACAATTCTGTAACATGATTGTATAAATACATGTTTTGCTAATAAAATAATTCACACTACAATTTCTTCATAAATCAATTCATTCAATAAAATGAAAACAGAATACTTTTAAAACTGTAGGAAAAACTGACAAAAACCTACTAAAAAAAAAAAAAAAAAAAAATAATAATAATAATAAAATAATATAAAAGTAATAAAATAAATAAATGAAAATATATAAAAATAAGCACAAGTTTTGGGCATTAAAATTAATTACTATTTAAGAATAAATTAACTCATACAATCTTTTGATTTGCTAAATTTAAATTTTAACTAAAACTAATAAATTCTTAGAATGTCTTATTAAATAAATTTTATTTTAGTAGTATGTGTCTAGTTCGTTTGTGTACGTATCTTCTTAAGGTTAGCTTATTATATTTGCCTATTGCTTGTATTATGGGATTGTCAGAGTTTATTGTTGAGTGAAAAAGTTATGAGTCTGGGAGTAAATAAACTGTTTAATTGTTTGAAAATCTAGATCGTGCAGCATATCAGTTATTTTTGTGTATCTTGGGTAGTCGTTAATGATTCTCAAGCATTGGTTTTGAATTCTTTCTATTTTTTTGTAATTGGAGTCACATGTGGAGCTCCATACCGGAGAGGCGTATGTTAGTAATGGTCGAATGACTGATTTATATAGAATGATTTTGTTTCGAGTTGATAGTGGGGATTTTCTTCGGAAATATGGTGACATTGTACTGATAAGTTTTTTTTTGGCTTTGTAGCATTTATTATTAATGTGAGATGTGAAAGTTAAACGTTTATCTAATTCGAGACCTAGGTAGGTAACAGTTTGTTCCCAAGGTATTCGAATTTTATTTAGAATGGTATGATCCGCTGCAGTTTTGTGTTCATTTATTTGTATTTTCCATCTTTTGTAATATTTACTGAATTTGGAGTATAATGATTTTAATCTCTTTTCTATTGTATCTATTCTGTAGGAACTAGTGTAAATGGCGGTGTCATCTGCGTAAAACGATCTTTCAACTGAAGGAAGAGAAGGAAGGTCGGATATGTACAGGTTAAAGAGAGTAGGGGAAAGACAGGATCCTTGGGGAAGACCAGCTGATAGGGAATGTTTAGATGTTGTGGTATTGTTAATTGTGATTTGAAAGGAACTATTAGAAAGGAATGAATGGATAATATGTATGATGTAGGGTGGGAATTGGTAAGTGATAAGCTTGTAAATTAGTCCGTTATGCCATATTGTGTCAAAAGCCTTTTCGATGTCTAGTAAGATCATCCCAGTATGTTTTTTTTCGTTAAAGCCTGCTGTAATAAAATCTGTCAATCTAGCTAATTGTGCCACTGTAGAATGGTGGTTTCTAAAACCAAATTGTTCATTAATCATGATATTGTTGTCCGATATAAACTTGTTTAACCTCTTCAAGAATATTTTTTCAAATATTTTTGAAAGAATGTTAAGAAGGTTAATTGGTCTATAGTTAACGGCTTCTGAGGGGTCTTTATTTGGTTTAGGTATTGGTATAGTTTTTGCTGTTTTCCAGGAAGCTAAATTACTAAATAGTTCCGTTTTCGGTTGGGGACAATATTTAAAATAATAATTACCTATCAGTTTTCTGACAAACCGCAAATTGTTTATTTTTTTAGAAAATCCGATCGACAAAAAAGGCATAAAACACGTATAACTCACATAACGATAAACTGATTGATTTGCAGATTCTGAAATTCGATAGAGCACAAAAAATCATAGAAAATAATATCCCTTGAATCAAAACACGAAAAAATGAAAATTATATTTTTTTAGACACACTATAGGTAAACAGAGCAAAGTCCTGAAATGATGGGGAAAAAACTGACTTTAGATTCGAATTCTACACCTTTGAAAACATACCCATATGAAATTTTAAGTCGATGCAATAATTTTTAGAGGCCCAAAATGCGATGTCCAGAAAAAACAGTTTCTACTATACTATACTATAGTATTTCTTCTTCTAGTTTCTGCTATAATTTATGTTAACTTCTATGCATGTACATTAGGTTATAAAATGCAGATCACTTAAATTTACAACAACAATTATAAAATTATATTTTAAAAATTATAATTTTAAAAACTAGAAAAACACGCTTTTATAGCAAACCTAACTAAAAAGCTAAGTGTGATGAACAATTTGCAGCTGTCAGACGTTTTAATTTTTTTAGTTCAAGGTTCAAAGCTAATTTCCCCGTACTATTCGTGATTTGTTTGCATTTTTAACACAGTTTATCCAAAATCAACAGTCAATTTTTGTTTTTTTGACATATCTCAGAATAGGAATGGGCATATTTTTACTTTAAAAATCCTATCTTGCACAAAATGTAATGATCAACAACTATCAGTATATTATATGTTTTGATTGAATTGGCCATAATCTGCGTTATAGACTCTTAAACATAACCAAAACTAACTTTTTGTGAGTGTTGGCTAAATTCTTGGATGTTTGACAATCGATTTGGCTGAACTCGTAAATCAAATTCAGCTTAAGAGGTGTCTTTAGACGCACAATTTAATAAACTTTAATTTTGTAAATAAAACATTTTTCGATTGAAAGTATTTTTCTTTATATTTTTTTCCAAAATCAGAAAAAAGTTCAAAACGTTTGGGTTTTTTTTCCCTCAAACATTTTTCCCTTATCAAATTTAGTTTCATTTTTGATGTTTTATTCTTAGGACCAATCTGGACTATATAAAAACGTAAAACATACTGCTTCACCTTTTGTAAGGCAGAACCCCATTTTGAGGGAATTAGGCAGACTAATTGTAAGAGAGAACATCATAATAGAGTTGTGCAATTATTGTATTGTCATCATTGGTCCTTGAAACGTGTGCAAATCTTCAAGTTAATCAGATAGCTGGAAATTTGTGAAATTTACGATGAAAGATTACATTATATACAGGTGAAGTTAATAAAAGCGTATTAAAAAAAATATTATATTTTTAGCTAAAAAAAAAATTTTTTTTTTGTTAAGGAAATAGGTTTTAATTCTTCGCCGATTCAACATTCAAACCAAATAACGCTTTAATCAATAACTTGGTAGTAGAAGGGGGAAAATATAGGAAATAATATGCAAATTAATTTCTCCATTGATTTTAATGTTTTTGGGAGTGCTGAATATAACTTTCAAATATCTAAATTTTTCCACGTTGAAAAAGTTGATGATGATGTCCCATTAAATATCCTACTAGAGCAAATTTGCATGCTCAACTCAACACATTTGAAAAAAAAATACGATGTAAGGCTGTAAATAGGTAGATTTACCAGGTTTTGAACTAATGCCTCAATAGATCCCTCAAGTATTGACTTTCCAAGACTTCATACCCAACAATTTTGTACCATCATTTAACGTAACAATTAAACAAAATTTTAACTTCTCTATAATTTGGCTCAATGGATCCTATATCAAATGATGGTAACGTTTCATTAGTTCTCGTTAATTTATACAGTTTAAATTTAAATATCTTTAAAAAAAAAAAAATTAAAACGGGACATTTCTCTTATATTGATTTAGAAAAAACAGCGTTTAACTGGCTCGTATTCATAGCACGTCTTCAACAGGATCGTTATTTTCCCTACTAAAAGGAAAAAACTCAATTCCTGTTTTGGTAGAGGGAGGGATGCCGAACGCCATTAGCAAACTACATCAATGAATTCTTAACGATTTCATCCGCGAAAAAATACATAATTGTCCGTGTGTTAGCTTGCAAAACATTTACTTTTTGACATCACACCAAAACTATGCAAATTACTACCAGATGATAACAAAGGTTCTACTGCTTAAGAATAGCCTTATTTCAGAATACTAACTTTAAATATAATTGAATACTACTCGTCAAAGTAAAGTCCATTGTTTTCTGCTTTCACCCATCTTTCATCCAGCTATTGGATTTTATGACTACCACTCTTTTGGTCTTGATTTGAAAGAACCCTCCACATCCAATTTTTACATTCTCGTTATTACCAGAGAACAGACCTTTTAAAAAATGAGCCTTGGATCCAAACCAATCATCATCTGATCTTGGCTTTATGCAGGAGAAGGCGAAACGTTCACTCCTTGTAGTTTAATATTTCGAAAATTTTCTCTTGGTCATACGAGAACGATGAATTGAAATTAAAATAAATTTTATTCTGGAGTCATTGCTATAAGTATGAATAATTATAATAAAAATGTAATGGCAATCTAGCTGCCGTATATAAAATAAAGGACATAATACAAGCAAAAAATATATTTTTAAATACTAAAATTAAATTATGGTATAGAAAGTAACATTACATGTTAAAAATATTACGAAAAACAAATTAAATTTAAATGTAAAAAAAATTAATAAGAAGAAAACAAATACTAAAAAAAAATATATTTTAACTGGAGGAAATAAATATATCTTAACTGATATAATAATATAAGTTATGACAAAAACGACAATACAATATTAAAAAACGAAATCAATATTTTATCGTAAATATTTACAAAATGAATATTCATATTTCATTGTAATCTCTGGAACAACCAAGGGGGAGGGGGCTTAGGGGCTAAAGCCCCCCACCAGACGACCGACTAACAATATAAACCATAACACATAAGCCAAAGTTTCTTCCATCGCGTTTTAATGCTTTCAACTAAGTCACTGATGATAACCCATTGACGAGGATTAAAAAGGAAAGCGCTTTGCCGAAATCATAAAATAATAAGATCAAATAAATAGTGGAGCGATAACCATGGTTTTCATTTATATAGCCTCAAACGTCAGCCATTCCTTGTTTTATTTTAACAAGAACCTAAAAAAATATCTTCATATATATATATAAACCCAGCCCTCCCCCTGATAGTAATCCTGGTTGCGCCACTGATTGTAATAAATATTTTCTACTTCAATATGCCTGTTAGATTGAATACCTAATAAGTAAAGGAAAAAAAGGGATTTATAGCTGTTGAGAGTGGAGGAATGGCGAATGTTGGGAATGGAGGGAGTTCCAGAAATTAGATGCAAAACTAGAGATTTGGTTTTGCGGGAACTCATTGATGACTTTACTGTTATTGCTTTGAGGATATAGGAAGGTAACTCAGAGGAAAGTGATTTGTAAAGAAACGAACCAAGGAAGTATTGTCGTCGGAAGGAGGGAAATAACCATTTTAATTTTGTGAAATAGTGAGATATATGTTCATGGCGTACTATTCTTGTGTGTGCAAGAGCATTGGCGTGATGCAAAATGGCTTGGTTTCTGTTGATCAAAGCGGGATATTTTACACTCAAAACTGCATAAACTCTGTATAACTGTACAGAATAAAGATTTGTGTCCACTTCCGGGACATTAAGAGGAATCTCAAAATGTAAACCTTTTTCATGTTATACCGAACATGATGCATAACTTTTCCTCCTATGTTGCAATTTTTTTCCGTCGCTTGCTTAGATCTTGGTTTTCTTAGATAGGATCTTAGATTCTGGTTCCTTATGAGATTTCACGTGCCTATTGAAAATGTAAATTACCCCATAAAGCCAATTCAAGTCACAAGATTAGTCAAAGTAAACATTGAAATAAATAGTAGGAACTAAAATAATTTTATAGGATTAATAATGAGAGTAGGAATTAAGAGTTGTGTTCATGCACAAGGAATTTTGTAACAACCTAGTATTATAAAACTACTAGAGGTAAAGTTATAAGTTTACTAGGATTATTTAAAAATATTTTCAACTAATGTTCACTTTCAAATGGTTCTCTTTAAAATTCTTGGTTCTCTAATTAATCATGATACATTAGATAATAAGTCTGTTGGATCGATGCTTTGAGGCTTGCACAAATAAATATAAAACAAATCTAAATTAAGTACTAAAGCTTTAAATTACTTAATTGTGCTGGCTAAAATCATGGAATCCAAAATGATGTCAGTAATACCATAACAACGCACGCTTATTCTGCCCTTCGTCGTAAGTGAATGTTTCCAAAGATGTTTCACATGTAAAATTAATGAAAGGACAGGCGTATGCGTGACAAATAGGTGTAAATATATGCAAAGCATGCTCAAATGTCAAAATACATATCTCTTGATGACAGCATCTTAACCTTTGTTATATGCGGCTTTATGATTGACAATGAAAAATAACTTATAAATCAGAGAATGGCTTCATTTGAAATTATAAAACAATAAAAAAAATGCCAACTAAATCAATTGGAAATGAATTTAAAAATATGAAGTTAGCACGAAGCTTAATAAGACTATTGTTAGCCAACATTTTGAATTCGGAATCGCAGTGTCATGGATAGGCTGAACTAAGTAATATTCAAATGAACCAGTGATGTGACTGTATCAATTTTTTTTTTCGATTCTCGATTTTCAGTGCCATACCTTGGTTTAAAAATGATTTCCTATTTTAAAAAAAATAAAGCATGTGAAAGTTAAAAAAACCAACAAAATATATTGAAAAGCCCATAGAGCTATCCTTGAAATAAATTCATAATCAGAAAATAGCATTTATTTCTTACAAAGTATAATACTTAAGTTCATTCATGAACATATAGCAAAAATCCTAAACAAATACAATACTTGGTAAGGAAGTATTGTTTATGACACACCAATCAAACGTCAAATTTTTGAAGATTAATAGACTATACTAGTAGGCGAAAAATGTGACTATCATTTCAAATAGCAGAAGCAGAAGCATTATTTCGTTAATGCAGTATGGCAAAATTACCATTTCACAGCATATCGTACATCCAAAATGGAAAAGGCTCAGCTCAAAAAGTGTTACTTTCCACAGAAATCCCATTTAAAGTTTTATATTATTTTTTAGAACACCATTTTTAGGCTGCTTTCAACATTTTTTTACGACATTTGTTGTTTTTGTATCTCATTATCTCTAGTTTTATATTATCCGACCCTCTCCAATTTTTTTCAACGACAAGAAACAGAATTTTAACTTTTTTTTTAGTTGTGCCTTTTTACATTACTAGCGGCAGACGCTCACACTGCTAACTCAAAAATGGCTCTTTTTGAGTTGAGCACCTTTCATTCTCGGTGTGCGATATCTTCCAAATTACGAAATAGTTCAAAAATATTACATTTAGGTTTTTTCTTATCTCTTGAGTTTCCCACTAGTTATATACACCTTTATTATTGTCAGTAATGGATGACAAATTATTACCTAGTGCTGGAATGTTGAAGCCATTTATTACTGGCGTGATCACTCATGTTAATTGCAGTACTGAACAATTATTAGAAGTATCAAAATTAGTTAGAAAATATAAGGACCGATAAGGGGAGACCTAGAATATAATGATTGTCAGTAAATCATGATTAATAGTTCGCATATTTTCAGATTGCATAAGATTTCTGTGGGAAATACTTTTCATAGGCTCAGTTCATTTATATATAAGCATTATTTTAGCATCCCCCGTCGCGACTTCACCCACTCTTATAAGTAAATAATTTAAACTAAGGTCCATGATTCATATTTTTACTCCCTCTATCAAAAACCAACTAAACGATATTTTGATTAGGCTATAATTTTTAGTGCGGCAAAAATAATTTTATTGAATTTTAATTAATAGCCATAAAAGTTTATTGCTGTGAGGCCTAGCCTCGTTTCTGCCACAAAACAATGTAAATTTAAATTATTATTATTATTATAGTAAACTTTACCATTGTTAATTTTCCTAAAACTATCAGGATAAAGTTAAAATTTGGTACAGATTGGTTTAGTAGTTTTACCTTTGTGAACTCTATTTCGTAATCGGGCTAACCATATATCTGTCGATTATCAAACTTCACATGTTGCACCACATATTTAAATCTTTTTTTATTAATTTAATTGGAGAGAAGTAAATCTTATAGTTAATTTCCAGCTCAAGATGGCACCGTACATTAGTAACTCTCATGCAGAAGAGCGCTTGCCACTTATCGGTCAATTTTCCGAATTCACGTCGGACCACATATTATCGCGTTTTATTATTTCTAATAAGAGTTTATTACTGCTAAACCTTCCTGAAACTACAAAGATGATCTGGTTGAAATTTGGTACAGATTGGTTAAGTAGTTTTCGGCGTTCGTGATCTCAAACGGAATTCGGTTTGTCATTTTATATAATTGATTGATACATTTAAAATATTTCCAGAAGCTTTTTTAATTTATTTTCTTAATATATAACATAATTTTTAATTCAAACTCTAGGAATATTATATTAATTTAATTGCAGTATTGTACTGAAACGTGACACAGTGTACCTCGGTTAACGTCCACTTTGTGCAAGATGAAAAAAAGTATGGTTTTGTATAATTTTGGGTCTTCCGAGTCGATCTAGACCATAGCTAAGCTCGTAAGAACAAACGTTATAATGTTATAATTTACTTGAGCACAATGTCCTCTCTCCGGTTCCATCTAATTACTCCTATGTTATCTCCGTTCGGAACCAACCAATCGTCTTAATACTTTACAGAAATAATCAGGTACTACTTAAGACAAACCAATTAATATCTGGGCTTTACTGCTGTCCATGATGCAGAGTAGGTGAAGTTTGAACATAGACTTTTTTATAAATTCTTGTACTTGCTGTTCTTGTCGAATAGAGCCAGTGCGTCACAGACGGCCATCCATTCGGTAGAAAAATTATATGCAAAGCATAAAAGGTGACTTCAGACGATTTGACGGACTTACACAACCTAATGATCTAAAACTTTGTTTGAAAGGCCAATTCAGGCCAGCCTTTTCAACACACACTGTTAAATATGAAACATAATCTGCAATAATAATAAACTGGTTATTTGGAAAACCCATAAGCAAAAGTTGTTGAAATAGTTTGGAAGGGTGGGGGTCTTGTGCGTGAGAGCGAAATAAAAATTATACATTCAAATAACTAAAACTATCTTTCTAATCTAGAAAATAATATATTATGTACATATAAAAAAATACTTCAGCAACCAAATATAAAATTGAATCATTTAAGAAAAATTGAAGTACTATTTTAACATGAAAAGATTTTTATAGTAAACATGAAGTTATATATAAGAAGATGATGATCAGAGAGGCAGTCAAGTAGAATGAAATAAACACGTCCAAGTTAAAATCTATTTTATGGGGTAATAACGTTTCGACCTGATCTTCTTCAGGTCCACGGAACCATACAGGGTTTTTTTTTTTCAATAATTTAATATTATACCTAAGATATGAATTTAAGTATCTATTGTAATTTAAGTGACGTTCTTATCACCGCTGGAACGTCTTCCAATAAAACATTTAAAAATAAATCTCAACGAGAAGCCATTTATTTGAAAACGCTCTCCAGATATTATACGAACTTCTCTGTCGTTGATAAAAAAAAAAATAAATAATCAGTGGAATCGACCAACGTTGATTTACCGAACATCTTTACATTATTAATGATGCATAATAGATGAGGGAAGAAATTACTGAAAGAGTCTGTTTTGGTTCCGATTTGGAACAAAACATTTTTCACAGTCAATTACCTCCTCCATTTTCACGATGAGGATTAATTGGAGGAAGAAGAGAAATTAATTAGACTGGGCGTTAAGAGTTATTGGGTCCAAGGATGGCGTGGGTGTTCTTCTTCAGGGCAAGGTTCGACAGTTTCTGTCTTAAAATCTTTAACATTAAATATCTTTATCTTGCATTAATTATTGTTCCAAAATAAATGTAATTTAAAATCATACAAGAAATAATTATTGAAAGAGTGATCAAACGTTCGTTCGGTTTTTGTATTGTGAAAAGAGGAAAGTTGTTTTCATAGAGAGAGGTTTTAAAATTTTATTTAATAATGTATTTTTCCGTTTTTTTGGTGTAGTGAAATTTTCACACTCAAAAATGTAAGATTTTCACTAGCTCTAGTTCTGTTGTTGTAGCTCGGATTATCAGAAATTTAATGGGTATTTTTTGTTATATAATATTGTCACAACTCTGTTTATTTCGAAATAAAATTAATTTTTAATTTAATTTAATTATTAATTGGCTCATAATGCTTTGTTTGTCTCCAAACCACTGCTCTCCTCAGTGGAGCAACTTTGGTGCAGTTAAAGAGGTAGAAACTTCATCAAAACATTTTCAGCAATAGAGGGTAAGAAAAAAAAATTATTAATTAAAGTAATTTGGTCATTTTAATTCTTAAATGTAAATTCGGAAAAACAGTAGATAATAGGTAGACATATGCATGCATGATCTATTGTTTTTCTCAGACAGGGAGAAATTATGTTAGTTTTTTGTTGATGGCCTCTTGCTATCTTCTCAACAATTCCACTATTCGGATCTCGTAAAACATCTGGAACATAGAGGAAAAAATTGATCGAGATACATTTTCACGTCTCTCTGATCAGTGAACGATTTCCCATCGTGAGAGTTTTAGGTAGACTGGAATATGCGGTATTTGGATGGTGCAAGATCGTGGGCCTCGTAATGGAAGAATACAACACCTTAGTGATTCTTGCGTTCCTGTGATGACCCCTTCATATGGCGCGCAAAATTAATTTACCGGAAATAAGACCTTTGGATGGTTCCAAAATCAATTTCCAGTCTCTTCGCAGTTTCTTGTATCTGTAGCAACCGGTCTTATCGATCAGTGCCTTGCTATCGCTGGAATCAACCTCCGTTGTCCGACTACTGCGGGGTGTATCTTCGAGACTTCTATCTCAGAGAAGAAAATCGGCAAACCACTGTTGAGCAATACGATCTGTTAAGGCTTCGTCCCCTATAAAACATACCCGTAACTATATAACATTAAATATATGGGTCATTCTGCTTAGTTCCATGCCAAAAAGATGTGAGCAACTAATTTTTTTAGGAAACTATTATGGTCTAATTGAGCGTAATACTTATCAAAAACGAAAAAGTGTCGATTTTCATTCCTTAAAAACGAGCAACGAATTCAGTTACCTATATATTTCAATAGCAGAATGTATAAACAATAGTTCCATGCCAAAAAGATGTGAGCAACTAATTTTTTAGGAAACTATTATGGTCTAATTGAGCGTAATACTTATCAAAAACGAAAAAGTGTCGATTTTCGTTCCTTAAAAACGAGCAACAAATTCAGTTACCTATATATTTCAATAGCAGAATGTATACACAATAGTTCCATGCCAAAAAGATGTGAGCAACTAATTTTTTTAGGAAACTATTATGGTCTAATTGAGCGTAATACTTATCCAAAACAGAACGAAAAAAGTGTCGATTTTCATTCCTTAAAAACGAGCAACGAATTCAGTTACCTATATATTTCAATAGCAGAATGTATACCAATAGTTCCATGCCAAAAAGGTGTGAGCAGCAAATGTTTTTAGAAAACTATTATGGTCTAATAAAGCGGAATACTTATCAAATACAAAATAGTGTCGATTTTCATTCCTTAAAAACGAGCTAAAAATTCAGTTACATATATATTTCAATAGCAGAATGTATAAACAATATTTAATGCCAAATCGATGTTAGCAACTAATTTTTTTTAGTAATTCATTATGGTCTTATTATGCGAAATACTTATCAAATACGAAAAAATGTCGATTTTCCGTTCTTAAAAACGAGCAACAAATTCAGTTACTTATATATTTCAATAGCAGAATGTAGAAACAATAGTTCAATGCCAAAAAGATGTGTGACAACTAATTTTTTTAGGAAAACATTATGGTCTAATTGAGCGCTATTTCGACATTGTAATTCCATTAGAAAAAGTTATGTAATTTTTTTTTTTCATAAACATCTTTATATGAGTCTACTAATATTACTAGCGAAAAAATTCCTTCATAGAATATAGTCTATCTGCACATTTATGATCATTATAGAAATCATGAGAGTAAGAGAAACTGATGGGGAAATCTTGAGAGTAAGAGAAACTGATAGGGTGTGAGGGAAATAGAACATTTAAACATAAAACTTGAAAGAAAAAAATTAAAATAGTAAGACATTATACATTTAAACTTTGAAATCGAACATTAGATTAATATAGTTAATATTATATCAAATTAATATAAATAGTGAAAATATATATCAAAAGAATACACTTAGTTTTTTCCTATTGTAATCTATTTCGCTCACTTTAGGTGTGAGGGAAATAGAATTTTGAGTTTGATTTAAGATTAACAACACCACACGCATTTAAAAACTAACAAAAAATAAATGGAACTCTGAACTACATGGGAAACATATAGTTCAATGCAAAGAAAACAAGAATCAAAGTTACCTTCATTGAAAAATCACTATGTGAGGGAAATAGAATTATGAATGACACGATGCGAACACTTGAATCGACACAAGCTTAGGACAACTAACAAAGGAAATTTGTTGTAAGTTAGATTACCCTCAGTTTGGTGGGAAGCTTCTGCAATGTTGCCAGTCTGAAATATAATGGAATGAATCTTGGTTATGCTTTGGCGGGCTTTTTCAAATAATGTGAGGGATATAGATAGACCCTATGGGACACAAGCATTAGAAGTCATTCTTCTTTTTGCAAGCAATTAGCTTCAGTCTCAATACTAAAATTCAATATATTGCAACTTACCTGATTTACTAGAAAATAAAGTAAGTTAATAATTTCAAAAATGGAGAATTCGCATTTAACGTTACCAACTCATGTTATGGGACATGTGAGGGAAATAGAATTTGACGTTTTGAATTTTTTTTTTTTTTTTTTTTTTTTTTCTCTTTATTTGTTTATTCCACACCTGAAACATGTGACAACAAGCAGATGTGATAAAGTTTTGAATTTAACCCTGAAAACAAATAAATATTTACGTTTAAGAGGTAAGTACCTTGCACCTACTTATTACAGTTCGGTTGCAAGAAATTTCATGTAGAAACCACAATCGCTTTGGGACACAAATTTGTATGAAATGGGAGAATGACCCATATATTTAAATAATCACTAAATTAGCTAAATCTGTAGGGTGTCTTGATGAATCTTACTCACTTGCATTATGGCTATCGAAGCCATTTTAAGCAAAATTATGGTAGTAAACTGTTAGCCTCAAAGTGCCTTACAATATAGATTATAGGGAGCAATATTACTGGATAAAAATTGAACTAAATGATTAGGATGGTAGGAAAGATCATTGGAATAGATAAGAATCAAGACGGTATAGTCTTGCATTGCTTTTGCCTGCATAACTAGATAGAATTTATCCCAACTGAGAGAATTAGATGCTAATTAGAAGTTATGTTTCAATATTTTTATTATTTATTAATATGTTTACACAATTGAATGTGTGGCTGGTGTACAGTTATATGTTCGTTATCAGGATTTTTTTTCCATGGGAAAACGTTCTGTTTAGTTTAGGAATATTTAGTTCAATTCCGTCTCCAGAGAACTCAATAGCTGACGATATACATAGTGAATCCTTTTTGTTTCCTGCGGAATAACATTGTATGTTTCCAGAGGTTCCTAACCTGATCCGTTTTCTAGAGTTGTGCTGTGGTTGGGTAGGTGCTAAAATATTGTATTTTGCTCTTACAGATTTATTGAGGGACCATATTATTGTTATGTCAGTTTTCCGGTCTGGTAAATTTGTCCAGGGTAACATAAGGCCAATTAATTTTAATATCAAACCAAAACAACCCCCTTTTCCACTTCGTCAGTAGCTATTTGTCAAGCTGGTCATTATATGGATGAAGAACTGAATACATTATACTAAATATATACGTCATGTAGGCGAAGCCGGGCGCTGCATTATCCCAGAGAAAGTTAAAACCCTGGAAGCCGATAGTGTCATTGCGTCAGAGGATCGCCCTAATCGAAATATGAAATTATTAAACCAGTACATGTTTTAATAGAGCAGCCACCTACTGGCCGCTTCCTTATCGTCGCGCCATACCTCTGCTGAAAGCATTCTCCTGTTGGACACTAGCGTTGGGATGGAGCGCATTTCGTCTCATTTCCAAAAAACTACGACTCTTCAATGAATGATGCTAATATTAAACATTCATCGACCATTAAATGATTGAACTATTGATTGAGTAGAAAGGTGTCCTTCCTTCTTATATACTTTGGATTGAACAAACTTAAGATGACAACTTAGGAAGCAATAGCTGCTACCAACGTGCTTGATGAAACATTAACTCATTCATTTCGTTTGCATGTATTATTAGGTCATACGCTGTGTATATAATAGTGACATATTATTAGATAGAGTTTATTTTTATCATATTTTTATTTATTTATTCATTTTTTTATTATTTATGTCCCATAACTAAATTACTTGGAAATAAAGTCTATAAATATTTAAAAAAAAAAAAGATTTATGGAAAAGAATATGAAGATCATGTTCTCATATGCTTGTATTTTAAGCAAATTAAAAAAAAAAAAAAAAAAAAAAGCACGATTTTTTTTTTAAGCTTTAAGGACATTGCATTCATCATTAAAAACCATTTTGTTAACAATTATTTATTTCTGCTGATTATCAAAACTTGAACAATTATTAAGTTACCTACATGGAATTGCGTCTCTCCTTCACAGCTTAAAGAAATGCACCTCACCTCCTAGCCCTTCCGCACAAAAAATTCGAACTTGAATAAGGAATCTGTACTAGAGGAGCAAAATCTTAGCTTTAAATTTAAATAATTTTTATAAAAGTTGGTATGTGATTTTTCATCTAATCGTCATATTGGATACCTAGTATCTAGTTGGAAGGACTCATGTAAACCCGACGTTTTCTGAAGAATGTCATGTTTTTTTGATATTATTACAATATTCCCGTTTACTATGCCATATTTACAAACTATGGCATCTAAAAAAGTTTTTTAGTGATCAGATCACCTTGTATACGTCAACATCGAACTAAATGATGAATGTTTGGAGTTTCGTCATCGTTAAAATGTAATAATACTTTCTCTAAATTGTCATCTCGGTCTTGAATAACTTTGCATTTAAATTAAAATAGTTCAATTTATTTTCGTCGTGACACCTCTCGGCTCATTAGGGGACACTCGTTAACAGTTTTAGATATCGAGATAACATGATGTTTATAAGTAAGGGACAGGAAGATTTGGATGGTCTTATCGGAGGCTGTCAAGAACAAAAGACCAGGCTCAACGAAGTAAAACAATGAATCTATTGTCGAGCAGGTAATTAGGGCAACCTACGTAAGCATAAGTCAAAGACTGTTCAAGAAAATCTCGTCCGACGATAAATTACAGTTCGCACTACTCTAAGATAGGAACGATCCTGTATCTTCTTGGGAGATGGGTTCGAAAGTCCTAATGAATCATGTATAAGAACTTAATTTTACTTTTATTTAAATTTCTACAGGATTAAATTATTAATTACAAGCCCAAATCATGTATTTATCCTTCCATAATGAACCCCATAGTTACACAAACCCAACAGTTTCTCAATGTTTCTGCACTGGATTTCGGATAACCTGAGATGTTTGAAAAGAAGTTATCCACGGGTCCTTCTATTGTATCGCTACTCTATGTTGTAGTTTGCTTTATTCTATTTATTATCCTTCTCATTTAGTTCTTTCATATGTTTATACAGTAGTAAATTTTTTTGATGAACTGAACTAAAAACAATCAATTTGATATCTTAAGCTAACTGATCCTCAGCGTTTGGTTACGAGAAACTGACTCGTTCTAAACAGATGAACATTGCCTTATGTTGATTAATTGTTTGGTCAACCTAGTAAAGTTTTTAACGATACTTGACACACACCGTTAGTTTCACGTAACGAATTTATTAATAAAGACAAATTATTGTTATTGTGATACTGTTGTTCGGCAGTCAAATAATCATAGCGGGAGTTTGTTACCTTTCGCAAGAGCACTCCATCTGTGATGAAATGGAACTGTTTGATGAACCAAGATAAGGGATGAAGAGCGGTAAACTAATTGGTCTATGTGTCAGCTAGTGATGTGAACTTAGACCGGACACGATCGTAGATTTTCGTGACCAGCTGGTAATTAGATGAAGGATCACTAACTAACGAGTAGCTCACCACACGACAATAGCCTCTCTAATATCTCTCGTCCGAGCATAATTAATTACATGATAGGACCACACACGCTTCTGTCTCGCGCCACACGTTCTGTCTTCCTAGGATGTCGTTTGTGCTTTACGAATATGAACGCTCTTCTTTCAGTTATTGTGCTGCGGTCAGTGTGTTTCGATTTAGATGGATTTCCCAATTTCTTATTCGCACAGTTTTTGGTGACCATAAATAACCTAAAGTTAGTTAACAAGACCACTCCAATGTTTTATTTGTACCCAAGCGGGAAAATATATGTATATATATATATATATATATATATATATATATATATATATATATATATATATATATATATATATACATGTTTATTTTGAATGGTCAATAATGATCGGATAGAGTATCTAAAAAAATATTATTTGTTATGCTGGTATATGAAATATGTTAGGGATATTTTTCAAACTAATACAAATATAGATGATAAATAAAAAAAACTTCTATATGTAATGCATTTAAAGAAATATTTCAAAATTATTTTCCTTTTACAAATTAAATTAAATAATTAAAAAGATAATGTACATAAGCAGAATTCAATACATTATAAGATTTAAATAATTTTACTATCACACCAAGCCTTTATAGCTAACACAATATTATATTTTAAAATTATGATCATGTAATAATTAATTTGTTTTAGACCAATTAATTATTCACTTAAAATTTATTAGTTCATGAAATAAACAGTATTTGAATAGTACATCTTTCAATTTTTTTTTTTTTTTTTTCCGAAATCGAGTGCAGAAACATTGAGAAACTGTTGGGTTTGTGTAACATTAAAATTAGTAACATAAGGTACATTAAGATCATTATAGATTAATTTATTGATAACAAAGTAAGAAGTATTGAGGAGTTTTAGGAGATTCTGTTTTAAACCACGTCGTTCTGTAAATTCATCAAGTGAAGAATTATGTAATTTAACCAGTGCCTTGTAGTGTCATTTGTGTACGACTAATCAGTCTTTTTAGGTATTCCTAAACTCTTCATCACTATTAACAGCTATTCTCTAGTACCATGGCCATAGGCCTGCTCGATATAATTTACTCATATGTCATATAATTAAAATCATACACCGTTTGCCCAGTATACGTAATTGTCGGTTTCAAACCTATTTATCAACATTCGGCCTTCGCGTGCATCGTTCCTAAAGAAACTTTAATATGGTGAATCCGAAAATGAATTTATTTTCAGTTATCTTTTCATTGTTCGCCAAAGAACCATAACGCCTCTTACTGCTTCTTCAACAAAGCTTTACATCGCAACCACCTTGATACTCCTACAATATAGGCCAGAAACATTGCGATCAACTTTATATGTTATGTATATTTTTTTTTTCACCAGTCTTTTCGGCTCCGAATTGGATATACTTTAAGGATTTTCCTCATGGAAGAAAAATAGAAGAAAGGTTGCCGGAGAAAAAAATTGAGGTAGTGAATGAAGGAATAGTAAACAGAGAAATATTTGAAGGAGGTTGGCTGGACAGAAAAATGAGGAACGTTTTAGCGACGACGTTAAATAATTATTTTAATTAATAATTATTTCAATTTTCTTCTGTAATTAATAAAATTAACCAATCATAAAGTAACAATCTTTAGTAACAATTTCAACAAGTAACAATTTCGAGTTCATAAATAGTATCTTGGATCAATAAATGGATTAATACAAATACATTTAAGTGGAATAAAAGCCTAAAATTAATGTATTAGAAGCAATTATATACGTCGAAAATTTAACTTAATAAACAAAGTGAATATTTTTGCAAGCTTCCACCAGGTGCAGGCCAATAATAACGGTTACTTCTGTCAGAGAATTCCTTTCTTTATTAAAGAGCTTTAAGCTCGATCCAGACTTCTCTAATCCGGCTCACACGGAAATCCTCCGCTCCTGAAATTAGATACTGATCCCGTGAAATTGTCACGAATCAACCCTTAAAACCGACGATGTGCCGTTGCTGGTTCAATTCCTTCACAACCCAGATGGTTCCCTATTATGAGCGTTCACGATTTCTCACAATTTCCAAATTCCATATACCGCTTCTTAAATTACTACACTTTCGCCTGTTTTGTAAATTGTATTTGACAAGATTCAAAAGATTTCTGGAACAGAAATGAAGTAAAACAGAATAATGCAATACACAAATACTTCAAATTTTTGTAAACCATCATGATAAAGTTATTCTTAAAGAGGTCCCCATAAATAGGAATGGATCTCTGAACAGCTAATTGTGTCATTGATACAAAATATTGTTTTGTAACTAAGTTTTCTATAATGTTTCAAAACGATTTCCTCACTTACTTTGTTAAATAACAAAAAAATAATAGGCAGGAATTTTCTAGAAACAAAATACGAAGATAATTTTCAAAATTTTGAAATATTCTATATGCAGGGTGAGTCCCTCTTAGTGTAAAAAAAATGGGTGAAACTAGATCAAAAATGAAGAAAAATTCCGGATACCTTACCTTTCTGTTCGAATCCGTTACAGATATACGAGGATTCAAAGACTTTTTAGAGGAAACCACGTTTTTGCCATAAAATCTGTAATATCTCCACTTTTTATATACATTTTTCAAATTTTTCCCACATTTTAGGATTTAGTATTAAATTGTCTAAAAGAGTAGAGTACATATAACCTTAAATTTTACTAACTGGGGACCTAAGGAACAACTTGATCTTCATCTTATTTAGGGAAGTTAAAATGTCTAATAATACTTCAACGCACACCGTTTTTCGAAAAAACTATCCACAAAACTGCAAATCTCACAAAAACTTGCAAATTTAACCAGCTTTCATATGGTATGATTAAATTAATGATCCGTATTGATTTCATGGAGAAATTTACTTTTAAAACCGGAAAAAAACATGGTGTTTTCATTTGGCATACAAATCAGTTACTTGTGTAAATAAGACATTATGATAATCGCTTAATAGTAATGTGTATTTTAAACGTAATAAACTCTTCATTGGAATAGCAAAGAAAAAATTGATTGTTTAATAGAAAATAAAGAAAACATGTCAATAAAGCAGCAACAGATCAAAGGGTTGTATAGTATTACATTTATTTATTTATTATTACTATTTAGGATTTATTTTATTAGATTTTCAATATAAGGTCTAAAACCTTACATATTTTTACACTAAGAGGGACTTACCCTGTATATATTTTTTTTATTTTTATAGTTTCTCAACCTATTTTACTACCAACCAAACATTACAAAATAATTCATGTTGTAATTGATATATAAAAACTCAATTTCTCCCTGATTGGGAAAAGCAATAGAT
This sequence comes from Euschistus heros, assembly GCA_003667255.2. Taxonomy (NCBI): domain Eukaryota; kingdom Metazoa; phylum Arthropoda; class Insecta; order Hemiptera; family Pentatomidae; genus Euschistus; species Euschistus heros. Next base: position 1,821,769 of record RCWM02000051.1, on the reverse strand, counting down.
GATTGATATGGCTATTTATAATCTACTGATTTTTCCTTTTTACATTTTAGAATTAAAAGAATTACTTATATTAATAATTACATTAAATTAACAATCAATGGTTTATCGAAATAAAGTTGAGAAAAAATAGCAGTTTCAAAAATGAGTTATTTCATCCAAACCAAAACAAAAATATCATGCATTAAATTTCTGATAAAGATACTTTCGGCAAATTTTCGATCCGAGCAACACCAATAGAGTGGTTTGCGTCTAAATGAAATAACAAAAAGTGCAATACTGCACGCCTCATGGTACACATCACATTACAAAACAAACAATGACATACATATACCATTCGTACTGCATTACATATACATAAAATAAAATGTTCACACTTCTACTGAACAACATCCTATTCCACTTACAGACATACAATTCCTTTATACCAGTAACTCAGGAACCCTTTGCATCGGCTTAAATGTACCTAGCCAAGAGATCTCTTGTTAAATTAACTTTTATTGATTTTTTGGTTTTATTTTTATTTTATTTTTCAAGCCAAATGAAACATATCTCACTCATTAGATGCAGAGGAGAGATCCTGCAGTTGTGAATAAAATAAATAAATAAAATAAAAATAGAAACTATGATTTTTATTATTACTGTGAGTTGGCTGGTTTTATTTAGAGCATAAAATTTAATTAAAATTACAGAAAAATGTTGGTTTCATATCTTGAGTATTTATTTTCATCTTTAGAGAAACATCAGAAAAATTACATATTATGTTGAGAGAGAAGAGATAAATGGCATCCATAATACAGTACAGTAACTATTAATGTTTCTCAAAAAAATACGATGAAAAAAATGCAATAATAAAGTAAATATCCATTAGAACAAAATTATACTATCCCCTACTTAGAAAAGGATAAACGAAGATTTTTTTTAATCTATGAATAGCAGCAATCATAGTGATGAACAATCAGTTAGTCTGATGAAATACTGAATTACTTGGCGTGAAAGGCACGAGGGGGTATAGAACCTAGTGCTGCCTCGCCCTAACTTAAGTACTTAAGTCTCAAGTTATGAAATTAAAATACATATTTTTTATTCAAGCATAGAAGTACATTTTACTATAAATGGCATTAAAGTAACTTCCGAAATTTCCATAAGAGAATCCTGAACCCCATTTACCTATCGAAAAGGGTACTTAGACAAAGCTGGTAACGTACGATCGAGCACAATGACTACTTTGGAAATGTCCTTATTGCTATGCTTCGGCGGTTGAAGTCCTTAAGGAGCAGCATTCATTGTCTATTCAGACAAGAGATCCTAGGTCGCTGCAAATGGACATTGAGACAATGAAATAATTGACAATTAGCAGTGCCAGATCTATGCCACCGTTTGTGGATTCGCGGCACACTTGGCAAGTCAGCGAGCGAACAATAGCGAAGCATAAGTCCGTCAGTGGCTTTGTCGAAACAGTGACCGCACCCATTCGCCTCCCTCCCCCAACAGTCCTTTCCTATCAGGTCTAGAATTATCTTCCTTCGTTACTGAGATTTTGTAAAGCAGAAATATGGTATTATGGTCTTAAAATATTGCAAAAATCAGACCTTGAATTATTTCAGGTGATAAATACGATATAAAAGTAGCCATGTAAAGCTAAAAAAATTTGGTAGGAATAGATACATTTGGGATCAACTTTAGTATTTCTTTAATATCTATCCAATCCTTTTTTTTTTTTTTTTTTTTTTTTTTTTTTTTTTTTTTTTTTTTTTTTTTTTTTTTTTTTTTTTTTTTTTTTTTTTTTTTTTTTTTTTTTTTTTAAACTAGCTTGAATATCACTTGAAAATCATCCCAAATAAGTAATAAAAGAGATTTGAAAAAATCATTTTAATAATTTTAAACATAATATTTTTCATACCATGAGATCTCTTGAAGTACTATGGTATAGAAGGATCAATGCTATTAGAATTGCCACTTCTGTTCGAATCATTTTATTTGAAAACTAGTTTCGAATATTAAACATTCCTCATCCGTTGTAGCCAGCAATGACGGATTCAGTAAAATCACTATCGACAATATTTAAGATAAAGAAATCTCGAAACATGTTGAGAAATAAGTTAAATGAATTAGGTGTTGTGCCACAAAATTATATTAACTAAACCACAAAAAAAAAAAAAAGTATGAATAATATATACTTAACACCCCCAAAGGACAAAGCTATCCCAAAGAAATATATTTTGATCCCATATCACGGGCCAATACCCACAAATGTCAGAAAGTAATTAAGCAAATTAGATTTCCGCATTTAAAAGAGAAAGCATTGTTATCATATTCCCCTTCAACTAAATACAAAATAGACCCTTTCTAAAAAAACGGTGTAAATGAACTAAAATGTAATGACTGTTAAGCTAAATACAGGGAAAAACTAGACGAGCAGTAAATCAAAGATTAAAATAACATATAACAGCATGCAATAATAAGACCCGGAATTCCAATTTCGCTATCTATTTAAATGAAAATAACCATAAATTCAAAAAGACTCTGGAATGAAACTAATACATCAAGTTGAAAATATCCTAGTATTAAATATTAATGAATCATTAAAAATAATAATCCAGATTTTTGTTTAAATTACCTGATAAACATTTCCAATAATCCCATTTTAAATTTTTTTGTTAAATAGAAATGGAAAATACCAACCAGTCATAGCAAAAACCGAAAGGTCCCACTTTACCTGACCTTTCCACTCTTCCTGTTATCTTTCAGAAGTCCGTATCTCTACTGATACAATCATCAACCGTTCTGATCATTTGGCAATCAGCGAAACTTGGATGGAAAATTCCATGCCATCGAATATCCTTAAACTGAGATTATATTGTAATACCGCTAATAACAGACAAATTACAACTACATCATCGGTAGCGGTATCATCATCATCAAGTAGCAGAGCCGGTGGAGTCGCCATATATCGCAATGTAGATAGCTTTACTGGTTGTAATAGAGTTAACATTGACTTTTCGGAATTTTTTTTGGAAATGAAAGATGCAACGCCTGGTGATGTCTGTCTAGTAAACGTAACGGTCAATGGCATCTTCAAATTCGTACTCGGATATTTGTATATCCACCCGTTGTTAAAATATTCCAAAAGAATAGCTAAAATTATAACCGATTATGAGCCTGGTCTCACTACACCAGTTATAATAGTTGGAGACTTTAATGTTGATGTTTCACAAAACTGCTCATTGCCAGACTTCATGCTCGGCGAGTTCAATTTATCATATATTGAAACTTCTCCAACAACGTTAATACCTGTATTGATTTAACGTTCATCGGAAATCTGAATGTATCTTGTTTGTCATTTGTGTCATACTTTTTGTATCACAGTTAATAAAGTTATATTATAATTGTATAATTATTGTTATTAGTTTCCTCGCTTTTATCTTAAATATATAAATAAAAATATTTTATTCAGAAAATATAGCCCGTTACCATAAACGTATTCACGAACAACACACGGCCGTGTCCATAACACAGACACACACCCATAAATTCCCGGCTTATAGTCATTAGCCAATTATTATTATTTACCAAACACTCCCCCGCCGCGAAGGCCCTGTTACTTTGAGGAGGAAGAACAACCACCAATTCTAGTAAGAGCGAGAACCCAAGCTCTTACGGCCTCCAGCTGGATATAGTGGTTTCGTTCCATCTCCAATTACCTTAGAAAATTAATTGGTTTATGTTAGATAGAAGTCTCTCATTCAAATGAAAATGATATTATTATTTTCAAATTAAAATTTTACTAAAATACTGTGATACTTGCGTAATATTCAGTACATTTTAAAAGAAATATTACTTTTTACACGATTATTCTTAGACTCTCGTTATTTGAATTTTAAAATTATCATATCTTTATAAAAACACACATTAAATTATAATTCAAAGGTAATTATTAGTTTATATTTGGCGAACGTGCTTACCTCACCTCGTCATTTGAGCTAAAATTGCAAACTTTTCTTAAGTCACTATCATAGGCAGAACCCATTCAATCACATTAAAAATACTAATGAAAAGATCGATAAAAGATTAATATTACTTCATAAAATGGATTTCACATTTAAAAAACTTGATAAAAAAAAAACTTAGGACACGGCTATCAGATTTAGGTAATAAAAAGTAAATAGGTTGTAATAAAAAAAAAAATTAAATAAAAAAAAAAAAAAACGAATAACAGGATGATGTCGTAAAATACAACTTAAAAGGCAAATATAGGTTAAATTAATCTTTCAAATCATCAAGGCGAAACTAGTTCCTTGGATCCTAAATCGTAAAAAATATAATTATCTTTATCTTAACAGTTCCCTATGTGATGGAATCTCAATAAATTCTGGCTGCAAACGTTTCCAGGACAAATGGAAAGGCGTAAAAACTTAACATCAAACACTGCCCACGCATCGTTTTTATTCAATTTAATCAGTTTCGTTTTATTTTGTTTTCCGGTCAAAAACCTTTCATTTTCTAAAAGCATCAGACACAAGGATACGTAGAAATTTAATTCAGTGTATAAACTATTGAGAATTTAAAAAGCATGTGTAAAAATCTTGTACGAAGATAAATATATTTGTCATTAAAAGGTGTTGGGGTGAAGGCTTTGCAAACTTAAAAAAAAAACCGGCTACTCTCCAGATGAATGCTTGTTCATTCAATTTAAATTACTGCCTGGGGAATTTTCAATCAATAAATCATCCGAAAAATGTGCGAAAACAATGAAACTGATAAATGGGAATATTAGATCTAGCAAACAAACAAATGTAGCGGCAACACTGTTCCTGAATACTACTGGTTTATAAATATAAACTGGGTTATTACAACATGTGAGGAAGCTAACTAAAAGTGTTGAGCTTCATTTTTGTAATTTTTCAAGTCGCTTTTTAATCAAGAGACTAATATATATATTTTTTTATTATACATAAATATTGTCATTCTTATTATATATTATTTTTTTTTTATGCACAAACTTTGTTTTATAGAATAAATATTACAAACACCAGAAATAAACAATAACCACCGTAATTGATTGGTAATATTTTAATTTGAAATATAAAATAATCTAGGTTGAAAAAAAAAAGAACTCAAAGCAATAAAACAGAAGAAAGACATTTCCAATAGTGAATACAGAGTAAAAAAGTAAGTTAATAAATAAATATAAAATAAAATAAAATTTAAACAAACGAAATTAAATTACTAAAATGTATACATTAAACAGATCTTAAATATAAAAACTGGGAAAATAAAATTCTGGAATGACAATAAAATTAACTCTGCTTAAATGAAAACACAAAAAAGTATATAAACTGTAAGTAAACGATAAAAAAAAAAAATAGAGAGTATGACATAATTTACTGATCTATTACAATCACTAATAGTAAACCTAGTACGAAATTATTACTGTACTAATTGTAATTAAGGAATTTATAAATTTAATATTATTTAAGTCTGGTTCAAGATCATTGTTAACTTGTTTAATTCCGAAACATTTATATTTTTTAGCAATGCCACATTGACCAGATTGATTTATGAAAGGCAGTGGTGAGAATTGATACTTAAAACTGTCGATGGATGATGACGTAATATTTTAATGTAGTTGAAGTCGCCAGATCAAGTCGTCATATCGCCTAACTTTATTGCCGCGATGAATTTTATCCTTTATTTTTTATCTGAATAGGAATGAGTATCGATACATGATATATCGAAATATCGATATTTTTCCTTGACAGTCCCGATTTTTTTATATCGATATTTCTTTGATCAAATATTTGTCATATCGGCTAGTAGTACGTTACGATACATCTTTTTCTCAATATTATAAAAATACAACATACAACCACATATGTTTAAAAAAAATTACGAAATCTCATAAAATTGGTTTAAATAAAACAATGTACATTAATTAATGTTAGAGACAGGGGATTGTTGGCTAGACTGGTACTGGTTGCATCGTTGTTATTGTAATGTTTGTGGTTTAATTTTTGTTTATAAGTTGACTTGCATTTAAAAACAAATGTAGCTCTGAACTACAAAGGAAACATGCACTTCAATGCAAATAAAACAAGAATCAATTTATCTTCTTTGAAAAATCACTATGTGGGAGAAATAGAATTATAAATGACGCAATTCGAATACTTAAACTGACACAAACTTGAGAAAACTAACAGATGAAATTTGTTAGGCTACCCTCAGTTTGGTGGGAAGCTTTTGCAGTGTTATCAGCCTGAAATATAATGGAATAAATCATGGTTATGCTTTGACGGTTTTTTTTTTTTTTTTTTTTTTTTTTTTTTTCAAAAAATGTGAGGGAAATAGATTGAGCCTCTGGGATACAGGCATCAGAAGTCATTGTTATTGTTCTAAGCAATTAGTCTCAGCTTCAATTCTAAAATTAAATATAGTGCAACTTACCAGAGGAACTAGAAAAAAATTAAGTTAATAATAAATGGAGAATTGATTCCTCTTTAACGATACCAACTCATGTTATGGGACACATGAGGGAAATAGATTTTGACGTTCAAATTTAACCATGAAAATAAATCAATAATCATAGGAAAACTGCTTTAGTGGTGCGTTTAGACAATGTCTTTTTTCGTGCAATGCCGTAACAAGCTACAAGGTGCACCAGTTTCATGCACCTTGATGCATGCCCCATACTGTTCACACGCAATAAGCCGCAGTATCAAAAATGCCACTATAGTGAAAAATCTTATACAATTATACAATCTTATAAAACCCCCGTAAAAGGAAACAAAAGTACTGAGTTAGTCGTTAAAGATTGAATGTCAGTATTTTGAATGAAGTTCGGATATTGTATGAACTATTCAAAAATTTTACTAGAATGTCAGTATGTAATTTCGAAGAGCTATTGCAATTAATTACGGAACGTCTTCTTTAGTATTCAATAAAGTCTAATGTTTTTTTTTCTTCTCCCCAATCCATATTTAAAATAAACACTTTTGATTTAAGATGCCGTAAAAACTCGTGTTTTGCACGAAAAGGCGCACGAGTTTCCCATCAAGACTGGGAAACACTTGCAACTCAGTGCGGCTTTCTTGCCGCTCGTTACTTGCGCCTAGTTGCATGCCTCATGTTGCACGAAAAAAAGGCACCGTTTAAACGCGCCTTACGTTTAAGATAGGCCTTGCAACTACTTGTTACAGTTCGGTTACAAGAAATTTTATGTAGATACCACGATCGCTTCGGAAAAGAAATTCGTATGCAATGGGAGAATGAGTCATGACTGAACCCCCCAAACTATCTACATTATAATTAGTTCCACAGTAAAAAAAAAAATCACATTAATAATTATTAATGGCTATTAATAAATTAATAATGATATTAGATTGTTATTATAAAATTATTGATTAAACAATTTTACTTCTGAAATTTGAGTGGGAAAAGATAAATAAATGAAAAAAAAAATCATCATCAGACATAAACGAATTGTATCTTTAATTAAGTAAATTAACGATCCGCTGTGACGTTTTGTATTTTCAATCACCACGTCCTGTACTCACAAAATCTTTTCGATGTCAAGTCGATGGACGGAAATTACGACACAGAACCAATCGACTGGGAGGAGGTTTTAAATGCTCAGCTAAGACTGGCAATAATGCAGATGGAAGATACGTTTATTGAGTGGTCACCTTGACTGTGGTCCATTGATTGAGAGGGGACGTAACCATCGTAGCCTTTCACCGCGGCACCCCCTCCAAGGACCTCCCGGACAATTACATTAAACCAAATCAACGGAGCACGATTTAAATTATCGGGTCACAATGCAAACAGCCTCGTCGGGTTTTTATTTTCATTCGTGACCGCGCTCTGGTCTTGATTGGTTTAATTTTCGTCCCTCCGACCGGGTCATCACCTGACCTTACACGACACGCCCCTAAGGTCCTGCTTCTTGTCTACTTTTCGGCCCTCTTATTTACACCCTCTTGACGAGAAGTCAACTATTTACGCTTCGGAATGCAAGTTATGTTTTTCTAGTAGCGGTATTTTCATATTATAGAGGAGTCTGTTGTACCTTGAAATACTCACAAGCACCCCCAATTTAATAAGATTTAAGTGTTTATCAGGATCAGGATCAAATTCCAAATCGTTTGAATATGGGTATTGATAGGGCGTATAAAAAAAAATCACCGTTTTATCAAACTCCAGAATTCAAAAGTCTGTAAATATCTTAATGCTATTTATTATTTACCAATACTTTATAATCCCTTTAGAACATTCTCTAAGTTTGTTTACTAACACTGGACTTCTTCAAAAAAAGCCTCAGTTCAGTTATTTATTACAAAGAAGAAACATGACAGTTTCCTACGAAATTCTCGTAATTTTAAGACATTACTGGAAAAAAAATTTCACAGCAACTGAAGCAACTCGTGAAATTATTAAATATGAAGGGAAAGGTGTCCTTGAAGAGCGCACTGCATGGCGTTGGTTTGAAAATTTTAAAAGTGGAGATACGACGTTGGAAAGGAAGAAGGGCTCCGGACCATTAATGGATATTGATGAGGTTCTGAAGGAAGCTGTTGAGTCAAATCCGTCCACAAGAACTCGCGAACTTGCCAGGGAATGTGGTGTGTCGAAAGACACTGTTAGTCGCCATGTTTTCTCCATGGTGAAGGTGAAAAAGACCTGCTCGTCCAAACACTTCCCGTCGAACCAAAGAAAAGTTTACAGAACTTTATGGGTTTGAACTCCTGTCTCATATATGGTATATGGTGGACCATATAGTCCAGACCTCGCACCTTCGGATTACTACTTGTTTCGATCCATAACCCATTTTTTCAAGGGAAAAAATTTGATAATTGTGCGGAAGTTGAAAATGCTGTCCAAGAGTTCTTTGACAGCCATCCCAAGGAATGGTATCAGCGTGGCATCGAACAATTGGCTAGCAGAAGGGTAATGACGGTAGATAACAATGGACTATACTTTGAGTATTAATTGTATTTTATATCAAAGAAATAATAATACAAATATTTGTTTAAGAAACAGTCATTTTTTTTTTTTTTTTTTTTTATACACCCCATTAAAATATAAAATAAGCGTTTTGTTTCAAGGTACAACAATGCTCCGGTTACCTTTCAGTATCAACTGTTGTTTTTCAAAAAGGGGAACTTTTCAAAAATAAACACCAGAAAACAAAAAAGTATTTTTTTTTGTTTCATCAATTTTATATTTATCTTTTAGCGTTTTGTTATTTGACAAAAATTAAACTTTATAAACTTGAACGGCACATTAATAGAATCAGAAACTAGAACGACTAACTAGAAAATTTTGATTCTTTACTTCGCGGCATTTTAGCCGTCTGAAAAAGTTTTTCAAGGTGCAAGAGGTTTCCATCTCCTTACAGGTCTGTTTCAAGGTACATGATGACACGACATTAGGAAAAAGTGCATGCGAGACATTCCACATCCTATCTTTATCTCGAATCGACTGGGCACCTTCCCAAGTGGTATGTAATAGTATATCAGTGCAATCAATCACTTACCTTCAAAAACCTGGTAGGAAAGAACAATATTCCGGGGCAGCAAAAATTAAAAAAATCAAATGATGTCAGTAAAAACAACTGAACAAACTGACAGATACGCGACCAAACATGATTAACTTAATTCACAAAACATCTGCTAGAGTGCAAAAGTAACAAAACTATGTCAATTGTTTCAAGTTGCACTGTTATTAAGGCACAACAGTCTCCTCTATATGTTTGAACAAATTTATCATATACAAACCTGTACCTTAAGATTATACGGGGAACGACAAAGCAGCCCAAATATTCATGCATTCCAATATAAAGAAACTATTTAGTAGTCATTAAGATAAAAATAAATCAATTGAGGAAATAATAAATATTATCTTGTAAACAGTTCTTAGGCAATTTCCTCCTGTTTTATACAAATAAAGTTTTCGATTATGAAGAGGATGGTGGAATAAATCGCATAATATGCAGCTAGGACTTTTTTTGAATAATACATAGGAAAAAATCACTATTAAATACTAAATATTAAAGTAAAAAAAAAAAGTATTGTTCCAAAGTTGTACATAAAATGTCCTATTTTATACTTTCTCAATATTCTTATTTTAAAAATCAAAGATGATTTTTCATGTAATTGAGTTTAAAAGCTGTGGGTATAACTGCGTGTTAAAAAATAAACCTTTTTAAGAAAATATTTAAAATTGTGTTTAAAACTATTCTCTCAATTTCCGAAACATTACCAATATATTTATGAGTTCAAATTCAAGCCAGATACTCTTCTTTTTTTTTTCATTTAATTATTATTGAGTAATAGATTATACAAATAAATAAAGATTTGTGGATAGGAAAAGATTACATTTTTTTTTTTCTAAGAAAATTCAAAACCAGCAACACAACTTAAGTGACGAATTGGTCTTGAAGTGTTTTGACAAACATAGATAACCTTTATTTTGTAAATGTGATTATCGTTTTAAAAATATCAAAATGTACTTTACATATTGCATAACAGAAATTTCATAAAAACAACAGCTAATTTCCTCCTCTTCGTGTCTGTACGACGACGTTGTATCGACGTTGAAGATGTGTCTGTACGACACGTCTGTACGACACGTCTGTACGACACGTTAAAGACATTGAGAGATAAGATGAGCCATATAAGGACATCGATAAGGTATTTATAGGTGATAAGGTATCACACCACCTGAGTTTGTGCATTAGACTCGCAGAACTAACAATGCTCCTTTCAATAGTTTTTATGATAATTCATTCGTTCTTCCATATCAACACCTCAAGTTATGAAACGTATGTAGAAGTTAATAATTATAGATTTATTATTTACTAGCACCCCCCCCCCCCCGGGGGCTTTGCCCACTCTGATAAGTAAATAACTTAGATAATTTTAAATAATAATTGTCTTCATTTTTTTATCAATAAAAATCTTGTATTTAAGTATACAATTGACCATTTCATTAATGGTATTTTCACGCAAAGCAGTAATTTTTAACCTAGTTAAAGTTACACTGATTAGATGTTTGAATATTACGTAAAAGCATAATTGGACATCTAACTTTTAATTTTAATGTATAACTTGGTAATCCAGATGAACAGAAACTATTAAAAAACTAACGGATAATGGACCGCATTATCAGTGCTTGCAACTAACGGCCTTATATTTTTACACACAATATCAAAAAGCAGAGGATTGACATTTTAATTTGGTGATAATTTTTATTTGGCGGAAATAATTTTATTGATTCCATCTGGTTGGTTTTTAATTTCTAACCATAAAAGTATATGATTTTTAATCATATATCGTTCGATTTTTGCTGAGATACATACATCCTAACATATATTTAAATATTTTAATTGAATATAAGTAACTTTTATTATCTAATTCGATCTTTAAATGACCTTTGTAATCTCTCATGTAAAATGGCGCTCACCAACTATCGTTCAGTTTTCAAATTTAATGATTATCCACATATTATCGCTTTTTCAATAACAAATTAATTGAAGATAAGTAGATTTTATTATTGCTAAACCTTCCTGGAAGTATAAAGATGATGTTAAAATTTGATACAGATTGGTTAAGTAGTGTTCGTGTTTAGTGATCACAAACTAAAAATGGCTTGTCCTTTTATATAATACGAGCATACCCCGTCGCTGCTTCGTACGCTCTCATAAATAAAGAACATAGATTATTTTTTCTAATAATTGAATTTCATTTCATCGATCCATCTGGTTGGATTGTAATTTCTAACCATAAAAATATATGAGTTTGGCAAACCTCGTTTCTGCAACTAAAGACTATACATTTTAATTACTATTATAGTAAAATTTATTATTAAAAACCTTCCTAAAACTATGAAGATGTTGTAGTTAAAATTTGGTAAAGTTGGGCTTAATAGATTTTGCATTGCACTATTGCAAATACTGTTGCAGAATGGCCACATATCGGTCGATTTTAAACTGCACTGGGATCCACATGTCGCTCTCTATATTTATAGTTTTTTTAATAACAATTGAATTGAAAATAAGTAAATTTTATTTTACATTTCTCTATAAAACACCGTAACCTTTGTAGTAACCTCTCTCGAATGATACTGTACCAGTCGGTTGATTATCAAACTTCACTGCGCACCACATATTTATCGTTTTTTTATGGCAATATAATTGATAATATTTAAATTTATTTATTTCTAAATCTTCCTAGAACTCTAAATATGATGTGGTTAAAATTTGATACAGATTGGTTAAGTATTATTCGAGGTTAGCGATCACAAACTAAAAATGGCTTGTCCTTTTATATAATACTATAGATATATATTTAACATAAACTGTTTTATTTTCGTTAACTAAACAATACGAAACATATTTCTATTTCACGCAGCACTGCCAAATCATAAGCTATAACATAAATTATAAGTTATAACATTTCCACCAACATATATACTATTTGCAGCTATATGGAAAAAATAGTTTTTTTTTTATTTTATCCAGACCAATAAAATATATTATTATATATACATTATTAGGCATAACTCCTATTTATTAATTTGTGAATCTACATGTTTCGGAGTCTTTGGCTCCATCTTCAGGTTATAAAATCTTTAAATATATTAATTTATAACATTATGTCAATTATACAAATTTATCTTATACAATTATTTCAAAACATTTACTTACAATCTGTGATTGCTTTCACATACTTAATTTTACTGTCTCACAGCCATACTACTGAGCAATGTTAATCATTTATCATTGTTTGTCTAATTCTTATCTATAAAGACTATTTAATATGGTGTTTATATAAAACTCCATATTCATTTTATTTCTGTTTTGTCACCAATATTCACATTTCTTTTTTTATTATTATTATTTACTATTAATAACGGATATTTTATTTAGCTAGCGTAATTTGTACCAATCGTATCTATATCTGTTTTATAATTTACTGCATGATTTATTGTTTTGTTTATGTAAATAGCTTCCATTAATTTTCTGTTTTGTGCTATATTTTTATGATTTAAGATTTTGGTATTTTCAAAGGTATTCAAAATCATGGATTATTGATTTTAAATTACATCTCCTTCAACAAAATAGTTACACAACAATATATTATATTAATCAGGAAGTGAAATCAAAAACAGAATATAACCATAGCATACTGGCACAAGGTAGACACTACCCAGTGATTCATAGTATTCTGACTTTCAGCTGTTTTAAAATTTTGCCTTAGATCTCTCATCCAGGTCCTCTTCAGCCTTTGTGCCGTATTAGGGATTTCTAATGTCACCATATTCTATCATAAAATTATTTTTAGTTATTTTAAATGAAGTTCTTGATATTTTAATTTGTAAGGAGGAAGTATCCGGTATTATTTTAAAATTTTGGATCTCAATGTTTGTATTTTCTGAATATGTCTTTTAGGCAGGACGGTGAATTTGTCATGCGCTGACCCAAGCGGGTTTAGATGAATTAGCTTCTAAGTCACGTTTCTATAATAGCGTATAGTTTCTATTCGAATATCATAGTTTCAGATGGAGGCTTAGCAGGTTGTTTTTTTTTTCTTGACAGGCTACTTTTGTCATTGCACATCACCACATATTGTGGTTGTATATTTAAACGGTGGAAGATATGTCACAATGTTAATGTAACATGTTGAGACGTCACAAAAAAATTAATCAAAAGTAACATGAATTCATATTTTAGCTTACTAATTTGATAATAATAAAATAAAATTGTGAAATAAATATTAATAAAATTTTGGGCTCTTTTGTTTAATGACGAATACATACGAAGTGATAATAAAATTGAAAGTAATTTTCAAATGCTTCAAATGCTTGTGTAGCACAATTTGAGTAATATAATTTAAGTTATCTCTACCCAAAGGCTGGATTGCCTGGTAGGAGGAAGACCGCAAAACATAACCTTTTCCACCCTTCAGCGGGAGATACTCACATAATAATCTTCTTTTTTCTTTAAACGTAGTCTTTTGTCTACTGGCTAAACGTATAAACGTAGTTTATTTTTAGTCTTTTGATATCAATAGAAATACTTTTTACATGGTATCACAAAATTAAACAGCTCACAGCAGTTTACGTTCAAAATAATTAACTGAATATTGTGAAGAATTGATGAAATTCTAGATGTAAAGAGAAATCACACTTCATACTTTTGCAAATTGTATTTCAATTTGTTTAAAATATTATTTTATTCAGTAAATATGAAATTGTTGTTTAATATTTTATGCACATGGTACACTAAAAATACAGTCAAAAATAGCCAGAAAAGAAACTAATAGAAGTGTTTAAATTTATTATTTTTTAACAGTCCCTAAAAGAAACCAGCAGCAATTTGTAATAAAATAACAATAGAAAAACTCGCGAGAAGTTAAAAATAAGTGGCAAGGTGTGGAAATGAAATAATTTAAAACTAATAACATCGTGTTATTAGTATTATAATAATATGACGTTGTTAATAATAGTAAAAACTACGAGTGTTAGTAACGTTCGTTAATTAATAACATAAGTATGCGATAGAAAAATTATCTCAAATATATTCGGTGAACTTTATCGTATTTTCAGCCCTGATTAAGGTAAAAAATATTGAAAAAATTCCATCACGTACCGTTTTGTCACAACCAGCAAGAAAAGATATTGCTATTTGTCGTTTTCTTACATAATATTGATATAATTCCAAATTAATTATTGCAATTAGCTTTGAAATGCTTTTAAAATTTAATGTGATGAAGTTATAAGATTTTCGTCATAGACATTTGTATATTAGACAGGCTGAACTAGACTCTACAGGCCTAGTTGCATCACTTTCATGTCAATGCATGTCTATCAGTGCTCATTACCGCTTCCACCACACTCCAACTATATTGTCATTCTTCAATTCACTTGTTAAATCTGTGCTGTTCACTTGCTATTTTTAATTTAATAAAGCAGTGACTGATTTTGTCCTACAATTTTGTGATTGATTCATGTATAATGGCTTCCAGAGGATGTATCAACTCACCTGATTACTTCTGATACATTTGTGGTATTTACACAGCTTAAAAGCAACAAAAAAACATTTCCGGCTTTGTAAGAAAAGTGTACATGACATAAAATTAGGTGATCAAGATAAGCCTTGGGCTCCTCACCAAGTCAATCTGTGTCGAAGAACTAAGACAATGGTTTCAGGGTAAAAAGCCGTCCTTTTGTTTTGAGATACCAATTGTTTGGAGGGAACTTAAAAATCGTAGTGATGACTAGTACCTTTGTTCTTGTGTGTAATGTTTCAATTTGAAAAACAAAAAAGAGATTTCTAATCCGAACATCCAGCCAGCGCATTGCCCTGTTCCTCATGGACTCCAAATACCTATAACTTCCCCTCCAAATACTCTAGATGACATTTTAGATAACCCCGAACTCTTGCTTCAATCATGTCATAATAATGAAGATGGTGATCGCTCTGATCCTTGCATATCTAGTGAACTTATACCGTTTAGCCAATCTGAACTGAGCGCTTTTGTTAGAAACTTGGGACTATCTAAGGATTCAGCAGAGGTTTAAGGCTCTAGACTGAAACATTAGCATCTTTTGGCTGATTAATTCATTTATTGATTCATCCAAACGAAGCCCTCAAAGCAGTTCTCCTGCAAAAAGGAAGTAATTATGCTTCGGTGCCTGTTTGACATTTGATCCATTTAAAAGAATGTTATGAAAATATAGACCTCGTGGTACACAAACTTTGTTATTCAGACAACAACAATTGGACAATTTGTGGTGATTTTAAATTTATTGCAATGTTGCTTGGTCAACAATGTGTTTACACAAAGTTCCCTTGCTTTTTTTTATGAGGCTACTGCTGGATGTTAATAAGTGACAATCATCAAAATGTGCACTATAGAATGAGCACTAAAAGGAGCTTGATGGGGAGCGAATGCGCCATTTATTAGGATAAATAAGGAGAAGAAGGACTTTATTAGTATATTATCACTCATTTTAATTTCTTCTCATTTTAACGTTAATTCATAATCATTTTAACCTTAATCTGAAATTATTCTCATATCCAATATTCTTTTGTGTTGATGTAAATTGTAATATTTCTTTTGTGTTTAATAAAATCTATAAATTGATTGTAATTTGATATTTACAACTATATACATATATACAACTAGCTGAAGGTACCCTGCTCCGCTACGGTTTAATATCATTAGGATTAAGGAAAACTTAAATTAGTAAAAGTTAAGCTTAACGTTGATAATTATTATTACTTAAATAAACCTAAAGAATTCCATTTTTAGAATAATTTCAATAAGTATTGTTCAATAAAATTTAACAATTTGCAAAAGTTAATTTTATGTTATTTTAACAGTCCTCCAGTGAAGCTTCGAGGCAGCACTACCATCTTACCCAGCTCTGATACCAGACCATCAGCTTTTCTTATGGCATACTTTAAATGAATATAGTCTCAACTTTTCAACTTGTTTGATTTTTTCGAATAAAGTTTAGTCTTTCTGTTTCCATTTTTGCTTACATATAAAGAATAATTGGTTGAGGAGATTACGAAATTAAAGTAAATAAGGCTCTTCACCTCCTCGCTCCATCAACCGTTCTATTTCCAAATATTATTTAGAAAATGCTCAGCCTCAGGATGTTCGTAAGTAAGGAGGCTGTGCAAGTGTTCAGGATATTCTTGAAAGGAAGGAAGTTGGACTTTCCCGTTACTGCAGCACAAGGCAGGACTCTCGTCCTTCCATTTTACAGCCTAACACCAATTTCAAGTAGACCGTTGTCCAATATCGACTGTTTTGTCTTTTGCATATTCGGTTTTTGTGTCATACTGGCTGTAACGTTTTCATTGAACATCTTTCATCGTGTTTTGTTACAGCTACACACTGAGGATTATTTCCTGAGTACTTTTTTGAAGACTTTCTATAGATTTCAGGACGGGTTTTCTTATACTTCTGTACAGCCCCTCTAAGTATATTTGAGTGATTCTTAGAATATGTGTGTACAGCATACCCTTTAACTTCGGGTTGGCTCTCTTTATGTTTGTTAACCACTTTTCTGCTAGTTTCAGGATGATTTGTCATGTATTTCTTAACAGCTTCCCTGTTGACCTCTACATGTGCTTGGATATATTTTGCAGCCGAGTTCCTTAGTTGTTTGTTGCGAACTGAATCAGTGAATCATTTCCTACGTTGTTTACTTTTAGATTGATGAGTTTACTTCAAGGTTGCAATAGACTCATCTGAACTGAGAAAAAAGGTAGATTCTAGGTTCAAGGAATAAAATTCAGAAAGGCTAGGTACAACTTGCCCAGATTCAAGAAATACAACTTGGGCCTGGTCGAGAAAAGCCGTTATAGTTCAGAACAATTATCATGCGATCGGAAAGCTGAAGGAAGAGTAGTTGGGGTGAAGCAAAGTTCGTTGGTTGCTCGAAAGGAATATGAACATCAAACTGGCCTTACACGTCACCATCAGAGAACATTAGTCTTTTATACCCCTCTTTAACATAAGTATTTTAATAGCTTCTCGTCACGAAACATCTCAAACTTGTAAGGGTACACCTCTGCAGACACCATCAGTTCACAGAAATTACTATACAATAGGATTTCGACATCGATCGTATTTTTGTTTGTTTACAAATATAAGGAACTTAATTTGTGGTCAAAGTGTGCGGTTTAAGAATCTAACCTATTTTTTAACTTAGCTTATCTCCATATACCATATGACTGACTATTAATCTATTATTATTCACCCAATAAAAATTGTAATCGCATTTTTTGCGCATTAGCCGCGATCCAGGCCGGGTTTTTTTAATTCCTTTCTTAGCGCGCACCTACGGCCCTAGAGGCAGCTACATATCGAATTTCATTCCAATCCTTTCGGTGGTTTCTGAGATTTCTTGTTAAATGAGTGAGTGGTATTTAACAAATATATAGTAGATAAGTGAATTTGAGGGAATTATTACAATCAGGCCCGGAACTAGGGAGGGGGCAGAGTTTAGGGAGCGGCAAAATTTGATGAGTTTATAAGAAAAGTAAGTTATTAATAAGCTTGTCAAAACAATAATAATACAATCAATATTGTTTAATTTTATTACATTTCTTCTTCATAATTTATAAACTTTATTATACTGTACTATGGAGGTATTGTATTTTAATGGTGTAGGAGGGTGGGGGGAGGCGGCGCCAAATTGATTTTTGCCTTCCCTGACAAATTTTCCAATCCTTTCGGTGGTTTCTGAGATTTCTTGTTAAATGAGTGAGTGGTATTTAACAAATAGTATATAATAAGCTTGTCAAAAGGGAAAAATATGATATATACAAAACAATCAATATATTGTTTAATTTTATTACATTTCTTCTTCATAATTTATAAACTTTATTATACTGTACTATGGAGGTATTGTATTTTAATGGTGTAGGAGGGTGGGGGGAGGCGGCGCCAAATTGATTTTTGCCTTCCCTGACAAATTTCCTAGTTCCGGCCCTGATTACAATGACTTATCAATAACATGTGAAGAACCACTCACTAGTAGCACTTCAATAAAAAAATTCTATATTCCGTCATCTTTATTTCAGACGCCTCGGAGGATTATCGGGAATAAAATAGGAAGGAAGTTGAGAGAATAGTGGATTAGAATGGTTATGGAGTTTACTATGAAATGATAGGTATTTTTTGGGCTAAATCAGCAACGTGTGGAACATTAAGGTCTTTATGGATAGGTTTATTTGTGACAAAGTAAGGAGCATTAAGAATTTTGGATAGCAAGGATTGGATATGAGATGAATTAGATGGTTTGATGGAGCCACAAAGCTCAACTCTATATGTCCAAATAGGTCTGATAACTGCCATGTAGATGAGCCTTTCGTAATTAATGGGAAGGTTTGAACGCTTGTCTAGTAAATGTTGAAGTCGAAAACAACGAGCAGTTTCCTGTTGTTTTAGTCGTGTATGTGGATTCCAAGATAAACGTTTGTCCAGTTGGAGTCCTAGATAGCGGAACTGCCCAACAGGGATCAGTGGAATGTTATTTATTAAAAGATACTGAAGGGTAGAAAGAAGGAAGGAATTTACGGAGCTTGTAAAGCAGTACTGGGTGCCAGACTCGGTCAAAAGCCTGTTGCACGTCGAGAAAGGCTCCCGTGCAGTACATTCCGCGCTCCAATGCGGAGGAGATAACGTCCACCACACGATGACATTGCTGGATAGTGGAATGTGATGTTCGAAATCCAAACTGGTAATCTGTGATAACAGGATAGGATCTGGGAGTCTAGGATAGGGTACAAGCGTTTTTAAATTAGGTTTTCAAGGATTTTAACCATGATTAGTAAAAGAGACCATGGTATGAGGATGGGAGCTCAGGTAAATCTATAAATCGAAAAAAAAAAAAAAAAAGTGAAAATTGGGTTAAATTTGTTTTTTCCCTAAAAGTACATTCCTTTTTTGTGAGATAACCTGGCGTGATAGAAAAATGTTGATTGCATGGACAGCGCAGAATCAGCTGTCAAAATACAACTTTCAATAAGTATTATTTTGTAAACATGTGTAATGACTAAAGACCGGATTTTCGTGCAGTATAAACCATTGAAACGTGCAACAAAAACTTCAAAACGTGCAATAAAAAAAATCAAAACGTGTAAAAAGGTGTACTAAATAAAAATATTTTGGTTTTTATTTTTTATTAGCACCCAAGTAGACATAAAATAAAGTAAAATATTGAATATAATGAAATTAATAATTTTCCTTTATTTAAACTATATTTTGTATTAAAATATTTAAATAAAAAACACTCTTAGGAACAATAATTATATGCCATAGTAAAACAAAACATAATACAAAATTCTATTTATTACCATCAAGTAGATACATACTATTATGTTTTAAAAGAATATATTTTAAATGTATCTTTTAAATCATAAAATACGAAAACAGCAGGAACATTTTCTAGGACAAGAATCAATTATTCAGACGATATAAACAAGTCAATAAGACCTAAACAAAATAAAGAAATAAATTTTTTTCGTTAAAATTTACTACACTATACATTTCTAAATTTTCTGTCAAATTATACCTCCTGTCATCGAGGATATGTTTTAAAAGAGAAAAAGCTCTTTCTACATCAATACTGGTGAATGGGCATTTTTTATAGGAACTTAAAATGTTTGGTGCCACATCTACATCTGAACGTTTGCCATTTAAAACGTCGTTAAATGTTTGTAAAATGTTAAATCCAAGATTTTTTTCAAATACAGTTTGAAATTTTTCATAAATTAATTTCCCTTTGTCGTTATTTACTTTTTTGAGTGTCTCTTCAACACTTTGTACGATACTAATTTGTTCATCTAACGATAGATTTTTGGCCTCTAAACTCTTTATTGCAACGGGTATTGGGCCAAAATGGGACCTTATGAATGCCAATACGGACTTAACTGAATTGTTTTTTACAATGTTTTTTAATTTGGTGATAACAAGAGCATCTTCTTCCAAATGTTCTATTAGCTCTGCATACCTATCCAAATTTTCGGAATAAAAAAGGGCAGCATCTATCCAGGTTCCCCACCTGGTAAGAACTGCTTCTGGGGGCAAGGGGCAATTCATTGCATTCCTATATAAAGCCACTCGCTGAGGGGCTTTCAAGAAGATTTTTTTACCACAAGTTATTAATTTATATACATTTTGGAAAGCATTACGTATTTTCTCGGCAAATCTATTAAGAACATGCGCCACACATGTTGTGTGAACCATGTTTGGGTAAAACACTTTAAGAGCGTTCCCAGTTTTGAGCATATAAGGAGCTGCATCGGTTACTAAAAGTAAAACCTTATCTTGATACCCGTTGGGGCCGAAAAAATTTAACAAACTATCGTTAACAAACCGCGACACCGTCTCAAAATTAGTTTTTTCCAATTCTTTACAAGAAATTAAGTGAGGGGTAGGCTTAATTTCTGGGTGCAAAATACCCAATGCACAATATATTTCCCTCTCGAATCAGTCGTTTCATCGACTGAAATATAAATAAAATTATTGGAAATTTCATTTTTAATTTTCATTGAAGTCTTTTAATAGCAGATATTTAGATAATTTTTTCTTAGTGTGCTCTCGTCAGGTATTTTCTGTCCAGTACATTTCTAAAAAGTTTGTAAATTGCGGACATGAAAGCTTGAATAGCGGAATATTGGAAGAGACTAATGCCATACACAATTCCTGGTTAAAAGAATTCTTCTTATTGGCGCCACTACAGCTTTCTGTTATCAAAAGTTGAGTTAAGTTTTTTCTTTTCTTAGCGGCCTCAACTGCTTGTTTATGACTGCCTATACAATAAAATAATAAAGTAAAAAAATGTAGGTACACAGAACAAGATAAATGATTTAAAAGTCAGCATAAATTGTGCAATTTAACTGTTTAGGAAAAATTAAAATTAAACGTAGGTAGTTCATTAAATTATATTTTCTAGATTGGCATTCAGGAAATGCCATTTCATAATTTAAGTCTAAAACTTACTTGTTTGGCAGTGGGCGTCTACTTGCGATTTCCTATCAACACCTACGTTTTTGCAGCAAGATTCACAAAAAATTATTTTTCCATCAGTTTTTAGTTCTGGGTATGGCTTTATCCATCCCTTTAATTTGAAACAAACACTACTTTTCCCTTTAGGCATGTTTTATATAGAATTTCACAACTTGATAGTGGCAGAAAAAATTAAAATAAAGAACTGAGAAATACAAACACAAGGGAGGGGTGGGATGTTG
>RCWM02000052.1:3977500-4033149 GCA_003667255.2 Euschistus heros | reverse complement strand
ATTTGTCTGTTTTTAGCGGTATTACAATGTGATCTCAGATCAAAATTAGGGATATTAATTGGAATGTAATGGAATTTCCATCCAAGTTTCGCTGATTGCCAAATAATTAGATCGGTTGATGATTGTATCGGTTGGGATGTCTTCTGAGTGCGCGACCAAGCTTTGTGCATTAATTGCCCTAATAAGTATAAAACAATTGCTGATCAGGCAGGAACAGTATCACAAAAGTTTTGATAATTTTTTTTTTTTTTAACAACCGATTATATTCACTGTCACTACTTTAAAGTAATGTTTTATATGCACTCGATAGATGTTGACGACAGTTAACAATTAAAACTTAAACGAACATCGTAGCTTCTCGGAGTCAAAAGTTATACTAATTTCAAATCTCAATACGCAGCAAAATAACCTCAAATTGCGGCGCTTCCCCCTCCTCCGTTCACGATAAGTCACTGTTCTCGTTTATCGTAATGAATTCTTTGAACCCTTAGCTATCCAGTGGTATAATTTAGTTTTGGATGTAGAAGATAGATTCGAAACTACTACAACGCCAAACTGTATCCTGTATGATTTTATTATCATTAGGTTTTTTGGATTGCCCCATATGGTAGCAAAATTAACTCGAATTACATTTCAATATATGTTGCTACATGTTTCGGAACATTGTCCCATTTTCAGGCTTCTAAAATTTCTTTAAAAAACATTATTAAATATAATTATACTATAATAGTTTTACAATGATAGACAATATGTTGTTTACCTATTTATTTGTGATTATTTTCACATAGTCTCTTCATCTATGTCCATATTACCAGCCATTTTACTGAACAATGTATATCAGTTGTTTATTTGATGGTATTTAATATAGTGATTATATAAACCAATCAATATTTTTATTCTGTTGTATTGCTATTAATGTTTTTTAATTTTTGTTTTATTTTATTCTTTTATATATAATTTTTTTTTTTTTTAATTATTGAATGGATATGGAAATATAATAGGAGTTATGCCAAAAAGACTTAAATAATTGATTATATCTCGTTCAGGATAAAATGTTATTTAATTATTTAGTTATAGTATTTACTACAACTGTATAGTATCCAATATGAATGAAAGCGCATTCTAATATAGATCATATTACAGTATTTTAAGGAACGATTTTTTTACAAAGATACATAGATCTGAGGCTATTTTCCACCTCACTTATGCATCTTTCTAGTAGAATGCATCTGCATTTTTTCCATGGTAATACGTAAATGAAAAATTTAGATTTTTGAGTAACCTCACTTAGGAAATATATGTGCGCTATATCTGAACACATTGTATGCTTTTTCATGGAAAGTGGATAAATTTTGAAATAATCTCCACTATTATCGTTTGAACGAACATAACACTGTTCCGATGTTATGTATTCTGCTGAAATGAAAACTATTCCGCTAATTCGTTAACACCATCGATGGGCTTAGCAATTATTGCGGGATAATGTCATTTAAATCAGGAAATAATAAATAAAAATACAAGTTATTTTAAAAAGCTGAGGGAAGACTGCTTCATTGGTACTAAATGTCACCAATGTCGTTAATTCTTAACTTTACTAGGAAACCTGTGTGATTTCAACATGGAAAAATATAGCCAGGTGATGCGATAAGTCACGGAAAGCTCGAAAAATTTTCTTATGCTTAATTCTCGAATAGTTCAACATTCGTTTTATCTGTGAAGGAAAGTTTTATATTACCGATAGTTAGTTTCACATAATGTAAGCCTACAAATTCCACTTATATCAAAGAAGATATCGATAATTATATTTTATTAAGTCAACACCTAAATCTTACAGTTTACCAGCCTAAAAGACATGAAACTGCTCGTCATTACCGACTACTCCAACTAATAGCTTCTGTTCACTTAAATTACAAACTCATACATACAAATTAAAAATTTTATGTTTAATTATGCTTTAAATCTAATCTTTAACCACCAAACCAGTCCAATGTTAACCAGATTAAAAATTACAGCTATGCAAGAAAATATCATTGAGGAAATAATGGTTATTAATTGCTGGCTGAAATACAAGATTTTTATTGAGTAACAAGTAAAACTTAAATTATTATCTAAGTTCTTTTCTTATGAGAGCAGGCGAAACCGCGAAGCACAGTGGGTCTAATCGACTAAAAAGTGGAAACAATTATTTCGGGAACGTATTATCGCAGCGACTTGGGGTAACAAATTACGTGAAGGTTAACTAATTTTTTCCTATTATTATTTCAACGAAAGAGAAATAATTTAAGCAGAATTTAGAAAAAGATGATATGTTCAAAATATCTGGAAATTTGGGAATCGCCAGAAAAAGCCTAAAAAAAGTGTTTTATTCATAAAAAATTAGAATACACAAACATACACACACATATATAAATATATGATTGTATTTAATTCAGAATTATGTCACAATTTTCCAGTATTATTTGTGGGACAGATGCTTGAAGGTTGCGTACTTTAGTTCTCTTGATTTTCTCTCCACACTATTCAAACCTTCCGTTCGGTCTTCTTGGTTCGCCATGATTGTAAAACATATTCATGGTCCATCCACTCATTAAATTTTTTCATAAAACTCTCCCTGGTCCGACTTTCATCTTTCACTTTTTAGTCAAAACGAGGCAAAAAACTCTTTTTTAAAGTCGTTAGAATTAATGAAACATTGTCTTCTTCAGATTCAGAATGATGTCGTCGAAGGAAAACTTCCAAGTACGTATCACTCCAAACAAATCACTATTTGATTTTTAGGCAACTTATTACTAGTGAAAGTTCGCAATTAAACTAACTTCGAAATAAGTAAGATTTTTAAGGAATAATATTAAGTATTGATACAAATATAAGATAGTCGTATAAACAAAGCATGTTGTCTAATCACGGCCCTTCCTCTCTTTAGGATTAACACTTCAGATAGATCCTTTAGTTCAATGCGTTGTGCGTCTTTTTCAAAAAAGAAAAGACCTTCCCTATCCCGGAGGAAACCGCTGCTTTTTTTGTACCACTATCGTTTCAAATTTTGTACGGTACCTAGGTAATTTTGACCCAGTATTTGACGCGATGCAAAAATGTTTTTACCCAATTTTTCTGTGTGTTATATTTTGACATCATAAAACAGGAATGAAACATTATTTTTACCATTTTTCCCAGTCATATACCAAACTCTGAAAGTTAGGTGTAATTTAACCAAAAACTTCCACTATCCTGACTTTTAGCCTCAACAAATGGGCCTAAACATAAGTAGGGATACAATTTGTGCTATAACTAGTTGCAGTGGCTAATATACAACAGAAACAAGAGCCAAATAATCAAAATAATAAAAAATCGAAAAAAGAATTTTTTTCTCACTAGTCATTGTGCAACGGGGAATAGAGATATAACATATATGTATAGAGAGATAGATAGTTTTCTTTGGAGATTTTCTAAAAGTAACCTAACCAATTTGACACTAATAAATTAATCTCGCGAAGATTAGCTGAGAACGTTGCATTTGTAATGATATATTCACCTAATGGACAACTGGTTCCGAAGTTTTTTTGTTGTTTTTTTTTTTTGGAATCAGGGTCGAATTCCTCGGAATCTGCATCTTGAATATGATTACAGGTTCTTGTTTTTTCTGTTTTTTTTTTTTTTTTTTTTTTTTGTCTCATTACTTGGATGGAATATTATTTCACTTTCTTGTTCATGAATAGCACCCATTTAATTTTCAAGAATGTAGATACATAAATCATGCTTATAAGCATATCAGACACAAAAATTAAGCCATGATTAATTAAAAGTTTATTGAGGAAATTTTTTATGTTTACCTAGACATAGTTTTATTGAAACAGATTTATTTGAACATTACCATATATTTAGAATAACACATTCCGTTCCTCACTGTTCACCCTTTACAGTTACCACTATTCAGCCCTGCTACGAAAGAACGCCTTGTCGAACAATATGGTCAGAATCGAGATTTTTGTTTTAATCTAGTTCTAAATATTATGAAATTGATTTGCCTTAAGATTCATGAAAAAGATATGGCAATTTAAAGTTTCACGGTCATGATTTTAGATATAACGCTAATCTAAAAAGTCTCTCTCTTTAATGAAAAAATAATCATTATACATTTTTCATTGAAAAAATCATATGTAAATCCTAAGCAGTGAAAAAAAATCGATTGTACTTTAAAGGATTTGACAGAAATCGTAAAAAAAAAACTATATCAAAACTAAGAGGCCATTTTTCTCTTTACGACGGCCTTCTTTATTAGGACAGCAGTAATTGCACATTGAACCGGAACGAAACGAAGAAAAATGTTATTATTAATACGTTTCTTTTGCATATTTAGAATAAACAACAATTTCACATCAAGATCACCGTTTTAAAAAATATTTTTTGTATACTTTTTCCCGAACTATGGTCTAATCCACTTCACGGCAGCCAGGGAAATGATACCATGAAATATACAAAATAAAATCGTGCAGAAATATTAGTAAATAAATAATACTAACAAATAAAGATAAGATAAAAATAACGTTGTTTCCGCACTAACCTGACTAAAATAGACAGTTTTTTTTATTTTTTTTTATTTCATATATATATATATATTCTTTTTTTATCAAGCGTTTGTTATTAGATTAATGGAGGTCAACGTCCTTAAATCCTATATGTAGGTTATCCAACAGATTGTCAAGCGCCAAAGTAGTATAATACTAGCCGGATTCAAACAGGCAAAATATATTTTAAAGTTATTATTATTTCAAAGTTTTTAATAATAAGTTAAAAAAAAAAAAAAAAAAAAAAAAGAATATCTCCCTAACTGGGAAAAAAAAAATAGATCATGGGATATCTATCCTATAATCTACTGTTTTTATGAGAAAACTCGTTAAATTTTCGATCCTAGCAACTACTAAGCTAGAGTGCTTCAAAAAAGATACAGAACTTAAAAACATCAAAAGCAAAACGTTACTTTTTTTTTTTTTTTTATCAAAACCTATATAATTACTAAACAGTAGGTCCAAGCGAAAAACGACATATAACAAAAATATTTTCCCTCAAATTTCTGGCAACGAAACTGTCGTCAAATTTTCAATCCAAGCTACATCAACAGAGCTAGAGCGTGAGAATAAGCCCCAACACTAAAAAAATGTAGGAAAAACTTGAATGTTTCCATTAAAACCAACATTGCTCCTAAACGGTAGGTCCTAGCGACATATGTTATGTGACGAAAAGTATTCTCCATTAAATTTATCTCAAGATAGATCTCGTTACGTTTTCGATTAGAGCAACACCAACAGAGCAAGAGCGTGTTAAAATGTTACATTTTTTAATGTGAGAAAAACGTTAGAGCAAAAAAGTATAGACACCAACCATTCATAACGAAGCAATTAGTTTCAACAACTATTTCTATCTTTATGACCACATTCTTAGAGGTTCTTGCAGATTTACAGTCAATTGACTCAAATAATTTATATATATATATATATATATATATATATATATATATATATATATATATATATATATATTGAAATTTACAACTGTTCAAAATTTATACATCAAGTAAATGTATTAGCAACGATTACAATAACATGTCAAA
Organism: Euschistus heros; assembly: GCA_003667255.2. Lineage (NCBI taxonomy): Eukaryota > Metazoa > Arthropoda > Insecta > Hemiptera > Pentatomidae > Euschistus > Euschistus heros. Next base: position 4,027,541 of record RCWM02000052.1, on the reverse strand, counting down.
ACTTGGAAAGAACTACTCATCAGTAGCACTTCATTAAAAATTCTACACTAGAAGGTCTCAAGGCAATCTTCGTTTCAGACGACTCGGAGGATTATTAGGAATGGAGTGAGAAGCAAGTTGAGAAACTAACGGATTTGAGTGGTTACTACGAAAGGATAGGTGTCTGGTTTGGGCTAAATCAGCAACATATAGAACATTAAGATCTTTATGGATAAGTTCATTTGTGACAAAGTAAGGAGCAGTGAGAATTTTTCGAAGGATTTTGGATTATAAGGATTGGATACGAGATGAATTGGATTACATATTTAAATTACAAATTTTGATTAAAAAAAAAATTGGTTATTATCATTTTTTTTTGTTTTTTTTTAATTGTGATTGTTTATTTCGTTTAACGTCACTTTATGCTGCTATGGCTAATCGGACGATGCTACGGTGGCAGTCCTAAATTTTGCCTATCCAGGTATAATTAGGATAGGGATCTTTAGCGAGTACCTGACATCGCACAGGCTCGGGACCCCCATTTTACGTCCCTTCCGAAGGACGGCATAGCTAAGGATTTTTTACTCCCTTTTTAAAAATCCTAAGGTCATCTGCCGGGCTGCGAACCCGCGATCTTGGGTTTAGTAGGTTGCTATGCTAACCACTACACCACAGGTGACCCCCGTTTTAATTGTGATTATGATGTTCTAATTTATAAAAAAAATAGACCTATTATTAATAATATTTAATTACCTAAAGAAAACTTGATTGAGTTGTTTGCTTAACGCCTTCCATTATGGGGAGAATATGCTAATAATAATAACAATAAACAATTATATTTAATAATGGTATTTGTGATGGGTTGATAACAATATAACGAGTTAATTCAATTCACACCTGTCTTGGCCATGAAGCCAATAGAATATCAAGGATGACAGTTTTCAATTAACCTTTCCAAGTAGTTAAGTGAACTGAATAAAACTTGAATTGAAAGACGAAGCGGGCATGAATAGCAATCAACTGGAAAATCGAGTCAGCCTTATGATCGAGATTATTATCGATTTCTTGCAACCAAGCAAGTCGACATATTTTCAAAACCTTGGTTTTAAAAATTAAAACAATTCATTTTTAATTTTGTAAATGATTTACCTAATCATATTGATGCGATATAGAATGTATAAATATATAAGGAATGAGATTGTTCGGGAGTGCAGTCAAGAAGTGACAATAAAATATGGAATAGAATGGAAACTAAAAAGGATTTTAATCTGTGGTAAAGACCTTTAAGAATAACAAATCAATACAATTACATCTGGTCAGAGACATATTATAATGAAAAAAAAAATAACAATAACAATAATAACAAAGATAATATATACATAAATACTAAAGATAGATATAGGGAGCAAAGAGTAAAATAATAAAACTGAAATAAGTAATAAATTTCTATGGTACAATGATTGTTATAGTGTGAAACATACAATAGAAGTATCTAAATACTATATACCGAGTTAGAAAAAATTGATTCAAAAAGTTCAAAAATTGATTCATTCAAAAAGTATTTTTTACTGTGTTTTTTGCTAGTGGAGTTATCCCCCCCCCTTGTTTTAATGAAAATGTGTTTATATTAATGATGTGTAACTTTGAATCGAAATAATTTCTCCCACTGGAAGGTTCAGAAATCTCTTCTCAGGTATCCCAAGGCTCAATAATTGCACCACTATTATGTTCAATGTGTACAAACCACAACCCACTTCAAGGGACATATAATTCAACATCAAATTGCAGAAACACGTCTGATTCAGAAAGGTTTTTACTGTTTTCATTTTTGATAATTTCCCGATTATTTTATTTTTTTAAATATGTTAAAACTTCTCGTCTTACATTTTTTAAAACATAATACATATAATCAGTGTATCAAATTGCCCATGCATTTTAGTATGCTTTTAGAACTAATGATGAATGTATAACATTCGAAACTAGTCTTCAAAAAAAGCATTGTAATAATTTATAAATCCTAATTGTATCAATGCGTCTATACCATAAAGGAAATTACTTTAATTTTTTTTTTTTTTTTTTTGTTATTATTATCACTCCATATATCCAATATATCTGCGACATAGCAATTACATAAATACAATACACCAACATCCCAATTTTTTTTTTTTTAATAAACTTTTACTGAGGAATTATAATAATCTGCCAAAAATGTGGAGAATGAGTAATATACATGGCTCTTTGACTACAACAAACAGAAACAGAAAAGAACTATACTTGAAGTAAATAATATAAAATATACAATATGCATATAAGCAAAATATGTAAATGAAAACATATAAAAAATAAAATGATAAAATAAAAATGAAAATAAAAATAAATATAGATATAATAGTAATATAAATAATATAAATAAATAAATAAATAATACTAATAGTAAAAATAAAAATAAATAATAGTAATAGTAAAAATAAAATAAAATTAAAAGTTAAAAATACAATCATACTTTATTTACAACTAGCATCCCCGTCGCGGCTTCGCCCGACCTCATAAGTAAAGATAATTTCAACTAAAAATTAAAGTTTTATTTGTTTATCGATAAGATTCTTGTATTTTAGCATGTGGTTGATTATTATTTCTTCAATGATTTTTTCACGCATAGCAGTAATTATTAATCTAGTTATAATTGCACTGATTAGGTAGTTGAAGATTACGTAAAAGCACCATTAGACATAAAATTTTTAATTTTAATGTATGAATTGGTAATCAAGTTGGATAAAGACTATTGAGAAACTTTTGCGGAAAATAAACTGCATTATCAGTGCTTACGACAAAAGGCCCGTGGATCATATTTTTACACACGATATAAAAAAGCAAAGGATCGACATTTTGATTTAGTAATAATTTGTATTCGGCAGAAATAACTTTATTGATTTCATCTGGTTGGATGTTGATTTCGAACTATAAAAGTATATGACAGTGTGGCAAACCTCGGTCCTGCCTCTCAATATTAAACATTTGAATGTTAGTTATTGTAAATTTTACCATTGCAAAACCTTCCTAGAATTATAAAAAATATTTATTTAGATGTCGGTAGGAGATAGGTTCAGTTTACCATTGTTAACTCTATTGTGGAATGGCGCTATACACAATCGGTATATTTTCTCGACATGTGGACAGCAAAGGGATCCACATATCGCACATCATATTTAAATCTTTTTTAATAATTTTCTAAATTTATTAAGTAAATTTTATCATCAATTTCAAGCTGTTTTGTAACCTCTCGTGTAGAATGGCACTCGCCAACTTAGTTTTACTAAAACGCTATTGTCGCTTGCCACATATTCGATTTTTGAAATTTCATTGTAATCCACACGTCACACCACATATTTATAGCTTTTTGGATAGCAAATTAATTTAGTTTAGTAATTTTATTATCAATTTCTAGCTATATTTAACACCGGATCATTGTAACCTCCCTTGAATGGCGCTCGCTTTACTACACACCACATATTTATCGCTTTTTAAACAGTAATTTAATAGAAAATATATAAATTTTATTATTGCTAAACCTTCCTTGAACTATGAAGATGATATAGTTATATTTGGTACAGAATAGTTCTATAGTTTTCGCGGTTAGTGATCACGAATGGAAATGGCTTGTCCTTTTATATATAACTTCATCATCCCCCGTCGAGGCTTCGCCCTCTCTCATAAGTGAAGATCTTAGATAATTTTAACTAATAATTTTTTTTTTTTTTTTTTTTTATTGTATTACATTTCGCATCTACTCACATGAGTCATTAGCGGCTCAATATACATATTAGATTTTGTCGAACAGTTTACAAAATTTTAGAAATTCAAAAATGTTTTTGATTTTTTCCTCTGTGTGTTTTACTATTGCTAAACCATCCTATAAAGATGATGTAGTCAAAAGTTGGTAGAGATTGGTTCAGTAGTTTTTGGCGGTTAGTGAACACAAACGAAAATTTGCTTGTCCTTTTATATAATAGTATAACCTTATACCGCCATATGTTAAAATCGTATAAAGCTAACAGATAATTGTGACTTACAGATAATATACAAATAATATTGCGACTATAAATTAAGATATAAGGTATCATCTTTTTTGTTGGATTAAACTGCACACGGTGTGCAAATTTGATTAAAATTGGTTCAGTATTTTAGGTGTCAGCCTGCCCCATGACAGCGATACGTAATTTATATATATTAAGATATAAACTCATCCGAAGTATCTCCCAACCAGACCTATACCTCCACTTATAGAGGAACAAGACAGGTACAGAGAGGTCCCAGCTACAATACATCAAAGCAAATTGTATTGTAAAAGCAATGGACATAGTTCAGGCACCTCGAATTACTAAAGTAACAACAAATTCATTTTTGATACTTTCTTGATATCTTGAGGCTATTTTAGAATAGTTCATTTTTTAATATTTTTATTTTTAATAAAAACGGAGGATATGCGATAAGCAGCTTTATGGTGCCTAACTAGCAGTAACTGGCACAAATCATTCTGCCCACCAAACAGATAGCCGTAAAAAAAAAAAAAAAAAAAAAAAAATCACGGTTAACGATTTCAAGTTAATTTCGTATTCGCCACAACCTTGACTGCTTACTGACAACAGTTGCGACTTACGTACCTGGCTAGTTCCTTGATAATGTGTCGTATCTTTAAGCATAAATTAAACGTCTCGCAGCTCCATTAGTACCCCATCAATAATCATAATATTACTGATTGAAAACAAAATAATCATTATAGCTAATGATGAAACAGCTAAAAGATTATTTAGTCTAACAGTTGTTATTTTCCATTACAAAATTTGTTTCTATTTTCTCGTTCTGTACTATTTTAGGAATTCTCCTGAGTACAAAACAAATTTTTAATTGTCTAAGTATTCTATACTAGCTGGAAGTACCCTGCTCCGCTACGGTTTAACATCATTAGGATTAAGGACAACTTAAATTAGTAAAAGTTTCGTTAGGTTTATCTTTAGGGTTCCAAAAGCCTCCCACACATCACATCTATATACGGAGTTAAAATGGCTTTATCCTTTATCCCGCAGAAATTACTTCCTAGCCTCCTTCCTCTACCAAACCATTAATTCTCGGAATCCCTCCTACATCTATAACATATTCCAGTTCAGATCCTCGGTCTCCTCCCGCACTACAAGATCTCGCTCCTCAGACCTGTATACTTCTTCCCATAAGAGTACATCATTTGACCACTCCTTCATTTCCCGTGCTACTTCCTTATGGAATTCACTACCCTGTAATATCCGTGATGCTCCATCTCTGTCCACATTTAAATCCCTACTCTTTCAATACCTCCTTTCCCTCCAGAATGATACTGACTAGCAAAACCTCACTAAAAAAAAAAAAAAAGAATTCAGTAGATGTACATAGGTTTTTATTTTTCTCCTACAATTATTGGATTTTTTTAAATTTTTATTTCATCTGTTTCTGTTTTTGTTCTTTATTTGTAGAATTGTAAATAGTTAACCAGATTGTTAATTTATTTTATTTCATCTTATGAAAGCTAGACTTATTGTATTCATTTATGTACATTATATTATTCTTAGGGGACATCGTCCCAGAATAAAGTTTATTTTCTATTCTATTCTATTCTATTCTAAAAGTTAAGCTTAAAGTTGATCATTATTATTTCTTAAATGAACCTAAAGAAATCCATTCTTAGAATTTCAATAATAAGTAAATTTGACAATTTGCAAATGTTAATTTTATATTATTTTAACAGTCCTCCTGTGAAGCTTCGAGGCAGCACAACCATTTTACCCAGCTCTGATACCAGACCATCAACTTTTCTCATGGCATACTTTAAGTGAATATAGTCTCAACTTCTCAACTTTTTCGAATAAAGTTTAGTCTTACTGTTTCTATTTTTGCGTACATATCAAGCATAAATTGGTTGAGGAGATTACGAAATTAAAGTAAATAAGGTTCTTCACCTCCTCGCTCCATCAGCACATAGGCGTAAAAATCAACTGCACACTTTTTTTAAGTGGTGTATTGGTGTTTGGGTCACGCTGAGGAATGTTGATAATGTACCCATCTTATCCTTGGCAGAACCTGAGACGATACTGAAGAGAATCACACGCTTGATAGAACTCACTGATTCTTATAAGTTTTTTGTCCCTGCTGTGGAGAACAATGTCTCGCTTTTCAAACACCTGGCCAACAATCATGAACAGCAACTTCGTTAGTGGTAAGAAGAGCTGGGCTACTGGTGAAGCAAGGTTAGTGGGTTGCTTGCAAGGAATATGTACATCGAACTGGCCTTACATGCTATCACCAGAGAACATGTGTTTTAACCTCCTCTTTAACATAAGTCTTTTAATAGCTTATCGTCACGAAACAACTCAAACTTGTACAACTCTGCAGCCACCATGAGTTCACAGAAAGTACCATATTATAAGGTTTCGACATCGATCGTAGTTTTGTTTGTTTACAACTATAAGGAACTTAATTTGTGGTCAAAGTGTGCGGCTTAAGCATCTAACCTATTTTTTAACTTACCTTATTTCCATATACCATATGATAATTAATCTATTGTTATTCACCCACTAAAAATTGTAATCGCATTTTTCGCGAATTAGCCACGATCCAGGCCGATTTTTTAAAATTCCTTTCATAGCGAGCACCTACGGCCCTAGAGGAAGCTACATACCAAGTTTCATTCCAATCCGTTTGGTGGTTTCTGAGATTTCGTGTTAAATGAGTGAGTGGTATTGGTAAAAAATTACCAAGCTATGATTATTTTTAATCTTGTATTGAAAGTTCACCGGATGCTTAACATTCTGTATAATTAATATTCATAAAATTATACCAAGCTAAATCACCTATTTGTTACGTAATCCCATGTGGTATATAATATTCGTAAACATCATAGCAGGATAATCCCAAAAATTTTAAAAATAGAGTTAATGGATTTAATTGATTATGTTAACATGAATTGTTTGTGCATTCAATTTCTTAATTTTTCTCAAACTTATTTGTTTCGTTAAAAAAAATATTGGTCGGTATCCAGGAAAATATCCCTCAACGAATTGCGCCACAATGACACATTTATTTACAAACCTACATAATAAATTTATTACACAACACATTTATTTATGGTAATTTACAATTATACCTTGAACGAAAAATAATTAATTCAAATATCTTGAAAAACTATCTTTTGTTTACTAACTCTGTTACCTCCCCCTTAAGTCACTACTATTAATAATAACGGGGTATTTGAAAAAATGATTTTTTTTTTAATTATTATAGTTTCTTCTTTAGTGCAACATAAAATTAATAATATAAATATATTTAAAAAATGGTGCCCTGCCATTTCCTATCTTCCAGCCAGCTTGATCCTATGAAAATAACTCTTTTCGATGGCTTTAGACAAATTCTCGAAACGTTGCATATACTTCTTGAAATGCTTTAATTGTTTTCCTATACAAGAAATAGGCCATGGATGAAAACAAATACAAATCGGATAGAGCAAGATCCGGTATCTATGGAGGGTGCGGAAGAAAGTTCAACACAAGATTTTTAAACTTTTTCTTACTCTGATGCTGTCTTGATTGTCTTAATGGGACAGAACTCTTTTGCGGTTGACCAAAGCTGGATAATGTTGCGACAGCTCGCCATAGAGGCAGAGTTCATAAGTCCTACAAGAAGGGATTCATGATGGATTACGCGTTCCAAAATACCTCCTTATTTATTTCCAAGGATGTGTTTCCACTTTAAAAGTTTTAAAACCAACGCCGCGCGGTTCGCTTGTCAAGGAAACCTTCTTTAGTTTTGTTCATTTTAAGAACCAGATTTTTTCCAATAATGTTGTAATTTTAAAATTACAAGAACTTCTTAAGACACAGTCATAGATTTAAAAACTTTTGAACTAATTCTTTATTGAAGCAGTGCATTGCTGATAAATAAGCTTAAAAGGAGACGTTTTGTCTTGTAACACAGACTTCAATGCCGATTTGTGTGTGGGTAGTAGGGACCTATCAGAGTGCAAAAATAGAGTTATAGCCGCCAATGAGCATTAGGAGCCGAGAAAAAAATAAAATATGAAAATCATGTGTTACTTTTTTTCTTAGCTCTCAGTCAAGATAGAGAAAGGATTCTTTCAGGTTAAATTGTAGTTTTGTATGATATTTGAAATAAAAATACTTTCGTTATGCTCAAGACATGACCCAGCTTTAAGGTGCTCCAAAACTCATAAAAATTACGAATTTCCAATGAGATCCGCTGTAAGTATGTAGACATTTTTTTCTTTTTTTTCACTGACCTCAAATCTCGAAAAAATATTGATTTTTTACTCTCAACCACTTCTAACGGCCATAACTGCTGGGGCTCAACTGATTGCAATAGTAATAGCATCATAAGACTCAGCGGATAAACTGGTGGACTAAACTGCTAGAAATGCCAGAAGACAGAATTACACAAAAATGCTACCTTAAACTAATGTCCATATCTGCATCAAATTCAGATCCAGTACATAATTGGGTTTTACAATTGAAAAACTTAATATATGAGTTGGGATTTGAATCTTGAATCATACGGTCTATGGGATGCACAATATTCAAAAATAATTGAGGAAAGCAGTAAATCCTATAAACAGAAACTCATAGAAGAGGACCATGTCAGCATTACCAACTCTAACTATAGCCATATATATCAATATTTACAACAGAACAATTACCTACAATTCAATTGCAATATTTTAAAGATTAGACTAGTGAGCCAATTAAGAGTTGGAGTAACAAAACTAATCCGAATATATCATAAAGGCACCACATATTGTATAAATTGCGAGGATGACTGTACTCTCAGTAACCTTAAACAGAAAGAAATAATTTTTTATTTCGACAAACTTTGGTTTCAATGTGTTTTTCGAGGTGAGGAGTCTGAAAATTATATCAGTTTTTAGCTTAAAAATTGTCCTCACCTATATTATATAAATAAAACGTTTCACATTGATCTATTTCTATTATAATTTTAATTTTTACACTATAAATTTCAAAAAGGACCATTTTTAAAAAACATAGGTAAGAGAAGGTTTTTTTTTAAACCAAAACCTGATATTATTTTTAGATTATTCATCAATATAAGGGTTTTAATGCTATATAATGGAGAAAAATTTTAAACTAAAAACTGATATAATATTTAGATTCTTCATCTTAAAGAGAGAATAAATTGTTGGTTACCAATTTTTTTTTTAATTATTTTTTTAAACTTATGTTTCCCATATATTCATAGAGATCATATAATTGGTATATAATATTTTCGTTGTTGGAAAAAAAAACATTATTTCATTATTTTAATATTTGAGTGGTAATTCATTGTATTTACTATCCGTGAGGAATGGTCTTATGATATCCTAAATTATAATTTTATTGGAATTATTTAAATACCTTTTATAGTTGTTAAATGAACTTGTTAAGATGACTCTCTCTGAGTTCCTCTTCAGAACCCAAAAGGGTAATGGGAACATTGTGAACATGATGGATATAACATGCGTTTCAAAGCTAATTTATGGTAATACCCTTAATCAGGTTTTTGTTTTCATGTAATTGCCATTCAGTATTATTACTTATGATACATATGTATAATATTTAAAAACGTTTTATTCGACATTTATTTTGCGGTTTTCAAAACGACTATATAAATGTATAGTCGACTCGTAAATTATATATACGACAATAATTAAAATGAGGACGATTGATAAAGATAACAGTCTATTTCTTTGTTTATTTTTATAAAATTTTCAAAGATGAAATATCTCGATCCACTATTTCAATAGCTTTTATATATTACATAACAATATTATCTTACATACGCCATTTTTATGTAGTTTTTTTTTCATTGGTAGCTCAGTCATTTTTTTTCCTTCTTGCATTTCTTATTTTATCTATTTCTTTCTTTTTTTTTTGGACGAAATTGATATGATTGATATATGATAAATATATAATTCCCGTTTTCTTTAAACCGTCTAATATTTTATTGATGGGAATATTGTCAAAGGTTTTTTCGTATTTTGCCAACAGAGTTGAATTGACATTCCCATCTTATCATTAATAGATTGGTAACCAATAGGTTAATTAATAACCTAGGCACAGTGCATAAGAAAATTAAGCCCCAACAAAATCTTTAGATCCTGGAAAATTATTATCCTTTAATGGCGGTATGTTACATATATAGTATATATTATTATATAACTAAGTATATATATATTATATAACAAATCTGAATAATATTAAAAAATGAGAGTCCTTTTAAAATTAAAAAAATGCAATAAATTTTCAAAAAGACGATAACTAATTCGTCGTGGAGTGGCCAAAGATATTCTTCGGCGGTCAAAAATCGTCAGATCTTAGCAGATTTGAAAACAGTATATTTCAGTGGTATTCGTTTTAAAACCATTAACAATTTTAATTCAAATAGATGGTGAAATATGGGGTCATAATTGCTGTCTATATGTTAGTTAATGGTTCAAAATTTAACAAGTTTTCATTTAAAGGGAAAATGATTAAAAATAATAACCTCTAAATATTTTGTGTCCAAAAGTTGTCGATTTCTAAGTTATCGTTACTTGTTTGTTTTGGTTTAAAGCACTGACGTCAAACTCTCAGACCATCAACGCCTAATTAATATTTCTTATTCATCGTGTAATTTAATTCGATTAATAAATTTCGGGCCATTAAAGACTAATTGGTATAGACCATTCATGATTAGTGTCCCTAGAAAAATTAAATGCACCTTGGACAAAAATAGCCACTGGCACATTACCAGATAGCATTCATAGAACAATCTAAGATTAAGTAGAGAACACGTCAGTTATGAGAATATGTCAGGTCAGTGTGTTCTGGGGATAACAGCTGGAAGTAAGTTCTCTAGCCAAAATGGTCTTATGATAGTAATAATTAATATGCATTTTCAATATTGAACTATTTAACTTCACTTGAGGTACGCATGATGGTATAGAAGTATCAATACAATTAGGATTGATTAATTATTTGCCAATTCTGTTGGAATTTTTTATTCAATAACTAACATAAATCGGAAACTCGTTATTTCGTCACTCGATAATTCGTCAGGTTTTTATTTATTTTTTTTTTTTTTTAACTGGAAACCATAAATAACAAAATTAAATACGTATGTAATTCGTTTTTCCCCTTGCTACAACTTATTTACGGGGTTAATTATTATGTCCAACAAAATTCCTGGATAAAAAAAAAAAAATATCATTGACTGGTTTCAAAGTGTATTCGTTATTCAAGTAAAAAAGTATTTGAAATAAAAGAAATTGCAATAAAAAGCTTTATTACTTATGGAAAACGCTCCATCCCATAAATGAACTAGATTTGGATGAAAATATAAAATGAGTTTTCCTTCCAGCAAATACTACATCCCTTATACAGCCGATGGATCAGTGAGCCATCGAAAATTTGAAACGCCTCAAGAGGAAGATTCTTTCTACAGAATTTTATTTCTTCTGATTTAGGAATGTTCCTGAATGAATAAAATTAAATGAATGAAAATTAATTTTAGAAAAGGATACAAAATTAGACATGTCATTTTCAATGTAGCTGATGCGTGGAACAATGTTTACCATGAACACTTGCTCGAAGCTGGAATAAGCTGTGGCCATCAGGGGCAGGCGATGAACTTTAATAGTGATTAAAACCAACATTTGCTTGAAGATGTATTCGAAACGTGCACAGATTCTGACCAAGTAGATAAGCAAGGGGTAAGCAACTGGTTAAACTTGTATAGCACGGATGTGGGATATGAAATTTTAAATGACAATGAGATTATAGAACAAGTGCTGAGTGCTCAAAATGAAGCTAGTAATGAAAAAGATGATGAGCATGACGTTTCTAATTAATCCACTATTCCATGCAAAGAAGTAGAAGAAATGTTAACTAAGTGCATTGAGTTGCACGAACAGCAATGTGAATCAGACATTTCAAGTCGGCTATATCAAGCTGGCAAGTGCGGCTATCAAGAAGGACGGGAAAAGGCAGTACAAAAACAAATATCTGATTTTTTGAAGAACTGATTTATGTGTTATAAAAGAGTTTCTGTTTTTACATTCTAGATTCGTATTATTGAATAAATATGGTATGTATGTCTGTTTTTCTTTTTAATTTTATACATGTATGTACGTTTTTATAAATGACTTCATTTTTTTAAAATGTTTTCCAAGGTTTTTTATCATTGTCACTCAAGTTTATTTTATCATTTTATCAATGTCAATAATGTAAATATAGTCATTTATACATTCAATGAATTGCGGGGGGGGGGGGGGGGGAATACAACTATATAGTTTAAAATGCTTTTTTATTATGCTTATGCTGTTTTACCCTTATCTACAGTCCACTCCTCTAGACCGATCTATCTTTTTAGATGATTTTTTCTTGTGCAAATCTTCTTCCTTTATTCTTCCTTGAGTCTCCGGTTGTTGTCCGTCTCTATTGTTGCATTCCAACGAAAGAGGTACTAATCTGTCTCCAATTAATCAGGTAGACAAATAAATATTTTATCACTAATTATACTATCGATCTGTTCTACAATGCCTTTTCTGATATATATATATATATATATATATATATATATATATATATATATATATATATATATATATATATAACTGCATTATCCTACCGACGCTTTATACATTTTTTTTCTAAGGTAATAAGGTTGATATATTGTGTATGAGAAATAGATAATTTCCGTTTCCTTAAAAACATATGATTAAGTACTATGATGGTTGATGTCGGCCGACTGTCGCCTCCTACACAAAGAAGTCCTATTTATTTACTAACTAAGCAGTTATATGTCATTAATTCTATTTTGTGATGTCATGATTATTCATTAAAATAGGTTTAAAATGTCTATTCACAAATCTTTACTCTTAGAGCTTTCGGTCAAAGAGCTTTCCTCAAGAACTAACTAAAATTAAAAAATATATATTAGTTAATTAATTAGGGAGAGTATATTAATTATTCTGACAGGCGTAAAATTCCACTTTTTTTTTCCATTTTTTCGGTTAAAAGTTATAATTTTTTTAAAGGGATAACGTATATGCATTGATCACAGTATATCAATCGTATTATCAAAAAAAATATTTAAATAAATGCTAGCAGTATTTTAAAAAATTTACTAAGCAATTTCAAATATACGATATTTTTAATTAATAAGGTTTAAATCCGCCCTAACATAATAGGTATATTACAATAAGTCTAATGTGATTTTAATTACATTCTTGAGAGATATGTCACGCCTGATGCAAAACTGTAAACCCACGCCAGCCCACTGAACATATCAGAACTGTCATGTTATGCCAAAAATTCACATCGGTTTTCGCCTAGAGGAACTTGCAATACTATTTCACTAACCATTCCCTCATCCGCCACTCGTGGGACACTCCCCGAGTGCAGAGTTGGGCCAAATTTAATCATAGCTATTTTACTACTAATTTCCTGGAATAAATCAAGTAATTTACCCAAGATTAAATCGTTCAGCCAATTTTTTAATAACCTAAAGGTTATTTGACAAAAAAAATTTATCATTATTAAATAAGGTGATTGATTCCAAGAAATCAGTTGTCGAATAGCTATGTTTAAATTTTGCCCAACTCTACCTACGCAGTAATGAGATCCGCGCGAAGTATGAACCAAAAAAAATGAAAAAATGAAGAAAGAAAACATTACCGAAAATAATGGAGATGAATACTAATAATTTTAAAAAAGTTAGTGAATTTAATAGTTTTTTTTATTATTTTTCTACTAGTTCTCAGTTTTGCGTATTATGATGTTTTTGCGTATTATGATCTCATTTTCTAATCTTTCTGTTTATTTAGTCGTTATACCTATAGATATGAATTAAATAAAAAACGTTATCCTTCACACATTTTTCTATTTGATTGTTTTCTATTTGATATTCACCTTTACTTATAAGCTGATTATAAGATTATATTTTTAAAAAAAATATATAGAAACCATTAAGGCAAGTCGCTTAAAGCTTTTTTATATATTTTTTCTAGTATTTTTATTTTTATAGATTTCCCTTCTTTATATATTGCTGTTTTTTTTTTTTTTTAAATCACATAGGTTAGAAAATATAAGCGTAATAATGAAAAAAGTGCTTACATTTTGCGGTTTTTCGTGTACTACACTAACCAAACCATGTTTTGGGGGTTACAAACTTAAATATCAACTAACTTCGAAGCTCTATATTTTTGAGGCGGCTAAATAGGATATTGCTGATTGTATTGTGCAATAATTCAGGAAGGTGGAGAATCCATTTGACTTTTTACGAGTATAGGAGTACCACTGTCTCTTCTTTCAATACGTATTTGCATTTTTTACTTTCTGCAGGTTTTTCACTTCGCACATAGACCTGTTATCGATCACGTTTTCCATATAATGTTTAGGTAATTCGGAAATTGTATTGAGTTTTCCTCTTGTTTTAAAACAAAGTAAAATGTACAGAACATTCCTTACACATTTCCTTAATTCTATTTTTAAAGAAACAATCCTATATTCAGGGTAAATAAAGAAATAAGTGAGCCGCTAAAACACATTCTTGGGTTTAGTACTTGGTATGGAACTATTGTTTCTTTATCAATGGTTGCAAAAGTGGTGTGGTCAACACTACGGCTGTAGATGTAAACCTGAACTAAATTTTCTGTCTTTAGCTGGACTCGAACCCGGGTCCCAGAGCTTTAATCTCACACCTTATTCAAGGTAAATATGTAAATAAATTACTAATCTGGTATAATTACCAAATTTATTTATTTATCTGTATACATACATACAATAAGTAAATTTGAGGAAATTATTACAGTGACTTGTCAATAAAATATTGGTTATTTGCTCAACCCCGTATGTCCAAATGGGTCTAATTACTGTCAAGTAAATAAGTCTTCAGCAATTAGTTAAGAGCTTTGAACGCTTGTCTAATAAATTTTGGAATAGCAGAAAACGACGAGTAGCTACTTGACTTTTAAGTCTTATATGAGGATTCGAAGTTAATCGTTCGTCCTGATGGAGTCTAATTACTAAACTTAAATTAAAAAACTCTACATAATATGTAGTGTATGTAATATAATAATAATTCTAAAAATATATCATAGAACAAACTCGTCTAAAACAGAACAAAAAAAACCATTAAAAAATGAAACAAAATAATGATGGATTGTCCAGTTTCGCGGCCAAGGTCGAATAGTACCAAATTGCTCATTGGCTATTCAAGGGTAATAACCATCGATTCCATTGGCCTATCAGTAATAACAACCATAATTTGACAGAGCTGTGCATTGGAAACATAAATCATCAATGAAGTACGTCTTTTCACTGATTAGGAACATGTCATTTAGAAAACAATAAAAGAAATAATTTTCAAAAATAAAACGATGATGCAATGTTTCATTCATTTTCCCAGTAAGTCATAATGAATTTTTTTTTGTCGGGTTGTGTAACTATGTCATGCTATAAATGCTCTCGCCTGCCTCCTCTTTAATATCGCTTCGGAGAAAGCAGTAAGGGACTCAGGTATACAGACCGGTGGCACCATATTTAACCGTCAAGTTCAACTTTTAGCCTATGCTGATGATATAGACATTGTAGGACACTCCTTCCAGGTAGTCAAAGAAGCTTTCTTGGCACTGGTGGAATCAGCCGGAAGACTCGGGCTTAAAGTGAATTAATCAAAAATTAAATATATGGTGACGGGAGATAAACCGAACCCAAATGAAAGCGTTTCATTTGGAGAGTATACTTTTGAAAAGACTGCAGACTTCGTATACCTAGGATCAATGGTATCGCAGGATAATGATGGTGGAGCTGAGTTAAAAAGAAGAATAACATCTGCCAACCGATGCTATTTTTGCCTACAAAAACTTATAATTGGACATACTCTCTCAAGACAGACAAAACTCCACCTTTATAAAACTACAATTCGTCCTGTTCTGATGTACGGTTCAGAAACCTGTACTATGACAAACATAAGTGAACAGGACCTCCTGACTTTTGAAAGAAAGATATTTTTGGTGGACTATGTGAAAATGGTGTATGGAGAAGACATAAAAATCAAGAGGTTTATAATCACTTTAATGAATTAAACATCGTCCAGGTCATTAAACTGGGCAGTTTGCGGTGTGCCGGACACTTGGCCCGAACGGAGGGTGAAATGCCAAAGAAAATACTAACTGAGCTACTCCATAGAGCAAGAAGAAGAGGAAGGCCGAAACTGAGATGGCGGCTGATGCAAATTCCTGGGGGTTGGGAACTGGATGACAGCTGCCCAGGACCGTAAAGATTGGCGGAGGCTTTTGATGGAGGCCAGGACCCGTCTCCGGGTTGTAGCGCCATGAGAAGAAGAAGAAGTAACTATGTCAGAATACGATCCTTAGTAATGAACTGATTTTTTGTTTATTTTAATTAGTACTTTTTATATTTTTATTTGTTTTCAATTTAAAATAGTTTGAGATTCTTTATTTATTTTTTAAAGCCGGAAAGTTTAATTATTTTTTTTTGTTATTACTAATTTTTCTTTACATTATTAATTTTTCCCATATTGAAAAAGAAATTAGTTATGCTTTATTATAAATACAATATTTTAAATAGCTATAAATATTTCTACTTAGTTAGTTTATATAAGTAATGGTTCAAGTTACGTATTATTATGTGTATATTAGGTGTATTAAGTTACTTAATTAATTACGACAGGTGTAATAAAAAACAAAATAAAACATAAGAGCGTCGCCAGTGACAGCAGTAAAGTGCAGTCTGAGCCAGACCTCCCTGGAAGGAAGTTAGAAGCGCCATTTACGTACAGCGATCTTATTAACTCACCGCGCCTTTTTTGAGAACCCACCGAATGCTGAAGAGTCTTCCCCCAGCAAAGGCGTATAACAAGTATTTAAAACAAATTTTTGTACCTAACTTGAACCAGACTCCGTCATAATTAAGTTCAAATTGTTATTTTCTAAATTCATATAATTATCTAAATAGTTATAAACTTTGTTTAAATTATTTTAATTTTAATTTTTATTTCTGCTAATAATTATTGGAGGTTTTTTTTTCTATTTTATATTGCTTTCTCACCAAAATTTCTTTTCTTTTAATGCATATATTTAAATTGTATTCACTCCGGCGCATCGAACTGCATCCTTCGAGAAATCATTTATTATCCGTGCTACCTCGTTATGGAATTCATTGCCCATCACAATTCGAAAAGATCCACTCTTACTTCCTTTAAACATCATTTATTCCTTTACCTCCTTCATTTTCAATATTCCGAGCTAATGTAAAACGTGAATATTTATGTAATATACATTATAATAGTATACATAAGATGTATCATTTTACAAGATGTCACAGTTATCTTGTAACATATGATTTAATTATTTATCAATTTTTATTATTATCTATTGTTATTATTTATTATAATTAATTATCAAAGCCAGACGATTGTCCTATGTACTGTAATCATATGTTATTTTTAGGGGACAAGTAGTCCCAGAATAAAGTTCATTTTCTTCTTCTTCTTCTTCTTCTATAGGAGATTTTTTCGTTTATATTTTCTCATCACCTTCCTTTTAATTCTTTTTTAAATAAATATATATATATATATATATATATATATATATATATATATATATATATATATAGATTCTGTTTTTTAAAAATAACGTTTTTATTTTTCTTTGTTTTATATTGATTTTTTTTCAGGTTTTCCAATTTTTAAATATAGTCAATTGGTAAAATTCTTCTTTTTATTCCCTATTTTAAAATAGGGCATTGTTCGGCTGGTAGTAATTTCTTTAACCAGCGCTTGCTTGGGGGCGGTGATTGTTTTTCAAAAGAGAAAAGCCCCCTCCCCAACATATTTTTATTGCTTCTTAATTTATTTTTATTGTTTTGACATTATGTACTGTATAATGAATTGTTAGGTCCTTTATTTATTTATTTTTTTATCTACTTTTTTCATTAATTTTTTTATGTACGTGGTGTGTGAATAGATCCATAAATGCAACCATATTACTTGTCGCCCCATTTGAAGCAGATTTGAAAACAGTTTGTTACGTTTTCTGTTAACAATTATCTCTCAAAGTAAAGTCCACACTGACCCCCGCCATCTACTGCTTCAAAGATCTTCCATATCTTCGTATCCGTGTCTGCAAACAAATTTAATCGCTACGGATCGCCAAATCTTTGGGATTAATAAATTATGGTTGTATAGTTTATTTATTCGGGTTCAACATTCTTATATTCCAAGGAGAAGAAGCACACGTTAATAGAGGTTAAGAAACCTTTGAGGAGAAAAGCAGATTAAAAAAAAAAATGGATTAAAAGTATTAGTGTTTTCCTTAAGATGTAAAGAACAGGTTATTCTTATATCCGAGCCAAAAAATTCTTAAAATTTTTTTCAAAGTAATATCCTTAGTTTTCGATATCAAATATCTCGGAAGAAATTTTATGTTGAGAAAAATTCAAAAGAAAAAAAAAATTTCTAGGAAAAACAATTGATCATGGATATGTCTATTTATAATTTACCGCTTTTCCTAATCTGGGAGAATAATAACACCCAAATCAACTGTCGATTACAATTCAAAATCGTTCCAACTTTTTCCTTCTATTGATCAAGTCGCATATTAGAATTAAACGGATCAAATTACTTAAATTAATAAATAAATCATTTATTTTACCAATTACCAATGTATGATTATCCGAAATAAACAAAGCTGAGAGGGATTGGGCTTTCAAACGTGACTTTTTTCATTCAAACCAATATTGTTCCCAAGCGGTAGATCCTAGCGACGAATTTTAAACAATATATATTTTCAAATAAATTTCTGGTACAGAAAATGTCGGTAAATTTTCGACCCTTTTAACACTAGCAAATAAAAAACAAAAAAAAAACTATAGGAACCCAAGCCAAAAGAAATTTCTGTCATAGTATCTAATTATAAAAAATATGTAAAAATACATACAAGGGTGAAATTAGATCAAAAATGTAGAAAAATGCTACAGACCTTTCTATTCCAATTCGTTGCACATATGCGACAAGTCAAAGGTAAAAATTCCTTCCCCAGTAAAAACAGACTCTTCAATATCATTTGCATTCAGAAGCTAACAACAAAGTTAGGTCTAAGTCATTATCATTGGTTTTAAACCTTACATTGAAAATCTAATAAAATAAATCCTAAATAAATAAAAGTAATCACAAAATCACCCCTGATCTGGCGTCGCTTTATTGACAGTTTTCCATTATTTTCTATTAAACAATAATTGTTTTCTTTGCTTTTTATTCCAATGAAGATTTTATTATGTTAAAAAGTCACATTTCCATTAAGGTATTGTCATAATGTTTTATTTACACAAGTAACTGATTTGTATATCAAATGAGAACACCATGTTTTTTCTGTTTCGAAAGTGAATTTCTCCATGAAATTGAAACAAAATCATTACGTTTAACATATAATTTGAAAGCTGATTAAATTTGCAAGTTTTTGTGAGATTTGACGTTTTGTGGATAGTTTTTTTTCAAAAAACGGTGAGCGTTGAAGTAATATAAGACATTGTGATTTCCCCAAATAGGGTGAAGATCAAGCTGTTCTTTAGGTCACAAGTTTGCAAAATTCAAGGTTACATGTACTCTACTCTTATAGAAAATGAATTGCTAAATCCAAAAATATGGTAAAAGTTTTTGAAAAATATACAAATAAAGTGGACATATTACAGCTTTTATGGTAAAAAACGTGGTTTCCTCAAGAAAGTCTTTGATTTATCGTAAATCTGCAACGGATTGGAAAAGAAAGGTGTGATCTACGGCATTTTTCTACATTTTTGATCTAGTTTCTCCCCTTTTTTTTTTTTTTTTTTTTTTTTTTTAAACTAAGAGGGACTCACCCTGTATATGTGTGTGAGTATATATAAACATTAAACTTTTATATTTACCGATTTTGGCTCAGTATAATTGCAAACCTTTGAACGACAGGGTATATACAAATATTCAAACTCATTAAGTGAAGTGTTAATTATAATCATAATACATGTTGAATAACCACATTATTAATCATAAAATACACACGTAGAAAAACCATAAGAAAACATTTGAAAACTCGAGTTCATCAGTTTCTTTGTAAAAAAAAAAAGGATATTGAATAATTTATTACATTAATTATCATTAATTATAATTATTACTTATTTATAAACGCTAATTAATAATTTTGAAAAGACTTTAAGAGAAAAATCTAATGGATATAATGGTCACACATTATAATCACTAGTTTTTTTTTAATCTTGTCCTTACGATATTCAGTGTTACTTAACAACTCGTAGAGAGAGCACGATTTATCATTTTTCTTGTCTGTTATGGAGTTGCTTCCTGCCGGTTTTGATGTTCTCCACCCTATGTGAGTTAAATAAAATTAATTAGTAGCAATATCATTAAAAGTGTTTAACCTTCAAATTATTGTTTAATTTCTTTATATTACTTCAGTGATTTGAAAAATAATACTTTGTGATTCGTAACATTTATCGTGGTGAGGTCTTATTAGCTATTGAAAGCAACAGCAAGATTGGTCTGCCGTTTTCTATACGGCCGTGCTTCTTGGATCATATAGTTTTTATTACGTCTTAATTTTTTTAGAGACATATGATCATGGAAAGTTAAAAAAAAAAAAAAAAAAAAAAAAAAAAATCTTTGGTCTTACTTATGGTAATGTAGACAATTACGACCCAATGAAAGTAACTAAATTTTAAAAAATTTCTATCTTCTGACGCCTGGCTTTCTTTAATATTTCAACGGTTTTCGCTGAAAATTCAGACGATATTAGTTGCCAGGCTATTGTCCTGAACTGATAAAACAGCTCAGGAGAAAAAAAAAAAAAAAACATGAATTGTAAACAATATGTTGGCTTAGTAAACGAATACTGGTCTCAGAGGCATTATGAATTCGGTTCGCTATGTAATAAGAATAAGTTTTAAGTTATTTCCGATGTAGTTCAAAATATAGGCTACCGAAAACAAAATAATAAAAAGACATACAAATATATGTACAGAAATAAGTACTTTTGAAGAATATAAGAAAGTTGTTATTATTATTTTTTTTTTCATTGGCAATTATGTTGATTTGCATAATAATTTATGCTATCTACGAGATGAAGTTGAGTGATATGAGGCATATACTTGCGAAAGCTGGGTAATTTGATAAATGTTACCCTAAAATCTGTTTTTAATATAATTCAAAGGTTTCTTATTGGGGAAAACGACTGCTAATGCCAAAATAATTCTCATATTTGAACTTGAAGAGTTAATTTACATTAAAATAATAATATTTTACGAAGAAGAAGTGTGGGATGTAGTCGGAAGAAAAAAAAAATCTAATATAAAAAAAACTTATTGAGCGTCAACGTTTCGGTCTACCTAATAAGCCATCGTAATGTTTAGCATTCGAAACTAGTTTTCTAATAAAATAATCCCAATAGAAGAGGCAATTAATTAATCAATCCTAATTGTATTGATCCTTCTGTACCATATGCGTACCTCAAGTGATTGATTTAATTGTATTGTTATATTTTTTCAATACTACCATATAAACTCAACAGCAAAAACAACCGGACTTTCAGATCTGATCTCATAATTTTGTTAAATACATTGTGAAACGAAACAGGAAAAAATGCTTTTTGATAAATACACACCTTCCTGTCTTGAAGTAATGATGAATAGATTTTTAAAAGTTCCTATAACAGAAATTTCGCAAATTCAACTTCTTTTTACTTTATTGAATTGTTTTAATTTCTTCTATGCCTAACAGAATTAGGGCCCTTCGTCGTAGAAGAAGGATAAATATTTGAAGGACATCCCTTGCCAGAAAACTTATTTTAACAAAAATTAAGATTAACGTATTTAATATTTAATTTTTATGAGACCAAATGTGAGTGTCCGTTTTTTTTGTTTTTTTTTTGCTGTTGAGTGTAGTTAGTTAACATTCCTTTTAAATTTGTTTATTACCAAATTTCGTCACATTCTGTATTTTTGTTATTTATAGCCCTGTAGAAGGCTCGCAATCCAGGTCGAAACGTCGGCTCCACATCAAAAGTTGGTTTACATAGATGTGTTTTTGTTTTTTCGTGACTACATCCCAGGCTTCTTCATAAAATGTATCCTACAGTTAAGCATATAATCTCTGACAATGATACTATAATGAAAAATAGACACACCTATGAGAAAAAAACTGTATCATTTGGGGAAAATTAGATAAGACGATTTTGGTCCAAAATGAGATAAATACTCTGGGCAACCCACTGGTGTCTTACACATCCTTTAAAATTAGTCGTCAGTTTGATAGGCATGTCGATGGTATCTTTAAAACCCTTCGGAATTTTGGACATCTGTAAGCATTCCAATGTATGTGCATACATTTATGTCTTCTATAATAAAACAGTGAATTTGTAGAATAATGGTGGCTGGAAAAAAAAAAAAAATTGATTTACACAGAAAACTGAACACTTCAAAGCGCTGCCATTAAAACCTGGATTTTGGACTGGCCTAGTTTTAGACAAATGGTACAGAATTTTTTTTTGTTAATTTTTTGATACGAGTCATGAGGTATGATACTGATCCTTGACTGCAAACTTAAAAAATAACTATTATGTCATGTCACGTTGTAGCTGATATACCACTGATTGACCTTCTGGTGTTTAAACAACCGGATATACCGTCTAATATGTGTAGATCCGGATGCGTTTTGGCAGAGGAGGAAGAGGGGAAACGGACTCACCGTTGGGTATACATGGATAGTCTGGAAACATGGGAAGGTTGGTCATTACTACACCCAATTGCTCCTCATGGTTGTTTTTTTTCTACCTGTCTCGGTTTAAATAAGATAATCTTGTCTTACGTGCGCCAATCTAGCTGAAAACGGAGCTGTAGGGAGCTAGATGCCTAGCTGAAAATCTTATGATGCCATAGGAATTCTGTAATTATTACAAGTAAAAATTAAAAAAAATAGTGTGTTACTATCTTTTTTTGCACAACTCAATCATTATTTCGTCTGCTTGAAGGTAAAAGTCATTAAGTAACAAAATCAATTATTTTTGCTTTCAATATTCAAACGGGAATATGCTTATTAAAAATATCTCAGACAGTTATATAGTGAATTTACTCATTCCAATGTGCATATATAGCAGGTATATTCACTTAGTTACTTTTCACACTTATGGGAAATGTTAATATCAACAAACAATGACTTTTTGTCGAATTCGGAAAAAACAACTGCACTTGGTGACTTTTACTTCCAAGCAGACAATTTTGGAATGAACTTTGCTAGTCATCGAAACACCGTCAAATAAACATTCTTACTATCCTTCTCATGAAGAAAATAATCCTCCTTTATTCTGAAAATTATGTTTATATTAGGGTATAAAAAAAATCTTATTAAATATTTCCTTTGATATGACAAGTATATAACCTTTAAAAAATATTGGTAGACTTTAATTTTCTTTTTTTTTTAATGTCTAATCTCTACTCATAGAAGATTGATGGTAAAAAAGCAACCTAGCTAATAAAATATTTTGAGTAATTTCAAAGATCTGTTATATTTTGTAAATATTGATTATTGTTTATTTTATTATAATCCAATTAATTATTAAAATATTGATATCATGATAGTTTGATTCTTGAGAAAATATTTTATGGATATTTTACGGAGGAATAACAATAGGCTAAATATTTTATTTCGACTTTCTGAAAGCACAAAACTATTTAAACTCCCAAACTCGATTCCTGCCTGTTAATATTAAAGGAGGCAGTAAGAGATAGTGTAGACTGTCCATATTAGCATATCATTTATTGGTTGTATAAACAACTAGGTCCGCCAATCTGGTTTCTTTAGACCCTAAATAAATGACGCTTATATTCTTTTCTACTTTCTATGTTAAATCGTTTAAAATAAATTATATTTCATTTGTTAGTCATCCAACGCTAACTATTCGTTTTTGCTTGTTTATAATAATAACATTAAATAATAGAAATTCCACTAATCCCAGTTGAACAGATCCGCTACCTAGGACTCCATTTGGACAAACGTCTTACTTGGAATCCACATACAAGACTAAAACGACAAGAAACTGCCAGTCGTTACAGACTTCTTCAACATTTGCTGGACAAACGTTCAAAGCTCCCAATTAATTACAAAATACTCATTTACATGACCGTGATAAGACCAATATGGACTTACGGAGTTGAGCTTTGGGACTCTACTAAACCATCCAATTCATCCCGTATCCAATCCTTACAATCCAAAATCCTTCGAAAAATCCTCAATGCTCCTTATTTTGTCACCAATAAACTTATCCATAAAGATCTTAATGTTCCATATGTTGCTGATTTAGCCCAAAACAGATGCCAATCCTTTCATAGTAAGCTCCATAACCACTCAAATCCACTAGTTTCTCAACTTTCTTCCCTCTCGATTCCCAATAATCCACCGGGGCGTCTGAAAAGAAGATGGCCTAGAGATCTTCTTGTGTAGATTTTTATTAAAGTGCTACTAATGAGTAGTTACTTTTAAGTTTTTTTTTCCATGTTATTGTAAGCGTTTTTAACACATTTATTTAATGTATATTTGTGCAGTTGTAAATTGTAAATAAAAAAAAAAAAAAAATCATAGAAAGAAATTCACAGATTATCTGTATATACATAAAAAAGTGTAAATAGAAAAACTATATGAGTATCTACCGATCCACTAGAAAATGTCATAATAAAAATAAAAATATTATTTCTGTCTTAACTTAATTTCTAAGAAGAAATAATTACACTTTCATTGAAGAATCGGCATCGGAACCAATATATCAGATAGGAAATAGTTTGAAAATAGAAATTATAATTTTTATTCTTTTTTAAATGATTTAATAAAGATTTCCAAGATTTGAATTTATATAACTTTCCATATTTTCATCCCGGAAAAAAAAAAAAAAAAAAAAAAAAAAAATTATTCATCAGTCTTAAAAGGCAACCCGTAAGACTCCTCTATTTACTTGGAAGCACCTATCTATTAACCTCTCTCCATAACAATATATTTATTTATTTTTCTTCAAATAGATAGATGTGTTTTATTGAACTAATATTGCTTTGTATTTCTTCAGCGCAATAATTAATATCGACGAATAATTAATTCACCCAATATTTAAAATGAAAACAAATGAAATAAAGTGTAAATTTGATTTGGAGTAAATTCAGCAACAGAAACTCTAGAAAGTTGCTATTGTATTTTTTTTAATTTTGCATACTTACAGTTCTTTTACAATCTGAAATTCCATAAAATACAAACATATGGCCTTCAAAGATATTACTGTCATTGGAGTCTTATCGATGTCTAGTTCCCTCACTGGTCATTGTCCTATCATATTAGTCAAACAATACATTTTCTAATTGCATTTCTGGAAGAATTAAAAAAACAACTGAATTTCTACCTGACTTAGGAAAACAATAGATTGCGGATTTGTCTATCAGTAATCTGCTCATTTTCCATTTGCCATTTTAGAATTAAAAGTATCAAATTTACATAAATTGATAATTAAATTAAATTAACAATCAATGTTTATTCGAAATAAACGGAGTTGTGAGAAAAAGCGGTTTCAAACGTGATTTTTTTAATTCAAATCAATATAACTCCTAAGCGGTAAGTCCTAGTGACAAATGTTTTATAACAAAAATATTCTCCATTAAATTTCTCATCAGGAAACTGTCGTAAATTTTCGATCCGAGCAACACAAACAGAACTAGAGCGTATCAATGTGGATGTGAAAAAACAAACGTTACAAAAATAAAAAAAATGTGTACACCCGCAGCCAAAAGACTGCATTCTTCAAGAATACTTTTTTTTTTTAATATAGTGAAATAATGTAATTAATTACATATTTAAGATAAAAACTTTTAATAAAATCAAGTACGATTGTTTGTGTGAATTAAAAATATTTGCATAGTTTTGATTTAATAACGTGAAAGTAAAGCTTTTACTCTTATCACTATGCACGCTTATTTTTTGATGAGCTTAATGATTCACCTCAAGTGTTTACTTCCCAAGAGATGTGTTTAGACACCATAGCAAAAACGTGACATTACAGGATGCGTTACATAATAAGGAAATATATGGCACAAAAAATTTAGAGTTCGCTTTACCGCAGCGACTCCAAACTACTCAATCCCAGCAATCACCATAATCGTCGGTGAATTGGTAAAACTATCAAGGAGTTCAAAGAGGTCACCAATCTTGATTAGTGTTCATCATGTCATGGCGGCCAGGGTTAATTAGTTGTGACAACCGGATTGATTCTGTTACAGAGTTTCAATCTTAACTTAAGAAGTACTAAATAATCTTATAATTGTCAAAAAATTTATAAGTAAACATTATTCATTAGCGGAGCGATATAAAAAAAAAAAAAAAAAAAAAAAAAAAAAAAAAAAAAAAAAAAAAAAAAAAAAAAAAAAAAAAAAAAAAAAAAACAAAAAAATATATATACACTGTTTTACAGATATGCCAGGATCTGACGTTTTTTCGAGGCCGAAGGACATCCTTGGCCACTCTCTCCATCCACAATTAGAATTAGCTTTTTCGTCCTTAAGGATTGCTGTTTTAAGATGGCGGAATTTTATTAGTTTTTTTCGTCCTTAAGGATTGCTATTTTAACTTGGTACTACTTAAATTTGAACTTGTAGAACGAAATCGAATGTAAATCACACACTTACTTCTCAATTAAGACTTAATTATTTGCAAGTAGTGTAAAGAGTTAAAGTTAAAGAGGTAAATAAACATTTTCGTTTGAAAGTACGCAACTAAGTATTGCTACTAATACAGAAGGATGGTCCATCCAATGGAATCATATTATTATAAATAGGGGATATTTAAAGAAAGCCTTTTAGTGTTTCCTGGGTGATCTGAAACCAGTATCTTTCACAGTGGCTTCGGAAAAAAAAAAAAATTGGTGTAGATCTCTTAAAGGTAAATTAAAGGTAGATCTCTTTAATAGTGAAATAGTAGAGATGACATCTCTCCATGATCTATGATTAATGATAAGAGATATTTGATATTATATTCCTGGCCAAGGTGGTCTCTGACGCCGATGAATCTTCAAAATAAACTTCTAATACCCATTTTCATATTTCTTATAATCATTTTCGAAATAGTGATTTTTACCGAACTAGAGAAAAAAGTAAGCTAAGCATCAGAAGTCAAAAACCTTTTTTTAAATGATGAAACAGTCTATAAGGCTTCAGAAAATATGACCATGAACATGAACATTTAAAAAAATTTTTTTTTTTTTTTAGAATAAAGCAAGTTGAAGAAATAATAACATTTTCAAAAACCTTAAATACGATTAACAATATAAAATAACTTTAAAACATTATATATATTTTTTTAATAATTATCACAAACAGTAAAATAATTTTTTTTTTTTTTTTTTCATTTATTGATATTTACAACTGTACAGAATAATATACAACAAGTAAATGTGTTGACAGTGAATACAATGGCATGTAAATAACTTGTGAAGAACTACTCACTGGTAGCACTTCAATAAAATCTACTCTAAAAGGTCTCTAGGCCATCTTCTTTTCAGACGCCTCGGAGGATTATCAGGGATGGAGGAGGAAGCAAGTTGGGAGACTAGTGGATTGGAGTGGTTATGGAGCTTACTATGGAAGGATAGGTATCTGGTTTGAGCTAACTCAGCAACATATGGAACATTAAGGTCTTTATGGATAAGCTTATTGGTGACAAAGTAAGGGGCATTTAGGATTTTTCGAAGGATTTTGGATTGTAAGGATTGGATACGAGATGAATTGGATGGTTTAGTAGAGCCCCAAAGCTCAACTCCGTACGTCCAAATAGGTCTAATAACAGTCATGTAAATAAGTTTTTTGTAATGAATTGGGAGGTTTGATCGTTTGTCTAGTAAATGTTGAAGTACCTAGTCTGTAACGACGAGCAGTTTCTTGTCGTTTTAGTCTTGTATGTGGATTCCAAGTAAGACGTTTGTCCAAGTGGAGTCCTAGGTAGCGGATCTGTTCGACAGGGATTAGTGGAATATCATTGAAGGATACTGTAGGACAGGAAGTCGTAGGTTTACGACGAAGGGTAAAGGTTATTTGGTGAGATTTGTTTGGGTTTATTTTGATTCTCCATTTTTGACACCATTCTTGAATGTTTAGGATATGGGATTGGAGTGTTTGGGAGGCAATGAAGGGATCATTATTTACTGATAATACACATGTGTCATCAGCATAAGTGGTGAGGACAGTGGTAGGATGAGTGTAAAATAATTAAAAGTAAAACTTCACAAGTTCTCCCTTACAAACAAACAAGTATATTTAATTACAGCGAAAAATATTTTTTATTATGTTTATTAAATTTTTTTTATTTTTTTATTATCATAAATTTTAATGTGCCTCACTCAAGCGCAATAAATAATAGAGACGACGATGATTCCATTCACACAATATGTGCAAATAACAAAAAAAATAAAATAATAATAATAATAATTTGGAAGCACCTTCTAAGACTTCATAACTTATAAAAGAATAAGTTCGAATACATTTATCCGTAGACGTTGATTAACTTTGAGGTTTTATCTTTAAAGTAGATACAAACAAACAATGTCGAAACCAAAGAGATTTTCTCAGTTTTGTCTCTGGTGTCAAAATCCAGTGCGAGTGACGCGCGCCTTCGAGCCCTCGACTTGAGCGGAGAAGGTGGCCGAAACCACAACTCTTTAGATACATACACGAAAGTTAGAAACAGGCTAAAAAGCGATCAACAAAATGTTCCCATATTTCTGTTGCATCTGTGAACGGAGTGTTAAATGCAAAAATCATATTTTATGAAAAATTCGATTGAAAGTTTAGAATTTTTTCCAAAAGTGATTCACAGAGGAATATTCATCTCTGTAATGCCCACATGACTTAGTCTACATGAAAAAAAAAAAAGTATGGTAATACTATTACCCGATATTCTCAAAAACTTCAAAAATGCACTTAAACCACTATTCACAGGAGTCACAGTTTTTAATAACTAAATCTAAAACATCTCCTAAAAATAATTTAAACCTATATAAATCAATTTTAAGGCCTACAAATATACTTTTTTTTTTTTATTTTTTTGAAAACTCCTGTCAAACATAATTCACGCAATCAGTGATTATGATAAGTAAAAATATATATTCCGTGAATGGCATGAGGAGGATCAAAACCCAGCGACAACTCCTCCTGTCTTGAGTTTTTCTTTATTTTAGTCTAGAGTGTTCCTCATCCAGCTCCTTTTCAGCCTTTTTGGATGTTGTCTTTTGTACGTGCTAATAAGTGTCTAGGGACGTCCATGTAATTTTTCTTGGAAAGTGGGTTCGTATTTGTACATCAACTGTTGGCATGCGTAGATTAGTATTTAGTTGTTGTATACATACCAGGGTGTTGTTGTGAAGGTCATGAATGTTTTTGCTTGGAAGCTACATAAACCTGACCTACAATGTATCAAGCATTGCTAATCTTCTAAAGTTTCAAATGTTATTATACTTGGTAACCTAGATGGCTCCATTGCCATTGAAAGGAAAAAAAAAAATAAAACAAAGCTTCACAGATTTCAGAATAATAGTTAAATTTATTATTAAATTTCGGCCGTAGTCGCCGAGCGTGTTTGAGTGCCAAGTATTATTTTCATAACCTGTGCAGATCCGGTTCGAAGTTGAAGTTTATTTCGTGGCGGACTCAATCTGACGAGAATAGACCGATTAATATGCAGGATAACCCGTTCTTTTTGCTTTGGTTTTAGTAAAAAAAGGTGTTAAGACCCATAAAACAATTACAATTACTATTAATAAAAATGCTAAAATAAATAAGATACGCACTGGTTAGAAAAATAATACATTTAAATAATAAGTGAAATAATACATTTAAAAATTGATCTTTGCGTAAATTGTGTATTTTGAATTTTTCAATGCGGCAAAAGAGACTAATCGGAGATATAATTATTACAGAACTATATATATTCTTCTTAAATCATTGCGACACAACCAGTTTCATTATCTTTTTACAAAAAGTTTTGCGTTTTTTTCTAAACGAAAGTTTTTAAAATATATATATATATATATATATATATATATATATATATATATATATATATATATATATATATATATATATATATTTATTTGCATCTGAATGTATTATTATATACATTTGTAGTGTATTATGATAGATTCTTGCATTTATTAAAAGATTTTTTTATTTTTCTATCGAGTTTCATCGAAACAAAATCAACACTAATTTTGTAACTGTTAGGAAAAACTATTTTCTACGCTTCTTAAATCAGATAACGAATCTATGTATTTTAAAATTTAAAAAGTCAAAAGAAAAAGAAATTATAATTCGCTTACTCCTGATCTCAAGATATTTCGTTTTCAATATCTCACCAGCTAAACACTAGGATGTGAATTTTATGCTCTGTCGGTTAGTTCTCGAATCTGTTGCATCTTTCCATTTGACCCCGTACTTGCTAATGACAAGGCTATGAAATAAGGAGTAACACACATGACATTAGTTCCAGTAACGCGACTTAAAATCTGTAGTTACGTATCAATTAAAAAATTGCGTAACAGATAATTTTCAAGCATAGGCCTGTAAAAAACTTTTAAAGAAAAGGCTACTTTAAGCACTGTTTAGATTTTTTTTATATTTTATCCATTCATAAAAATTTGAGGTTTGATTACAAATGTGGAAGTAAATGTGAATTCAGCATAATATAGAGTGACAGTCCCTTATAATAATGACTTAATCGTAATAGTTTAGTAGAAAATTAAATTAATTTATGATCATTATATATGACTATTAACTAATATGTCATTGTAACGACATAGGCCTATTACCGTCATATTTTCAACTTTCCTTATTTCATAAATAAGTGTCCATAATTATCTTATTTTATGTCCTAAATTTCACAGATCATATAGATGAAAGAATAAACCACTCAACAGCACAAAAGTTTCCCTATTTATTCCTCAAAATTTTAATTTCTGAGACATTAACCTTTTTATTAGGATGTTTCATATACGCCCAACTCTACAAGAGATAAATATACCCGAGCAATTAATTTACTTTAATTTTTACAAAAATAGTTTTATCATTTCAACAGGCGTATTATTAATTTAAAAACGTCTATATATTTTTCTAAATAAAATTTTGAAAGGTATATTTTTATACCTGTTTTTAATGTTCTCCTATTTAGATTTTATCATAGTAATTTTTTTTTTGTTAATAAGAATAGATGATGGTGAATTTACTGAAAATATTGAATTATTAAAACGGTATGTTAATTTTAAAATTCTGATGATGGAAGTAAATTTTTGTAAAGTAAGCTGAGGTAGAAATATACATTTTAAATATTCTGAAATCTTATTTGAATCATATTACTGAGCATTTTACATGTTTGTAGTGACCTATATTAGTATTCTATACAGGGTGAGTACCTCTTAGTGTAATAAAAAAAAAAAAAAAATTGGCAAAACTAGATTAAAAATGTAGCAAAATGCTGCAAACTTCACCTTTCTATTCCAATCCGTTGCAAAAATACGATAAATCAAAGACTTTTTGAGGAAACCACGTTTTTTTCCATAAAATCTGTAATATCTCCATTTTGTTTAAATAATTTTCAAATTTTGACCACATTTTCGGATTTAGTATTAAATTTTCTATAATATCAAAGTAGCTGTAACGTTGAATTTTACATACTTGGGATGTAAAGAACAGCTTGATCTTCACCTTATTTGGGGGAGTCACAATGTCTTAATTACTTCAACGCTCACTTTTCGCTTTTCGAAAAAAACTATCGACAAAACTGAAAATCTCACAAAAACTTGTAAATTCAATAAGCTTTCGAATAATATGTTAACGTAATCATTTTGTTTCGATTTGATGGAGACATTTTCTTTTGAAACCGAAAAAACGGTTTGTAAAATTCAAGGTTACAGTTACTCTGCTCTTATAGAAAATTTAATGCTTAATCCGAAAATGTGATCAAAATTAGAAAAATATTTAAACAAAATGGAGATATTACAGCTTTTATGGAAAAAACGTGGTTTCCTCAAAAAAGTCTTTGATTTTACATATATATGCAACGGATTGGAATAGAAAGATGAGGTTTGCGGCATTTTACTACATTTTTGATCTAGTTTCACTCATTTTTTTTTACACTAAGAGACAGATACTCACCCTGTATTAGTGATTTATATTAATATTATTTTATAACTTTTGTTTTCTAATTCATGTACATTCTCTATAATTAAAATTAGCACGCGCATATAACAAATATAATATAGAGCTAATAAATTCAAAAATATTTTAATGTGCTTCGTCAGAACATAAAATATAACCACAAATACTAAATAACAAATATGTATATACTAACGAAAAGCATAGCTTAGGCCAATTTTATTTATATTATAATGTAAAAAAATATGTTGTTCCAAAAAAAAAAAAAAAAAAAAAAAAAAATGAATTATTGCATATTATCTCTAAAAGTATGTTTATACAATAGAACCATTTTAATTAAACCTATCTCATTCTATACGGATTAGGTATTCGGTTTATGCATTGATGTCAAGGCAGCTTTTGACGAAGTCCACAGGAAAACGGCAAAAACAATGTTGGAGAAGTTAAGTATTTGGTGAGGAATGGAAGGGACAGTTTTTACAAGGACAGGTCTAGTTTAACCTTAAGGGAGTGTAATTTTTTTTTCTCTCTTTTTTTTTTTTACTAAAAGATTTTTTTTTTGAAGCATAGTTTCTTATCGCGGGTTACGCACAGAGCCCTGGATCGCTGAGTGTGAACTAAAAAAAAAGATTTTTTTTTTTCCTAAACATTTTTTCGGGAACTTCGATATATCTCTTGTTAGAGACAACAACTTGCATCTTTTGTGATGGATAATTGTCTGAAGACACTCGGGGAGAGGTGTTAGAAAAAAAAAAAAAAAAAATAAATAAAACCTGTAGTACCACTTACAACCCATGAAGGGTCTCGGGTTCAGTACTTAGGTAGGCTGTACTGTTTCTGAGCCAACGGTTGTGAAAGGAGGTGATTTGGCCAGAATTCACGCTCAACCGCCAGGTTTTTCCCTAATTAAGGGTACCCACTTTTTGAGAAGCTGGGTGTGCCCCAGGAGGTTCTTCCGACCTCGAATTCGATCCACGGCTGAAATGAGAGAATAAAAATATTCTGTCTTCAGCCGGGCTCAAACTCAAGTCAAGTGGTGTAGGTAAAATGTTCCCAAAAGTGGGAACTTAGATCGTGCCGGGGCTGAAAGAGCCAGTTAAGATTGCGATTTCTGTAAAAAAAAAAAAAAAAAAAATCCCGGTTATAAATTTCTTTAGTTTCGAATTGTTTTATCCTGTTTTAAACTATTTTTTGTGATTTTTTAAAGAGTATCCATATTCACACCGCAATTTTTCTTGTGCTATTTTGAAAGCTCTTTGTAAATCGTCGTTTTTATAAATGCAATAATTGATGTTAATCATTGTTTTGCCTTCTCATTTTTAGGAAACTTGTTATAGTAGTTAATGAAAGACAAAAATCTAGAATATTTTAAGGTAAATGTAACAAAATAGGGTGCCCATATTTACACCTTTTCCTCTATATTTTATGGTGAGCATTCTGAAATAAATATCTTATTATTAATACAAATAATCGGACGCAGCTAAGATTATAAAAGACTCAATCATCGAATTGCGTTAATACATTGTCTTTGTGTCGATAAGGAGCAGATTGATAGAATTATCTCGAAGGGGCCACTCGTAGGACGGTATCGCTAAATAGATACTGATTGCTAGTTGCCTCTTCGTGGTCAGTCGGTAACTGGCCTTCCTTGCAGCTACGTGATTACATAATATATAACTGTCGTTTCACAGTTTAAAAATATCATTTACAGTAGTGAATATAATATAAGTATAGCAACAATAGAGGGAAGAAAAGTAACAGGAAACATCTGAGCTATGGACATAACTTTGTCGTGATAAGCAGTAAGTTATATAGTTCCATAAATAAATGTAATAATATTGTCTCGTTTAGGTAATTTTTACTACCACAATTTTTTTAAATCACTGTTTTTTAAATTTCTCTGTCATTTGGGAAAAACCATATATGTCCATTTTTGTCCAAAATAAGATAAATACAATGGAAAAATTCTATTGACGTTCTGCACATCGTGTAAAAGTAGGCAAATCGTAATGTTAATGTTATATTTTAAAACACATTTAGTCCAGTAAATAAATATATTATAGAGTACATGAAATATGCGATTACTTTTGACCTCAGCGCATCGTTAGGAGTAGTTAGAAGATGAACATACTAAAAGTCCTCGCCCTGATGGGGTGAGCTAACGGTGGGGGAGGAGGGGTCCCCTTTTTGGGTCTTTCTATTATATCTCGAAAACGGTGGACTTTAAAAAATTATGTTTCAAATAAAAATTAAAGGTTATTAAATTTCCTATAAAATTGTTAATATACATAATTGCCGAACGTTCAACGGTTTTTGAGATATATGTTATGAAATATCGATAATTTTACAAAAAAAAAAAAAATAAGTTTACCTCAGTTTTTGTCAAATATTTGTTTCAAGTGCCAGAGGAACGTATATATGAAATTAAGTAAACTTAATATTCTACAACTTTTATTCTGAGAAACAATTGTGAAAGGCACCAGAAACAAATTTTTGACAAATTAAATAAAAATAATTTGTTTGCGAAAATTAACGATTTTTAATAACGTACATCACGAAAACCGTTGAATGTTACACAAATATGTATGTAAACAATTTTATAGAATAGTCCAGTACCTTTAATTTTTATTTGAAACATACTTTTCTAGAGTCCACCGTGGGACTTTCTGGGGCGTGGACTTTTAGTATGTTGATCTTTTAATTACTCCTAACGAAGCACTGAGGTAAAAACTAATCGCAGATTTCTTGCACTCTACACCCCTCATTCCATCAACCATTGACTGGACTAATTGGGCATTTAAATATATATATATTCCAATGTTCATGCATTTATACACATACATAGTTGCATTTTATAATAACATATAGACCATTTGTAGAATAATGGCGGTTGAAGAAATGGGTGAAACTAGATCAAAAATGTGGAAAAATGCCGCAGATCTCACCTTTCTATTCCAATCCGTTGCAGATACGATAAATCAAAGACTTTTTTGAGGAAACCACGTTTTTTTTTTAACCATAAAAGCGGTAATACTATATATACTACTATAAATTACTAATGACATACATACTGCTCTTGACGAACGAAAAGTAACTGTCCTTATCCTTCTAGATTTTACTAAAGCCTTTGACACCCTAGACCATTCTATTCTCCTCACGAAACTAAAAGCCCTATCTTTTTCCTCAAGCTCTCTCCTCTGGTTTCATTCCTTCCTCTATAGTAGAACTCAAATAGTATCCATACCAAACTAGCCACTTTCCTCTTCCCTTTCATTGACATCAGGGGTAGCCCAAGGTTCCAGTGTCTCTCCTACTCTTTTTTGTGCCTACATAAATGATCTACCAAATTCCATTCACCATTGTTCCTACCATCTATACGCGGATGATTTACAGATATATCTATCCTTCCATCCCTCTGATTTAATTAAATCATTCTCCCTTATCCAAGAAGACCTTAATAGCATTTGCAGGTGGGCCTCTGATAAATTAAAATTAAATGTAGAGAAAACTAAGGCTATTATCATAGGTTCTAATACCCATCTGAGATCCCTTCCCCACCTCCCGATCCTGTCTATGAAAAACTCGTCACCTACTCGTCAAAACTCTTGGTTTTCTTTCCCTTATCTTGGTTTCTACCTACCCCATTTTGACTACAGCTGTGTTGTATATGGTGGCTTGACGGCGGAACTCGAGAGTAAACTAAGGAGACTAATGAACTGTTTCGTTAGGTTTATCTTTAGGGTTCCAAAAGCCTCACACACATCACATCTATATACAGAGTTAAAATGGCTTTATCCTTCATCCCGCATAAATTACTTCCTAGCCTCCTTCCTCTATCAAACCATCAATTCTCGGAATCCCTCCTACATCTATAATATCTTCCAGTTCAGATCCTCGGTCTCCTCCCGCACTACAAGATCTCGCTCCTCCGACCTGTATACTTCTTCCCATAAGAGTACATCATTTGACCACTCCTTCATTTCCCGTGCTACTGCCTTGTGGAATTCTCACTACCCTGTAATATCCGTAATGCTCCATCTCTGTCCACATTTAAATCCCTTCTCTTTCAATACCTCCTTTCCCCCCAGAATGATACTGACTAGCAAAACTTCACTAAAAAAAAAAAAAAGAAGTGCATTCAGTAGATGTAAATAATAGGTTTTTATTTTTTCTCCTGCAATTATTGGATTTTTGTAATTTTTATTTCTATTTTTGTTCTTTATTTGTAGAATTGTAAATAGTTAACCAGATTGTTAATTTATTTTATTTCATCTTATGAAAGCTAGACTTATTGTATTTATTTATGTACATTATATTATTCTTAGAGGACATCGTCCCAGAATAAAGTTTATTTTCTATTCTATTCTATTCTATTCTAATATCTCCATTTTTTAAAAATATGTTTCATACTTTGACCACATTTTCGGATTAAGCATTAAATTTTCTATAAGAACAGAGTACATGTAACCTTGAATTTTACAAACTTATGACCTAAAGAAAAGCTGTGATTTTTTACACTAAGAGGTACTCACCCTGTATATTATATACCGTTTTAATGTATATTTTAAAATATAAATAAGTTCAAAAAGGTGGGAATGAAATACCGAAATTTATAGCTGAAGTTGAAATTTACATTTATTTTATTCTGAAAGTATATTTGACTCATAACACAGTGTGTAATGACATATTAACCATGTAATGTTAAATTAAGTTTTTAAATTTTGTATATATCTATTTATCTGTTTTAATCTGTTTAAGGGATGGCAACGTTTTCGCTACTCTTAAGATTTAGCGCTTGTAGATATAAAAAAAAAGATTAGTATTAATAAATTTTAGAAATTCAAAAATTAATCATATGTTCGCTGGTACATAATTAGGGGGAAAAATGAAATTTGTATTATAAATTTTTTTTGTTCAAGTACAATCTGTTAAAGAGAAGCTTTCTCTATAGATAAAGTTTAAGTTATAAATAAATAAGATTTTAAATATTACTATACATTTATTTATTTACAATCTGTTAGAGGTATCACAACGTTTTCCTTGTTCTAGCATTTATACTAATCACATTACTTAGACTAATTACGAAATTACCAAGGTACATCACAAACCACATACTTCACTCTGATTTACATGTATTCAAAGGAAACGAACATATACATAACTTTTTTTTTTCTCTCTTTATTTCTTACATAATTTTTTTACAATTCACAAAATAACATGCTGTACCAAGAAAAAATAAACCAGTCTCTAGCTCAAAATAGAATACTATTGAACAACTTAAATATATCTGTGATGCAATCATAATTTATAATGAAAAAAAAAAAAAAACTTACAAAGATAAAAAAGAAAAAATATAACATCCTAGTAATAAAATAAACAAAAAATGTAACCATACACAACTTTTAAAGACGATTTCATAACAGACTTCATGGATATAATAACATACTTTTTAGTGATATGTATACCCAGAAATACTCTTAGAAGGCTGAAAATAAGCTGAACGAGAGATCTGCTCAAATAAATCTTTTTTTAATTCATACCTGGAGGAGGTACTATTGAGTGCTAATCTCCTCATGTCTGTCTAAAAGGCCTGTATCGATACAAGTTCAGCAAATTCACTCGTTGTTATATTAATAGGTGGTTTAAATAAAAAATTGAAAGAAAAAAAAAACGCAAACTAGGAGAGTATTAATAAATTTTATATAAAGTGTGTGAATATTTATTTATTTTATTCATTTAAAATTAGTTTAAGGGGAAATTTCCTTATAATTAAATTTAGCACGTGTAGATAAAGAAAATAATTTAGTGCTAATAAATTTAAATAATTTAATTCTTAATATTTAGATTTCAAATGAATTACACATAGCTTTGTCTGAATACAAGTACTTCAAAAAATACCCACAACTTAAATTGGAAATTTGCATATTCTAATGCAAAACAATATTTGGTCAACTTTATTTCTATTTAAATGTATAAGTTATCCAAAAAAATTAATTATTCTATCTATAATCTCTAAAGGTACTCTTTATACAATAACAACTTTAATGGAAGCTTTCTCATTATGTATGGATTAGGTATTCGGTTAATGCATTGATGTCAAGGCAATGTTTGACGAATTTCACAGAAAAACGCAAAAAAAAAAAAAAAAACTGCATTTGAGAAGTTAATGTGGTGAGGAGGAAAAGAAGAGACAGTTTCTACTAAGAAGGACAAGCCTCGTTTGGCTTTAATCGGTTTCGGGTAGTAGCATTGTTTTTTTTTAAAGGAAAAAAAAAAACAGCTTTTTCCGAGGTTTTATTTATTTTTTGATTATGCTTTTTTTGAAGTGGTAGAAGTCAAAATTAGGATTAAGCGCTAAATGATAAGTTAAGCTGATCGAAATTTTAGAAAATTTAACTAGGTATTTGGGTATTTGGTTTACGCATTGATGCCAAGCCAAATGTTGACGAAGGCCACAGGCAAACGGCAAAAACGGTGTTGGAGAAGTTTCTAAGTAAGTTGAGAGACAGTTTCTACAAGGACAGGTCCGGTTAAACTTTAAGGGAGCGTAGTTTTTTTGGTGGGTTTTTTTTTTTTTTTTTTTCATTTAGAAGAAAAAACTAGCTTTATTCCTGAAGTTGTGTCATTTATATTCCGAGATGGCAGAAGGCAATATTTGGATTCGGCACTCAAAAAAAAAAAAGTAAATAAAAAAATAATAATAATAAAATAAATAAATTGTAAAATCATTAGCAATGTTTATGTGTTGGGACACCTAATTTCTGGACTAACTGAAGCACTATACTAGCTATCAAAATAATCGTAAGTTTAGCAAATCGAAATTGTAAAACATTCAACGTACTAAAAAAAAATGTTAAAAACACATATCTCTATACAACTTAAAGGGAAGAAGTAGTTATAAGGCAAAAACCGAAAAAATATCGACCATTCAGAGGTTTTATCATGCCTTTACAATATATTAAAATATCATTGTTTCGACATTTTTTTTAGGTTAAGGTATTTGCTGACTTGATTATTTACTCATTTTCTAAATTAGGTATACATATATTTTTTTAATAGTGTCGATTCCAAACGTAGATTTTCGAATCCACCAATATTTTTTATCCAAACATTTATTAATAATTATGAAATAATTATTAGTTGATAAATATATTATTAATATTTTTTTTTTAATATATTTTTTATTTTGAAGAGATAAATAACCATTCTCTTCAAAAATAAAAAATATATTTATTAATAATATTTTTAAAAATATTGTCAAAAGGCTATTATATACATAAACATACTGTTATTTAAAAGGACAAGCCATTTTTCTTTTGTGATTACTAA
The DNA here is from genome assembly GCA_003667255.2 of Euschistus heros. Taxonomy (NCBI): domain Eukaryota; kingdom Metazoa; phylum Arthropoda; class Insecta; order Hemiptera; family Pentatomidae; genus Euschistus; species Euschistus heros. Next base: position 3,987,927 of record RCWM02000052.1, on the reverse strand, counting down.
CCGCGAAAACTACTGAACCAATCTGTAATAAATTTAAACTACATCATCTCCATAGTTTTTGGTTTATCAATAAGGAAATTTACAGATTTTCAATCAAATTTTCATGAAAAAGCGACAAATATGAGAATGGTGGCGAGCGCCATTCGATAGAGATTGCGAAGTTACCGTGTTATATAGAGCTAGAAATTTCTCATAAAATGTACTTATTTTCAATTTAATTATTATTATAAAAACTACAGATATATGGGTAGCACCAATCCGCAAAACTACTAAACCCATCTGTACCAAATTTTAACTACCTTATATTCATAGTTCTAGAAAGATTTAGCAAAAATAAAATATACAATATTAAAAATTTAGATGTATAATGTTGGGTAGCAGAGTTTTGCCAACCATTCTTATACTTTTATGGTTAGAAACTAAAATCCAACAAGATGAAATCAATAAATTATTTCTGCTGATTCAAAACGTTGATCCTTGGTTTTTTATATTGTTTTTAAAAATATGATTCACGGGCCTTTAGTTGTAAGCACTGGTAATGTAGTCCATTATCCGCAAGAGTTACCTAAGTCTGTCCATCTGGATAACCAACTCATGCATAAAAATTAGATGTATAATTAAGCTTTTTTGTAACCATCAACCACATAATAAGTGTCATTTTAACCAGGTTAAAAATTACTGCTATGCGTGGAAGTATCATTGAAAAAATAAGTCTCAATTGTATACTTCAATGCAACATTTTTTTCGATAAACAAGAAATCCTTCAATTATTAGTTTGAATTATCTGAGTTCTTTTTTGATGAGAGCGAGCAAAGACGTGACAGAGAACGCTAGTATATACATATATGGAGAAGAAGATAATCAGGTATGCAGTCAAAGCGAAACACCACGTCTAAGTAGAAATACTTCAATGCGTGTCAACATTTCGACCTGCCTTGCAGGTCTTCTTCAGGGATATAATGAACAAATTACTGGATGTGATAAAAATATCAGACTGATTACAGAATGACCTGGATAAAAACTTTATACAAAAAAGGCTATCGAAATGAACAGATACATAAATCAGAAATAAAACAAAGCAGCAAGGTAAGGATAAGGACAATACAGGAATGATAAGAGAAATGTAAATTTAAGGGTTGTGAATAAAAGGATGATAAATGAAAAAAAAAAAAAAAAAAAAAAAAAAAAAAAAAAAAAAAAAAAAAAAAAAAAAAAAAAAAAAAAAAACAAAAAAAGAGGACATAAGAAAATGTAACACGTAAATAAACAAAACAAATAAAAATTATGAGAAAGAGTGAGAGAAATATAATGTAAAAGGTGATATAAGAAATTAAAGGGGTAAAAAAAATAATAAAGGTGAAGGAAATTAAAAGGAAAAATAAGAAATGGCACAGAACACTTACCTACAGAACCACACTGGAGATAAGACGAACGATGACTGATGTGAAACGGTAAGGACAGCTGAGCAGGTAAAAGGTTGAAAAGGCGCGAGAAACATGGATACGGAATAAGAAAATAAAACAATGAAAATGTCACAAAAATATAAAAGAAAGAGTAAAGGGATACCATAACAAAATAACAAATGATTAAAAACAGACTAAAAAGAGATAAATGCAAGAATGCCAATGCCATCATGATCAGGTGTACAAAATAATACAGAGAAATGACAAAAAGATGCCAATGGAAATAAAAATATAACAAAAATACAAAATAGATACGGAAAGGACAGAAAGGCAGGGTTATGTTTTTTTAATTTTGTTCAAAACTTGGGAATAAGTGTGGGAAATATATCCTTTGTCAATTTTGTGGTTAACGGAATTGGGCTCGGGATGGGCATAAATGGATTCGGATAATAAAAGATTACTATGGTTGGGGACAGTGGCAAGAATAGAAGTTTGTTCGGAATCAGAGGTATGGATCTCTGAACATGCATTATCCTTAAATCCTGATTGCATTTATTTGTTATTTTGTTATCTTATAGTATCTCTGTCGTTTCTCTTTCTTTTATATTTTTGTTAAGTTTTCCTATTCCATAATAATGTTTCCCATGGATTTCCTCACTTTTACCAGCCCAGCTGTTCTTACCGTTTCACATCAGTCTCCGTTCGTCTCCTCTCCAGTGTGGTTCGGTGGGCAAGTGTTCTGCGCCATTTCTTATTATTTGTTTCATCTCTCTACTTTTATTTCCTTCACCTCTATTATTTTTTTCATCATTTTCGTTTCTTATATCACCTTTTACTTTATATTTCCCTCGCTCTTTCCCACAATTTTTATTTACGTTATATTTCCTTCTGTCCTTTTTTTTTATTTTTTATTTTTTATTTCATTTATTTTCCTTTAATTCCCTTACATTACAATTATATTTTTCCCTTATCATTCCCGTCTTGTCCTAAACCTTACTTTGCTAATTTGTATTATTTCTGATTTATGTATCTTTACTTTTCGATAGGCTTATCACATTTAGTATTTTGTTCAATATAGCCCTGAAGAGAACCTGCAAGGCAGGTCGAAACGTTGGCACGCATTAAACTATTTCTACTTAGACGTCGTGTTTCTCTTTGACCGTATCCCTGCTTAACTCCTTCTCCATTAATGATAACAGTTAACTATACTTTTATCATTATATATACATATTTAAATGTGGAAGGTGTTCTTTTATGCATGTTACAGAAGCATAAATTACATATTATTTTCTTTTCGTGTGTTTTACCTATTTGAAGTTATTTACAGTAAGAAAATTTAAAAAAAAAGAAAAAATCCTGTATAATAAAAACGAAGAAAATTAGATGAGAAATAAAAATGTACATACAATAAAAAAAAAAAAAAAAAATGAATGAATTGTGAGATTAAAAACCGGAGAAGAAGCCTGAACTATTGTACATCCATTGAAGTCCATCTTGTTTGACAAGTCATTTGACCTTGCTGTCAATTTACTGTGTGAAAGGTTTGGTAGAAGACACGGATTGATGATAAAAAAGCTTAATACTGAGGGAATTTCCTTATAATAACTAATTCAGACCTTTAATGTTTATAAGAAACCTTAACCTCTTAATGTTTTTCATTTTATTTATTTTTATTTTTTCATACCGCTTCATTAATAAATATACTGACCATTAAAGATGTTTGAGAAAATTTTTGTCATTATTGCTTTACAAATCTGAATACTTCAAAACAACTAGAAAAAGAGATATGGATAATATAAAGGGGCTATGTAAAAAAAAAAATTCAAACATAGATAACTAAAAATTGTGTTTTATTAAATAACTCCTTTATCGACTAAAATCTTCAATTATAAAATTAATAACTGAAAAAAAAAAAACATTTTACAAATCTATGATCTAGATTTCTATTTGTAGCCTGTTCATCTTTATTAATACTTAAAAACGAATAATCCTAATCTATTCTATTGGAAAATTTCTGAAGATATCTATTGCATGAGAAATTGAATTTTTAACTACGGTATTTTTTTTTGGCCTTTTGTTGTTGACCTGTCAAATGTTGAAGTTGCTTTAGATTTTGAAAGTGGCTTTTATTCTTGATAGTAATTGGTCGATTGGATTCGAGGCATGAGGGGATTCAGTATCAAAGGAATATCCTTTCCTGCTATTAACGTTTATTATTTGTTCAAGTTTTCTCTCATCCAGCTCCTTTGGATTTTACCTGGTAAAATTGTGGGTGATTGTGTTACCAGTATGTATTTCCCAATCGTGGAATCGCTTGATATGAGTCCACATATTTTAAAGCAGATAACACACTATTCAATCATTCACATATTATTATTCCATTAATGTTACACTTAGTAAGCAAAGGTCGATTTGTAAACTTAAGATAAGAGACTTAAATATCATTGTGGAAGTTTTAGTCTTGGTGCTGGTTTAAAGTGCCTTCTTAGCTTTTTATGATGGTAAGGTCGCAACAGGTTTTCAGTTTTCTGCTCCAGCGATGGACTTTTTGAAAGATGTGAATTTATAATTTCCATAGAAGCAAGCTTTCTTTCCATAGAGCAGCATCGTTCCAATATTCCTTCCTTGCCCGTTCCACTACGCTCATGAACTCTCTTCCTTTTTTTTTTTTTTTTATATGCATTTATTGAAATTTACAACTGTACAGAATATATACATCAAGTAAATGTATTGACAACGATTATAATAACATGTTAAAACTTGGAAAGAACTACTCATCAGTAGCACTTTATTAAAACTTCCACACTAGAAGGTCTCTAGGCCATCTTCTTTCAGATGCCTCGGAGGATTATCAGGAATGAAGTGGGAAGCAAGTTGAGAAACTAACGGATTTGAGTGATTATGGAGCTTACTATGAAAGGATAGGTATCTGTTGTGGGCTAAATCAGCAACATATGACACATTAAGGTCTTTATGGATAAGTTTATTGGTGACAAAGTGAGGAGCATTGAGGATTTTACGAAGGATTTTGGATTGTAAGGATTGAATACGAGATGAATTGGATGGTTTAGTGGAGCCCCAAAGTTCAACTCCGTACGTCCAAACAGGTCTAATCACAGTCATGTATTTGAGGCTTTTGTAATAAATTGGGAGCTTTGAACGTTTGTCTAGTAAATGTTGAAGTAGTCTGAAACGACGGGCAGTTTCTTGTCGTTTTAGTCTTGCTCTTCCTTTTAAAAGCAAAACATCCTCCTAACCTGAGCTCATTAAAAACTCCTATACCAACACCAGTGTTGGCTGCAGGATTATTTATCTTTTATTTTATTTATTTATTTTTTTACCTCGGCCCTGTACCACCAGTCAAACACCAGACTAAGATAGCATAAATCGTCTGTCTGTGGAATTCGTCTATCGTGTAACCTAAAGGGCATTTTTTCCTGTTGATAAGTGAATGTAAAGTGTTGAGATTAATGGGGATTTATGAGTTTTCCAAAGTTAATTCTTGTAATTTGGGATTGCATCATTATAGAATAAAAACACATGAAAAGCTGCATTTAGTTTGGCAGAAAAGATTGCCAAAAAATAAGATAAGATATTTGTTCATCAAAAGCTTAGTTTTTATATTAAAGATGAAACATATATAGCAATCAATTTGAATTACTCGAGATGTTTTGACATGTTATATTCATATATAAAAATAAAGGATTTTTCATAAAATGTCCTTCCACCAATTCTCAAGTTAGGGGAAGCAGGAACTTTAGTCCTTGGTCAGTTGGTCAAAGTCCCCTAAGCTATAGATAAATTTTGTAAATTCAGCTCTGTATTTGTTGTACAAGTCATATTCTGTCACAGGCCAATTTTCACTTTTGAAAAACAGCGTCATAATTAGTTTGGATCTTTGCCTGTCATATAATAAGCAGTCGTAAATTATATGTTTAAATGTATGTCCTCGTCCGTCATAAGTGCATATGTTACTATTTATTAAATTAAACCTATTTAGATATGCTTTAATTTGTCCATGTTCTATAATATATATATATATATATATATATATATTATATAGTTATATATATATATATATATATATATATTACATATTCATAATATAGTATGTATTTCAAAGGGAATAATATTTTGTTTACACATCAACCAATACAACCTATGAAGGGTTTTGAAAAATTATCAGCACTTCGATAAGTAAGCAATGTTACTAGCCCAACGGTTTCGATAAGTAAGCAATGTTACCGACTATTTGGCCGAAACTAATCAAATTAAAAAAAGTATGGCGTTCAAAAACCTAAATAAAAAACTAATAGTAAAAATATATATTTCTTTTTATTGGGGCTTAGCGTCCTTATGGCAGGAAGGACGTGTTATCCTACATTATATCAATCTATTCTAGCCATGGTAGTAAGGTCAAGATTCATTTCGTGGATCCGCCCAGGATGGATTCGAACCCACGACTTTCAGTACCGAGTTAATAAAATTAAATTAAATGTTAAAAATACGATCATTTATAATATACATTCATCTTAAGGATCCGCAAACAGACCTATCCTTCTCTTATTTATAATCCATTAAATTAATTATTTTAGGACATATGTAACTTTTTTCGTATTCTTCGATGAAAAATAAATCCCTTATATCTGGTCGGTGCAATTCTAAAAGACCAAACATAATATTAGAAGTTATTTCGTCTGTTAACTGATACAACCTTCTGTGTTAAAGTAGCTTTTAATATGTCACTGGAACCTTGAAAGATCATTGAAACCATTACCTGAATTACGTATTATAAAAGTGACAACTGTCACTCCCGATTATTATGATTACTAAATCTAAGGGTTATTAGAAATAATTTTATCTAAAACAAAACAAAAAAAAACTGTGGTTTGATAACCCAATTGTTACTGGATCACCTCGGAGGTCAAGGAGCAGTAATCTAGATGCATCCATGTCGATACTTCAATCACTGCTTGCCTTTTCAATTATAATCTCGTGTATATTACATGCAAACAAGCTATAGGTTTGATTATTCATATGTATAAAGCAAAGTTAATAGTAAATGTATGTAATCACAACATAAATAGAAATTCATATCATAAGGTCTTATTTACAGTTATTTAAACACATCAAAACAATAATAATGATTCCAGAGAATGTTATAGTTCAAAAGACACTTCATAAGAAATGAGAATAACCATTTTAAACCCTATACATATATATATATATACCCTATACAAAAATTAGTGTGAAATGTGTAGGTCAGCTATAGTTGCCTTAAGACCCTGAAGACAAATTATTGTATTCAATACGATTGTACATCACTGAACAATTTCCCAATTTATAACAATTTTCATAATAATTCTTGACAATCTTTGTTCAAATATATATTTTGAAGAGCGATATTGAAAAATAAATGAACGCTATGCCGAATCTTATATAAAATATGATAATATAAAATAAGAAATATGATAACCGAATTAGTGATAACCCTCTAACCACTGGCTACTAGTGCATTTTGTGACCTATTCTAATTTTAAACTTTTGCCAAATATATCGAAAAAGATTTTTAAAATATCATAATATTAAAATAATATAATATTATTTTGTAGGATTATTATAATATTATAATAATGATAATATTATTTTGTAGGAAGTACTTATATTTAAATTTTTTATCATTTTTGAAGGGTATATCGGTGCTCTAGACATTCTCTGTGAATTATGAAAGAATTCAAAGTAAATTTGGAACGCTTTCATGTCCGACGACTTAGATTTCTAAGTGAGGTACCTTGTAATATTTATTCAATAAAAAGATACCTAATTGATTCCAAAAAATAAAAAAAAGTAAAATTGGTTCATTTATAATTAACCCTGGAACTCGTTTATTCCCAAAATATCTTTTAGCTGATTTATTGCCTTATTTTACTAAAAAATCAAACAACTTAATGCGTCGAAACACTGCTTATTTGTGAGCTGTGGGCCAGAATTTCACTTTTGAGTCATGGTCCTTACCAGAGATGGTTTGGAATTCAACAATAAGATACTTTTTCAATTATATATGAAGAGAGCACACAAAAATGGTTGGCAAAAAGTAACAAAAATTGTCAGTCAGAATTTGAAAAAGCTGTCACAGACATCGACCTTGGTGTCTGTCATATATGCAAATCAACTAAACTCGTAAATTTAATATGGACTTTGACACATTGACGTAATTGAGAGAGTAGAGCTGGGATTTCTTTGAGCCTAGATTGCCCTTCCGTAGTGGGATGACTTACTTGGTTCGGGGTTTTCCCGGGATGCTTAAAATATTGTATATACATTGAATTAAATTGGGAATACAGGGTGTCCCGAATTTAAATGGCAAAACATCAGGAACTTATAGCGGACCGAAAAACTAAGACAAAAAGTCCTTTAGAGATTTGCTAATTTTTGCTTAGTTTTAGAGAAAAACGCAAAAAAATAAAGCAAACAAGTTTTCATTTTCATACTTATTTATTTACATTTATATTTATATTATTTTCTTTTTACAGTAAATATTGCTCAAAATGTTGTCCTCTTGCACCAATGCAAGCATTACATCTAGAACTCACTTGATAAATTGCAGCTAAACATTGTCCTGATGATATTTGGTGCACTGCATCTATGATTCGGTCTCTTAATTGCTCTCTTGAGTTGATTGACACCGAATAAACTTTCTCCTTCAAGATTCCCCATACGAAGAAATCCATGGGTGTCATATCAGGTGATCTGGGTGGCCAAGGTACTACTCCTCCACGTCCAATCCATCGTTGTGGATAATTTATATCCAGCCAAGCTCGAGCAACTCTGCTATAATGAGGTGGAAATCCATCGAGTTGTAACCACATTTCAATCCGCTGCTGTAAGGGAATGTCATCTAAATAATTAGAAAAGTCGTTCTCCAAAAAATGTGTAAATGTGATATCATTCAATCTTTCAGGTAAAAAATATAGTCACTCCAGTAATCCCTTCCAAATTCCAAGCCAAACGTTAATAGATAATTCATGCTGAAACCTTTCTCTCTAATAGCTCTGGGATTTTCAAGAGCCCATACATGATAATTTCTTTGATTAACAATTCCTCCTCTTGTAAAGGTAGCTTCATCGGTCCATATAATTTTAATGGAAATAAATTATCATCGCGAATTTTGACAAGAAACCAGTTACTAAAATCCAATCTCTTGACTTAATCTTGAGGTAATAAATTCTGAACTTTTTGAAGATGGTATTGGTAGCGATTATCACCTTTCAAAGTTTGCCATATTGCTTGCCGCGATATTGCTAATGCAGCAGATGCTCTTCGGATGCTAGTCTCAGGATTTTAATCGAAGTTGCGTTGGACACAATTTCTTCTCCGATAATCTGCTCTTATTGCTGCCTGGAATTGGTCGCCTTCAAGAGGTATTAAGAATGACCCAGTCTCTCGTAGTCTATTAAAAGTTAACGAAAAGACTCGTCGATTAGGCACTCAACTATTTGGAAATCGGCGCGCATACTCCCGCACCGCTTCTAAAGCATTACCGTTACCGAAACCATACAAAAAAATCATATCAGCGTATTCAACATTAGAATATGTATGCGGCATTGTGGCTGATGCTATTCACACAAAAATATCTGAGTAACTGACTGAAGACTGATTAAGAAATCATAATCCTAGAAGGAAGCCAAAATGTAAACAAATAAAAAAATGTAAAGGATAACATTAAGTGTTTACATATCTCACTGCCTAGTCTGACGAAATTTGAAAGGTGATAATTGCTACCTGTAAAATTTTTGTTTTGTTTCTTTTTTTTGCGATTTTCTCTAAAACGAGCAAATCTCTAAAGGACTTTTTCTCTTAGTTATTCGGTCCCCTATAACTTTCTGAAGTTTTGCCGTTTAAATTCGGGACACCCTGTATAGTATGACTGTATTTAATTTTTTTCCTTTCTCTACTTTCGTTTTTTATTTCTACAACTGTTATCCTAATTAATTTTATATCACTGGCTACATTTTGTATTATTTCTTAAATAGTAAGCTGTTTATTTTTTTGCTTTATATCTTTATTTTAATTTTATTATTTTCATTGTATACAGGGTGAAAAGAAAATAGATGCGGAGCCGGTAGGCTTATAAGAACTATTGCCCGAATATTAGCCGTTTTCGAGTTACACTAATTTTTAAGAATTTATAAAATTAATGCCCTTCAACCGTAAACAAGTCATGAAACTTAAAAATTGGGTGTTTTATCTGACTTTTTTTTTGGTTTCACAATTGATTCTCAAATATACATTATTGACGTGATCTCATACAGTAAGCTTCAAAATAGTTCAATTTTTATTTTTAAAAAACTTCAATTTACTAGAAAAAATCACTTAAAATCGTTGCGTACGAAATAATTAGAAAAGATCTACGTTTCATTACCTTTCAAATGAGGTATAAAAATCACATATCGGTAAAGAATTGGCAAAAATATGATTATTAAAGAAAAGGGAGGAAAAATCAATAAAAATACTACATATACAAAATCATACTTTAATATAGGATAAATAGTTTGAAACTATATTTTTTATTTTTATAATACATTTTCAATGTGGCGCCCTCTATTTCTAATGCTCATACGTGCTCTTCTTATAACAGCTGATTTTAAAGGCTTGAATTTCTTGTGCTTCATGTCTTATCCTGTTTCTGAGGTCTTCTATTGTGGGTACAGGATTTTGATCAGATACTAAAGTTTTCATGCGACCCCACACGAAAATCGTTTTAAAGTTTTATGACCTGTTTAACGTATGAAGGACGTTAATTTTATAAAATCTTAAAAATTAGTAATACTCGAAAACGGCTAATTTTCAGACAGTAGTTCTTATAGTAAAATCGAATCAGATTAGCCTGTACTATCTCCCCCTATCGGCTCCGCATCTATTTTCTAGTCACCCTGTATATTTTATGAATGGATCCATTGTTATCCATGTTACTCATTGTCAATGAGTGAGTGAGGCAGGTTGTAACATTCATTCATTGAAAAA